>OZ029919.1:26740706-27101737 GCA_964023275.1 Norana najaformis
GAGAATTTCTCCTGCCATTCTGAGTTAGACATTCTAAGAAAACTTAGCAATTACGAAAAGAAACATTCCTTTTTCGAACGCTGGACGCCGAATTGCAGCACTTCGCTGCGAACGACGCCACTGTCCACACGAGACAATATATCACTCCCACTTGGTGGTTCAACCCTTTGCTTGTTTTCTCAATGACGTCACATTTTATGAAATTAAAGTCAGTGATCAGCTACTGCACAGCAATACCAGTTTAATATTGCCTTCGAACACTTAATTGTAAGGCCAAAACAACGGTCGTTGAATAATGTCTTTCCATCTTCTAACAACTGTTTTTTCGGATACTAATATTACGTCATCAAATGTAGCCTCTGTTAAATAGTGTTAATCTGTAGTTCCAGCACAAGGGAAGTAAACAAACTTGAAAGAACAAATAGAACGCAGCTGAAAATATTGAAATTTTCAGTGAAGCAGTTACAACGAATTCTCTCAATACTGGATTATTTAGATCTCCATATCAGCGACGAAATAGTTATTGATTTGACGCGGGATTTCAGCTTGTTATCAATTATCCGATTAATTAGATCTGTTCTAGCCCTGGAATAACCAAGCTCAAGCTAGCTGTAAAGTAAAACCACGCGCCCTGCTTATGTGCCAAGGTCCACACAAAAGCAGTATAATTGTAATTAATAACTTCTATTGCGCCAGTGTCTGATGCACAAGCATCTACCAACGGTGCATCAAAGCCAAGCTGCAACCAATACAATATGCTGAGGGTTAGTCCAACGAGACAGCCTACAGTCAACAATAAATTTGAAAAAGGTAAATTTTATGTAAGAATATTTACAGACTCTCAAATTATATTCCAAAGAATAAGTTGGGGCGTCTATTGGGTCTTACATGTTCAGTTCAACTGCCCATGATTTCTAATCATGTGCACCAGTGTCAAATTAAAGCAGGTTTCAACGATTCATTTTTGCGCACTCACAAGTGTGAAATTTACGATGTTTATGTCCAAAGGGCCTGGAAAAGGTCAAGCAGAGAGAGTTCCCACTACTAGTTAAGTATACTGGGGGCAGATCGTTCAATGTCTTGGTTTTTGTGGGATGCATTGTTCTTCAAAATCACCGTAAAAGGTGTGAAACATTCTCACTCATCAACCAACACCAAATGATCAAAAATTTGAATTCAGTCTTGAGTAAAGAATAAGAATCTTAAAGTTTCAGTGAATAAATCTTGAAGGCATTTTAAATGAAAACAACCTTACATACATCATATACACATGCAAAAATGCATACATATGTACATGCAAATGAACATACATATACGTGCATACACTCATACATGTATGCAACCGATAGGTGACTGTGGCACATAATAGCTGACCAAATGATCTATTAACTATTACAAATCTGAGCAAAGAACTTGGGCCTTGCCTCAAAATATTAGTTACTTAAGACCCCAGCTGTATTAAGACCAGATATTGATACAATTAGCAATAGTAAAAACAGCAAAAATTTACATTTACTTAAATTAACAATCATCATCTGCAACAAAAATGAAAACAGTGATCCGCTTCAGAAATAAAAACTGCATCAGCAATAAAACAGATGGGCAGATGATGTCACAGTCACTCAAGTAGTTAATAACACATTCCACTAGAAAAACAAAACACGTACAGAACTACGCACATGGAATTCCTCAGTAGTTCTGAGAAAGCTACAGACATCGTACTGCATTTAAACAGAACAAGATATAATTCTTCAAACTTCTCAACTTAAACTAATCCGAGGCGTGTACGAATCTGTTTCAATGCAGTACAAACTGAAGCCAGGAATCTGCTCAGTCAGCAGGACTTTTAACGAACTGCTGTACATCTTGCTCCAGGAAGAGTGGCACCAGTAAATGTATAAACCTGCTAGGCAGAGAACTTGAAGAAGCCCAAGTATCCTCGGGCAAACGAAGTAGAAGAATTTCCGCCACGTCGTGACCATGAATGATCAGTTGTTATAAATAACAGATAGCAAGTGAATAATACAACCTTGGACATAAAATAACAATCTGCAGCAAACGAGTCAGGATGAACAACAGCTGGGCAGTAATTAAAAAAACGCTTGTAATAATTTCCGCTTTTGTGTTCATTCTTTGAAGAACACCAGTTAAAACCACAGTACATTCGATTATCTCTACGTTTTGGTTAAAACAGTCAATATCATATGCACAGTAAACTTACATGAAAGTTGCATTTTTAGACGACATGATTAAAAGCAGGCAGCACACTAGCAGAGCCTCTTCTTTTAAATATTTCAATCATTAACAACCAAATCAAATATTCCAAACCTAGATAAAAACACTTCTCAAAAACACTTCATCAGAAGACAACAGAAACCGAGAACTACTTTTTGCTCCGCACAATATTTTTTTACAACAAACTTGCCCAGCTTCTTACCATCTTCATCACTCTGCACATCGCCTAAGCACGGCTTTAAAAGCAGTATTACTATTATTGCATTCCTCTCTCTGTATTTCATAAAGCAACAATTTACAAAGCAAAGAAAGTGACAAAGCACATAAAAGAAACACATTTGTACAACTGCAACCGAAGCGAAATTGTTTACTCTTACAGAGCTCCGTCTTCTTGATATTAATTTCAAAACTTCACAGCACTGTACTATAGACGCTACACCTTCAATCACACTTACACAGTCAAGCAAAAACTGCACAGTTAGACACGGTAGGGTAATCACATATATATTACACACCTCGCTAAATAACACGTCGCAGTTCAAGGTCCCAGGATTCAAGAATCTTTCAGCCACATGCGAACATCACAATGGCAATCCAGTAAACAGAATCACATTGAAAGCAATTCCTTACAGGCTACAGAATGAAGATCAAAATGATGTCAGTTTCACCTGATGCATCACGATTTCAAACCTGGATACGCAAGTGAAAGACTGACAAATAACCTAACTACGACAGACATGGTTCAGGACTCGGAATAATAGCAAATCAATTACTGGCGAGAAACCTAACACAACTGACCGTTTCAACAAGAAATCCACTGATCGACGCTTTGTTCATATGGCTTTGGGTTTATTGCCACATCAATATGCATACAAGTAAGAACTCTGGTAACTGTTTTTTTTATCTGAAACGCTAAACGTGTCTGGCTAGACCTGACCAACAGCATCGTTTGGCTGAGATGGTGTGGAGAAGTCCCAGATGAGGATTGTATCATCGTGTGAACTACTGACTATTTGAAAATCATCGAATTGAAGACGAAAGACGCGACCGGAATGTTCCTATGTAGAAAAAAGATCAAAGATTACCAGAAATGAATCAGAAGATCTTAAAACGTTGGGTAACAACAAGGACCTTTTCTTAAGCTGAAAGACGATTCATAAAGTAATATATACTGCAGCAGTAGTATCCAGTGTTTAACAACATTTTGTGCCAGCTCAGGTCATTGATATTGCCCTTACCAAACCTTCACATTAACATTTTTGGCTGTAACTTAAAACAGTAGATGTAGTAAAACAGTAGATGAGCATACAGCATCAATGACATCTCATAGACATGATCTCTTCTTACCTTACATTTACGAAATCCATACCCATCACATGAACCTTCACCCTCAGGACCTTCACCCTGTGGAGCTTCAGAAGAGGCATTTAAAACCCCTTATTTCAAGCATGAAGAGACAAGGCACAACATCAGGACCTCCATGCAAGAGGAGTTAGCAAGATGCAAAGCAGACATCAGACAGATCAAGAAATCCATACCCATCATATGCACCGCTAACAATTCTCTTTTCATCAAATCTTACACATCAAACCAATTCCTCATGGCCCTCTAAAACGGTACCGCGACAATTTGTCTACGACACTTCGTCTACAGATATTTCGCCGACCGACACTTCGCCTTCTATGACGTTTCGTCTTCAGACTTCGTCTACGGCACTTCGTCTACAGACATTTGCCGTTACCTTTGTAATTTTATAAAGAAGTAAAAACTGAAAGTGAAGTAAACTATGAAGACAGCGAACAGAAGTTAACGAAATTGTGACGTCGTACATGATATGTTGAATTACTAAGTTAGGACAATTTTCAGTTTAAGAAATCGCCCAAAACATAATTTGATAAACATTACACAAGATTTCACGAAGCGGTCCCACTTTTATTGTGCCACCCTGTATTTTTCTCCGGAAATACATCTGTCCACGCGCATTCTTCTACCAAAGAAATAACATTTACTGTTAAAAATAAAGAAATAGTCCCATAGACGAAAAGTCTGTAGACGAATTGTCATGATACTCTCTAAAACACGAAGGCACGCTCCACATTCAACATCCCACAGCCTAAAAATCAGACATGTAAAATATCTGATAAACATTTCCTAAAGATGCATTCAGCTGAGGCTCACCGCTAGAGTCTTTATGCAGAGGGCTGTTGAAGGCGAGCGTGGATCAATAGCAGCTTTTAAGTCCCAGATCTTTATTTTCCTTTAAGACACAAGAAACACACAATGTATTTGCAATTAATAACTTCTATTGTGCACTGATAGTGCACCAAAGCCAAAACTGTAACCAGGTCAATATCCAGAAGGTAAGTCCGCTATGAGAGAGAGCTATTCTATGGTGGATAATTATTGTTCAAAACTTTGACATTAAAAGGGCAAGTCTTAACCTGCAAACGAAATGATGCAATCGATATAGCAGAATAACACATGCAGGGAGAGAGTTTCAAAATTTAGGTCCCGAATTTAGGTCCAGCAAACTGAAAAAGCTTGTTCATCAATTTTATAGTTGGGCAAATCAACAGGACCTTCCCCAATTATTGTTTAAAACATCTGGCAAAATAAAAAATACTAATTCAGTCTAATCTAAGTGATGATGGGTGAACGTCTGTGGAATACCGCAGGTGTGGCACTCACACAGCCCTCCATGCTTTAGAGGTCAGTAAATTGTTACAAACACAAGATGGGAGGTTGTCCTGCTGTTGTGGCCATGTTTACACCCAAGCCCAATGATCCTTCACCCTCAGGAACACACTTCTGTAAAGTTTCAGGAGAGGCGTTTAAAACCCCTTATTTCAAACATGAAGAGACAAGGCACAACCTCAGAACCTCTGTGCAAGAGGAGTTAGCAAGATGCAAAGCAGACATCAGACAGATCAAGAAATCCATACCCATCATATGCACCGCTAACAATTCTCTTTTCGTCAAATCTTATACATCGAACCAATTCCTCGTGGCCCTCTAAAACACGAAGGCACGCTCCACATTCAACGTCCCACAGCCTACAAAATCAGACATGCAAAAAATTCAACAGCAACAGCAATTGTACCATAGAAAAATGAAATAAACAGTAATGCAAAATAACAGCTCGTCGTCTGCGACCTGGGTGTGCTCCAGGATGGAGATCTATCAGTAGCAAACCATGTCAACCTCTATTACAGGTCCTGCTTCTACTAAGTGCACCAGACACAGGTCATATGGTGGAATCTGACCTTCACTGCTGCAATGAACCTCATTCACTTATTTATACTAACATGCCTGGACTACTGCAATTCAATCCTTGCCAAGGTTCCAGCTCCAGTCTATGCCGCCCAAGTCATCGCCAACAAGCTGATATATTCACATCTATTGGAATATATGCAAGAGATGCTATAATAGCTTCCTGTTCTGGAGTGAATAGCATTCAATATCATCCTGCTGGCATATCATTCACTTGTCTTCACTTCACTGCAACTGCATTTATCAGGAAGTTCTCTGTGCCAGCATTGAGTCAACTGGACTGGCGATCGTTGTGTTCTACTACCCATGGAGATACGCAGGTGTTCTACTACCCATGGAGATATGCAGGTGTTCTACTACCCATGGAGATATGCAGGTGTTCTACTACCCATGGAGATACACAGGTGTCCTACTACCCATGGAGATACGCAGGTGTTCTACTACCCATGGAGATATGCAGGTGTTCTACTACCCATGGAGGTATGCAGGTGTTCTACTACCCATGGAGATATGCAGGTGTTCTACTACCCATGGAGATATGCAGGTGTTCTACTACCCATGGAGATATGCAGGTGTTCTACTACCCATGGAGATACACAGGTGTCCTACTACCCATGGAGATATGCAGGTGTTCTACTACCCATGGAGATATGCAGGTGTTCTACTACCCATGGAGATATGCAGGTGTTCTACTACCCATGGAGATATGCAGGTGTTCTACTACCCATGGAGATACACAGGTGTCCTACTACCCATGGAGATACACAGGTGTTCTACTACCCATGGAGATATGCAGGTGTTCTACTACCCATGGAGATATGCAGGTGTTCTACTACCCATGGAGATATGCAGGTGTTCTACTACCCATGGAGATACACAGGTGTCCTACTACCCATGAAGATACGCAGGTGTTCTACTACCCATGGAGATATGCAGGTGTTCTACTACCCATGGAGGTATGCAGGTCTTCTACTACCCATGGAGATATGCAGGTGTTCTACTACCCATGGAGACACACAGGTGTCCTACTACCCATGGAGATACGCAGGTGTTCTACTACCCATGGAGATATGCAGGTGTTCTACTACCCATGGAGATACACAGGTGTCCTACTACCCATGGAGATACGCAGGTGTTCTACTACCCATGGAGATATGCAGGTGTTCTACTGCCCATGGAGATATGCAGGTGTTCTACTACCCATGGAGATATGCAGGTGTTCTACTACCCATGGAGGTATGCAGGTGTTCTACTACCCATGGAGATATGCAGGTGTTCTACTACCCATGGAGATATGCAGGTGTTCTACTACCCATGGAGATATGCAGGTGTTCTACTACCCATGGAGATATGCAGGTGTTCTACTACCCATGGAGATATGCAGGGGCTTCATTTCTGTACTTCAACTTGAGCCCACCATGCCTTCTCGTGTGTTAGACCGTCCGCCTGGAACAGTCTCATATCGCATTACTTACCGCTGCATTCGACTCTGTTCAGCAAACGTTTTCAAACTGTCTTAAAATACACATGTTTGGGTCGTCAGTTAGATAGTCATGGGCGCAGCACTTGTGCAAGGTACTCAAAATGTGCTATATTAAGTATCTTTATACATAAACACAAACATACAACAAGCAAACTTGGGTAGAACTTGCAAGTCTTGTTAGACATACAAATTGTGATAACACTCAGGCCCTGGATCTGGATATCTCTTAAGTGACTCTTCAGAGATTTCATATTGATGGCTGTCTCACAGATCAAAAAGGAAGTTAAACCAAATATCAGCCTTGATTAATGTCACTAAGATATTAGGCATGTGAGGTGGGAGTTACAATAAACAATTATCACAAATTTATTTCACTTTTTCTCCTTCTGCTTGCCAATCTCAAAGTTGTGCTTCCAAATCACGGCAAAACACACCCAGTAGCATCAAAAAACTTTAATACCAAAGGAATAAAGAAACTCAATTACTGAACAACAGAAATTAGAATCATAAGCTAAAATTTTGCATACTTCCCACTGCCGAAAACTCCTGTCCCCAAACTGAAAGCAGCAAGCCACAACTGAAAAGAATGCATTTCAATGGCTGCTTCAAGAAAGACAAAGAATGCAGAGAAGTGTCTGGTAATGTTTTTTGAGGTACTAAAAGGCACTGTATTAAGCATCTGGATATATACATACATACATACATGTGGCACTCAACCCATCAAGCAACCTTCTTAACAAAAGTGCCACTCACAACAATATATACATATACACATACATAAATACTTACATACATACATGCAAACCATAAGCATTATATACATTATATACATATACACATACATAAATACTTACATACATGCAAACCATAAGTATTAAGTCAACTGACCTAACTGTGTTGTCGGAGCTGCCACTGACAACCAATCTGTCCCTGTACTGTAGACAGGCAATGCCACGACGATGTCCATTCAGAGTCCTCACAAACTCACAGGTGGCCGTTGACCAGACTTTAATCGTCCTGTCTCCGGACGCCGATACAATGTACTTGGCATCAAAGTCAACTACATTCACTGCAGCTCGATGTCCGACCATAACACGACGTAATGAGATGTCCGTAGGAGAATTCATGTCCCATACACTAATTGAGCGATCCTGAAGCAATACTTCATCAAATGATTGGGTGATTCTCAGCAATCAAGGTTTAAGTCAGGTTTTTTGCAATCAAGCATCACTTGTGTTAGTTTATATATAAAGTTACAGTTTTAAACTGTCATACAGGATGTATCATCATTTTTTCTGACATTGTGCTTTCTTTTTTACTATTGTATTCATTATTGATCAAGTTTTGGCATTTGTCTTGCACTAATTAAGATTACTTACTTATAAAAATAACTGTATTCCAAGAATACAGGTAACTTTAGCACCTCTGAGTGATTCATAAAATGCACTGTACAAAAGTTCACACACAAACATGTAACGCTTATTTTAGACGGAATTATTTCAGTATGCCTACCTTTGAACAAGTAACCAGTGCGCTCTTCTCATAGCGAAGATGTAGAACAGCCTCGCTGTGATGTATTAAAGTATTAAGTAAATCTCCTGTTTTGATACTCCAGACCCTGTAAACACATGCAAGCATGAATGAAAAAGACAAGAAAAGCAACTGGCTTCTGAAAGTGTATCACTGACACACATATCACATATGGTAGCCACAGGCACAACTACATCAAGAGATGTCAAGGTACAAAAGGCTCAATAACCCTCTCGGCCAACAATAATACCTTAAAAGCAAGGCCATGAGGCAGAAGAATCCATTCCAAAAATTGTACAACCTTACATTATTCAATTGCTAAATTAAACTTTCAACCTCACATGATCCAAGAGGTGGCCAACAACAGGGATAAACTCAAAAGTGGAGTACATATGTTACACACATGCATGTGCATTATTTGCGACTATTCAGGAGACAAGAATAGTCAAGCTGAGACAAGAATAGTCTCAGATATAAGACAATAATAGACTCATATATACAACACACACAGTTGCATGTTATATCTGAGACTACTGAAGAGCAAAGATGGTATTACAATCTCTCTCATTAGAGACTAAGCAAAGCAGACAGACACAGAAAGATTCTTCCACAGTGGTCCTGCAGACAGAGAGAGAGAGAGAGACAGAGAAACATTCTTCCACAGTGGTCCTGCAGACAGAGAGAGAGAGACAGAGAAAGATTCTTCCACAGTGGTCCTGCAGACAGAGAGAGAGAGAGAGACAGAGAAAGATTCTTCCACAGTGGTCCTGCAGACAGAGAGAGAGAGAGAGAGAGACAGAGAAAGATTCTTCCACAGTGGTCCTCCAGACAGAGAGAGAGAGAGAGACAGAGAAAGATTCTTCCACAGAGGGCCTGCAGACAGAGAGACAGAAAGAAGACACACACCTAATTGTTGAATCACTAGATCCTGAGACAATAATGTTGTCGTCGTATTGTAGACATAAAACGGATCCTGAGTGACCATTCAGGGAACGAACGCACTCCAGTCGACTGCGATCCCATATCTAGTCAAACCGACACATATATACATAAGATTACACTAATGAACTTCTTTGACATCAAGCTCAAACCCCTGCTTCACAGTGAAACGACCTAAAGTAATCATTCATTAAATTTAATTATAATTAACTTAAAATGTTCTCAGTTGAGCCCAACACCAGAGAGACAGAAGTTGCAGTTGGTTTGAATTTCTGTGAACAAGAGTTTGACGGCTGTGGCACTGTGCCTGCCAAGGACCTTTTGGAAATATCTTTAAAATCACTTTATAAATAATCACTTTATATAAAGTCACTTTATAGGTTGCTGCTTCCACATAAAGTAGCTGCAGGAGTTTTGGCTGCAGATATTTCTGACAACCATGACAAAACTCACAACCACTGATAGTATTCTTTCTGGCAAACGAGAGGCAGTAGTGGTTACCTTGATGGAATTGTCACGCAGTCCACTGACAATTTTTTCATTGTCATATTGTAAACAGTAGACACCTTTACTTGCTTCACTCCTACACTGAATTCGTCGCAAAGTGTGTCGGCCAGTACGCCAGTTGTCCTCAATCAGCTATTTTGAAAGCAAGACAATTATTTAACACTTCAAAAACCAATTTATCAGGCCATCTTTTGCTGTATTTCCTTAATTATTAACTTTCCATCAGAATTGCCATACCTGTAAATTTAGAGCCAGTACAACAGAAACTGGCAGAAATTGGAAGTCTATAAAATCCCAGAAAATCTGTTCAGCTAATCCTTACATTTCATGCATGTTAAAAATTGAAATTATTCCATAATAATCCAATCTGTTGCTTTGATTATTTATCTGCAGAACAGTGAATAAAAAACATTTTTCTTTTATGTTCGCTAAATTATCAAGATGTCAATAAGCTCTTTATGAATAAATAGACTGCTCATGGTCAAAATCCAAATCTATGATACAACAGATTGTTCTGAAAATATCCTCTATCCATAAAAAATTCACAGCATCTTGTAAAAGTAGATCTCTGTTGGCAGGTAACCTTCTTTTTGAAGATCAAAGTCAAGCTCCCAGTTTCTTCAGGCAGTGCCCAAGAACAGTTTCTACATTTGTGGAAAACATTAGCACAGTGGTAAACATTTCCGACTAATCTAAACAAAAGTCTAACTTCCAGCAGCAAAATGTTTTTATAATGCAGACTTCACCAGACCTCTGACAATGAACATGCAAGTGAGTAAGACAGCCAGCTGTAGCCCCACAATAGCTACCTCAATTTCTCTGATTATCTGAGGATAAAGATCCCTGTAGAACTCATGCTCTTTGCGACCAGGTTTTTGACAGAAAAGGTACTTGTTCCTATGGAAACACCAAAAAATAGTAAATGATTATTCTAAATCCTTTTCATTTGTTTCATTATGTCAGTATGCAAACTGAAAACACATCTCGATACTCAGGTCCTACTGTTATAACAGCTTGTCGCTTTTATTTCAGTACACCTAACTCCACTTAAGGATATTCAGATATCCAATAAAGATCATTTTGTTTTAAAATGGTTTTCAGAGGGTTACTATTAAGTCTCAATTAACAGTAAGTATACATTTATACACAAGATGGACAAAAAAATAATTGATCCTAGGTTCACCTTTCTATTGCTATAATCGAATATTATTTATTTATTTATTATTATCTTTAGCATGTCCTTCACATACAACTTTTAGGCACATTCAATTCAAAAGCTTCAATGCTTTATAGAAGCACAATGTAAACATCAGAATAACAGTAATGAAAAGCAGGCCAGAATGCAGAAAGCAGAATCAATGTAGCTTGCAGTTAGACATAATTTTGGTCTTTTGAAGCAATGGGACAAAGTTGGCAGCAGACCACAACGAATGTGCAATGACACAGAAGAGATCGTTACTGCATGTAAAGGACTTGCTAAAGGAAATAATAAACAAATAATGAATACAAATAGAAACATTATACATACAGGTACATACATACACAGTGACCACATTATTATTATTATTATTAATCAGACATTTATAATGTGCTAATTTATAAATTCACCTGAAAAGGGCAAGTAGCTGGAAAAACAGATAAATCTTCATTTGTATGTGAATTGAAATAAAAGAAAGAGAAGGGTCCCTCAAAGCAGGTTGTAGTGAATTCCATAGATGTGGACCAGCATGTGAAAAGGCACGAAAACCACACATCTTTTTTTGGTACATTGGAACAAACAGTTAGCCAAAGGAGGCTGACCTTAATTTTATGGGAGGTTTAAACCAGCAACACCACATCCCAAAATGACTGCTCAACCAAATGAATGGCTATCACATCACATGTTTAAAGATATTCCTCTTAACAGTACAAGTTAACAGCTTACCAGCCTTTTCTTTCGACCAAACCACGCCAAAGTGGATTCGTCTTAACCGTGTTTTCGATGAGTTTTCTCCACAGCCCTCCATCTACAATGACTTTTCGCCAATCCCTGCAGACCAGTTCCGCCATGCAGAGTGAACGCGCATCGAGATATGACAGAATGTGTTCAGAGATGTGATTTAACGAGTGTACTACACAAAGACGGAAAACAGAACAGAAAGTTAAAGAAGATTACAGTCAAATCAGATCAAAAGAGAAATAAACAAAACCAAACATAAAGTCTAAAAAACATTCCCTTTTGGCAGATGCCTTGTGCATTATAACAGCACTAAGAGGTCATCAGATGTGACTGAATAGGATTCTATAATCATACTTGCAAATTTGCATACAGCCTCTGTTCAGGAAGCTTGTCAGAGGTGCTCCTTGACAACACCAAGCCACAATTAAACAGAATGGTTTAAGCCACCACTGGAATTGAGGCAAAGTAGTACACTAATCTAAACATAGCTCAGTAGGCGACCCATTCCTGCACAATAGGCCAACCATGGCATAACTTCTGTGTTACACTGTGAGAGTTCAGACGTGTGCAATAGCACTTATGAGCAAGAAGATAGAAGACACCAAGATGGATGGTTGCTTGAGAAACAGAAAGCAGCGAGCAACACATTTATGCATTAAGTAGTAACATCTTAAACAGACTGCAGCTTTGCAAATGCAAGCTGTCACTTCATTCCACAAAGTTAGATACGTGCCTGAACTTTGGATTGCAACCAATCAACCGCAGCATTTACGCCAGATGGCAGCTCTAGTTAAAGGAAAAACAACAGACCGAAAGCCTTTACAGATGGTATTACCCTAATCAACCTGCAGTTTAGTTTGTGATGCTTGAATGACATTCAGGTACAAAGCACCTCAGACGTCTGAAGGACTTTCTCCACTAAGAAGAATGTCTCTACACCTCAGCCAGAGATATATATATGTCTGAGTATCGCCACCACAGAGACGAGACAAAATCCCAAAGAGAGAAGGAAATGGCTTACATCAGAGTGCGGAGAATACACAGCGGAGGACCTAGAATGGAACCTGTGAGAATCCAACCAAGACCAATGACATATGAAACAGAACAAAATACTGATTGCAAGATAAATTGTTTGTTTGCTTCTCAGCAAATTCAATCAAAATTATAATTTCTTCCTAATTACACTACATCATAAATTAAAAATTCTGCAATAAAAGTTGTATACACAAATCATTTAACTGAGACATACGAGGAAAAACCGAGATGAAATCTCTTTGTAGCATCGGCTGAAGAAAAGCGTCGATCTGTCCGTGCTGAATAAACGTCATGTTGCCAAGGAGCCTCTTAACGAAGTGAGTTTGCTCCATTTGGGACCAGTTGCTGAATAACCGAAGACATGCTTTGCGTTCGTCATGGTATTTCGTAGGTAAATGGGCAAGGTAATCAGTCTGGTCACTCATTTCAAAAAATTCCTTTGAATCCATCTAAAACATCGTAACATAAGGGATGCTTCTGATAAGTGGCCCACCAAACTTTGGCCACCTTCAGAAATTAAAGATTCATCCCTTCGAAAGTTAAATTACAAAGATTACAAAATCATCTCCTGAAGGCCTACCAATAAAATTACTAATAAACCAAATAAACCACAGTACTGTAGTCATCCAGTTTACAACCTTTTTATACTGGCCAAACCAGTAATATAATAAAACAAATTACTTTCTCTCTTGCTTCACTGCTATGAAACAGTGACATTAACACTAGTGCTATGTATTTCACAATGAAGTCCAATAAAATAAGGAAAACAATATAATTATCATCAATTATTCTCACTTATGAACAATTGGTGTTAGCAACTTGATGATCAGGAGGGAGGAGAGTGATGGTAACAGTCTCTGTCACAGTCAAAAAATGCAAACTGCATTTCTTCAGAAAGACGAGGACCATCGAGAGAGACAGAGCCCTGTGGACTCAAACAAATAAGCCCCTAAAAGAATGGAGAAGACCATGTGGTTTATCTACAACCACGTCATAGAGAAGGATCTATCTGACAGCCATAAACATCGGCCTTCATACAGCAGGGAAGAATATCCAGAATAGCTTGGTGTCCCTTTATCAACACAGCTGCTCTGCTAAGTTTGCCACCAAAGAGCAAGAGAGAGAGAGGTATTAGTATGTTCTCACTAACTGGAGTCTTCAGTGAAATAAGTCAATCAGAAATGCAGAACTATTTACTGTTCCTCCTCGTAAAAGTTGCTAAAAACTATTTTGTATAAATTGCATGATAAAATTTGTTGGCAAGTCTCGTCTGAGTTACGTTATTCTGTATGCATTTAAACAATATGGCCACTTCAGATTGCGAAAGGAAAGAAAGTCACAGGCCTCTCAGAAGTTATCCAATAACAAATAACTAATTAATAATTATGTAATTGGTTCTGAGTACGTAAGTAAGTACTTTATTTGCCACATTCAGTAAACATAACAAACATAAGTAATATAAAATTTTCAGAGATTCGGTGGCAGGCTGCTAGCGAAGTCTCTCACGACTCATCGCTAAATATTGGCGTTTCATTTTCTTCTGTTCCAGAACTTGCAGTCATTTACCTAGAGCATCAATTCTCTGCTCAAGATGAAAAACAATGCTGTTCCATCTCCTTGAAGGTGCAGACTTTAAGTCACGCATCCTGGCTATGAAGGAATTTAGTGCTGTTCATACCACCATTTTAATAAGCACCTTGATATTATCAGTTTGAGCTTTGTGTACGTAAAGCGTTGTCACTGATTTCATCTGATTCAGTTCCATAAATGATATCCACACTCTTCCTGCAAAAATCCTTCTTTTATCCCTTGGTCAACATTTTAAATTAACGTTCCAATGGAAGTTAGCACTAATGGTCCTATACAGTAACCACAGGATATACCTTTCAAAAGAAAACAGGTTTCCTTGACTGTATTTGTAAACCCAGTCAAATTATAAGTTATAATTTGACATGACTCTGACTTTATTTATGACATGTTTAAATGACTAAGACCAACCTTAATTTATCCATTCACATGACTCGCCTTATTTACGAAATGCAATGGAAGAGCAGCCACTCCTCCTTTCAAAAACAGTTAACTCACTGACAGACTAATATTTCCAACCACTTCAAAAGACAACAAACAAATGAATGCGCATAGCACCACAAAAAGAGTTTAACCATGTTTTACTCTCTTTTCATAAGGAAAACTTTAAAATGGCATACTTATGCATTTTGTTGTTGTGCAAAGACATAGCTTCGTAGATCCAAACACCGAGGCACACATACAGAATGCAAAGAGCAGTGATTTGTTTCCCACATTTATGACCGAGTTTGTATTGCGCAGTGCATTTTGTAGCAAAAACATGTTCATAAACTTTTCTTTTTAGGTATTTTGAAAATCTATGCCAGTTATTAACCGTAAAAATAAAAGTACTTTAAAACAAACTATTGCGTTAGTCCCTTACTTAATTACGTCTCATTGGATAACTTCTGGTAGACTTGCATCTGTCTATTTTCGTTCACAATCTAGGGTGGCCATATTATTAGTCGATTTTCTCTCACAATCTAGAGTAGCCCTATTGTTTATTCGTATATGGGAATTAACAAATCAAACGAGATTTTGTCAATTTATTTTGTTTAGGACTGTAAAAAGATGCGAAAACTATTCAGCTCTGGCCGGTGATAACGATAAAACAACTACTAAAAAGGATCTAATGTAACTACCAATAAAAAAAGAACAAGATACATATCCCGAAGACTGTCGCAAATTACTATTTTATTTGTATAAACTACATTAAGTATTTTAAAATGTTAATTTTTTAGAAAAACACATTTTTTCGTAATTTTATTTCGTCTCGTGGCTGCTTCTAGATGTACTAGAACACCTACCGGCAATCTCCTGTCACGTTATAACACGCAAATACTTTGAATGAAGGTTCCAGAAATCCAACATGAACGCTAAAAAATAAATACTTTATCGGATAATCCAATTATACAGAAAGTGGGTTTACAGCTATTCTTTAAGTGGATACTTATTTAAAGGTGTAGTCAGACGGTATCACAAGTTACAAACCTGAGAAGACAAAGAGTAACTATCGTCGACTGTCGAATTCATATCGGTCGTAGACTCATTAAGACTCATGATTAAGTTCCGCCAAATAACACACGAAAAGTCCCAACTTTCACCTTATCGTAAAGGAAATTTAAACCCACCTACAACACAACAGCCATTGAAAGACGATGAGGAACAAGTGCCTCCGACGTCATCAGTTATTGCGTTTGCGCGTTGAGCATAGATTATGCATCACCGGATTCAGATTCCACGCCCAGCTGGCGTGATTATTGTTGGAATCGTGAACTCTGCATTGATTCAATGCTTAAACACACTAGTCGAGAGAATTTAATGTCAAATAAGTCCCATCGATACATACATTTCAATTAGCTGCATTTTAAAATTTTAAATGGAAGCCTAAAGACGTCTCTCTCTTTCTATCTCTCTCTCTCTCTCTCTGGTCTTCTGGCAACCGGGCTTGGTTCCTAACATGGTATTTTGGACAAACCCACTGACTTGACGCATACATAAGCTGGTGTCCTACGCTTAGCTTTTAAGTAGCGCTTTAGAAATCTGAAGTTTACCATTACGATTATGTAATATAAATCTTAGTTATCTCCCAGTGCCACTCAAAAGCTGCCTCAGTGTAACCAACTTTATCACTGGCTTCAGTTTGGTCTATCGCTCGAATTCGCATCGTAATCGTAATATTTTATTATTACTATTACTGTACAAAGAGCTCTTAAAACCCATTCGTAAGGCACCAGGTAAGTCACACCAGGAGCGCTGCTCCGAGTCAGAGAGCCTTCTAATTGGTCAAAACCCTAACAGAATTTGCTTAAGAAGAGCTAGTGCAATGCCTTCGGCGCAAATAAATAAATTAAATGTTTACATGTGCATCCATCACAATTATTATACGCTATGTACTGTATACATACATCCATACATACACACACACATACATATATATACATACAGTACCTACATACATACTTATACACATACGTACGTACGTACAGACATTCGTATATACATACATGCATACATACAATACATACATACACACATACATACATATATACATACATGCCTACGTGAGTTTATATAGCGCTCATAATAACCATTTAATGTGTGAACAACCTTCCCAAAAACGATGTCTGCCTCGCACAATCGATTCCCATCTCGTGTGATTTGTAGGACACTAGTTCGCCATCAGGGATTGGTTGGTGTCAGACTAACGATGCCAGCGGAGGCCAGGATGTAATAAGAGAGACATTCGTGGCGTATGCTTAATTATTATTACGGTCCCCGAAGGAGACGACGAGCAACGGTTCTAAAAATGGACGCCGCCAATCACTCGATCGCCAGCTGCTTCGTGCTTTCGAAACACTCTCACGTGTATCGGATGTCTCTTGACTATATATAGCCAGCGATGATCTCTCTCTCTCTCTCTCTCTCTGTTTCTGTCTGTCTCTGTCTTTTTCTTTTTCTTTGTCTCTGTCTGTCTATATGTCTGTCTGTCTCTCTCTCTGGTCTTCTGGCAACCGGACTTGGTTCCTGACATGGTATCTTTGGACAAACCCACTGATTTGACGCAGCGCTCGTAAATCAGCTGGTGCCCTACGCTTATCTTTTAAGTAGCATACGTAGCATATGCGATGATCAATTGTAATGACTGATAACACCAGATACTAGGCAGATCACAGACCATTGACTGTCTGGTAATGCAACGTAGCCAACGCTTTTGGTAGTTACTTATAAGGCGCTGTATAAATATCCAGGTACACGCATACGAACATATATCGGCTTTTAACGCGGAGGGTACGGGTTAGAGGCTCCTCCCCGAGACGGCTACTTTTTAATGACCTTGAGCAAGTCCTTCACTCACAATTGCTCATCGCCATCGATTGAGGCTTAGTGGCGCTCAATAAATGCAGAAATAATAATAATAATAATAATAATAATAATAATAATAATAATAATAATAATAATAATAATAATAATAACAACAACAACAATAATAATACATATCAATTTACAGCTTGACTCGTAATGACTGGTAACAGCAGAAACTGATGTGGTTAAACAGCTCATCAACAGTGACGGGTAATGAAACATCGATCCACAACTTGACGTTTACATAACTGACTGCCACAGTACAACACCAATAGACCAATAGACGCACACTGATTGTCTAGCCATACGCCACAATGTAAATGTAAAATTCAAATATAGGCCTACATGTTTTTCTTTAGCGACCGTATGGCCTCGACCGTGCTCATTTTTCAATGAATTTATTGGGTGAGATCCTTCACCACCGCTGCCCGTTTGAATGGGTGCCAGGCCATTTGAGGTTTCCTTGACCTGACCGGGCTAACCACTTTGCCTACGTTTGTCCCGCTTGTTGGAATAGTCTCCTTCGAGAAATGCGACTTGAGCTCCATTCTTTCACCCTCTCAGTGTTCCGCAGGCGCCTGAAGACTGTTATGTTTAACAGTGATTATACTGTTTCGGGTCGAAAGCACCTCTGTTCAGTTCATCCTCTAAAAGGCGTTTATAAATCTCAGATTACAATTACAATTACAAATGGATGTTTTTGTGATCTGCTGCTGGCCGAACTGTGCCCATAAGCAGAGTGTGGGTACATATTTAACCAGGAAGCTACTTAGTATTGGAATTATCTGAGAAAGACCTAAGAGCTGGCGCAAAATAATGACTGGGCAACATGCATCCAAATGTGAGATTGTCTCAACCACCATTAGTGTCTCTTGTAACCAGACATCAGTTGTAATGAGTCTAAATATGTTGTCAACGAGAAGTCTAGAAATAGGCCTACCCATGCTGAGGACTGGGACGAGGGGAAATATTTGCATCTGGTAGGCGTATGGGTGCATGGTGAAAGAGATTTGATTTGATGAGCCATACTGAATTTCTGAAATTCGAATCCGAATTTTACAAGCCTCGCGAGGCCTACGGAGATCTCTGTATGACCCTTTGCATTCGTTTCCCTTCCTGGTCTACAATAATTCAGATTTCAATCCATTATATTTATTCTTTTTTCTTCTCTAATGATCATGCTGACATGTCCATTTTTAATCCTGCATCTCTATATTCGCTCCATTCCCTCAATAAACTTAATATTCACTCTTACTTCATTACTTTCATTATTATTCCTTAATATTCACTCGGAAACTTTAATATTCATTCTGAGGCCTAACTCTTCAGTGTCAGTCTTACCTCGTAATATTAAGTCATAGCCAGTGGCATTTAGCAATAGGCATGGGGCTTAGCCCCCACGCCCCTCTTGGTTTTATGCCGGCGCCCCTCGGACCAGCCCCGTGCATGGTGGACTGCCAGAATGTGGTGCCCCTCTAGAAATACTCTTGCCCCTCCACGCAAACAATCCTGGAGCCGCCACTGTTCACAGCAGATAATATTCATTCTTACCTCGTATGAGTCTCGTAATATTCATTTATACCATTTAATATTAATCCATATCCCTTAATATTTCTTCTTTCACTGACATTAATTCTCGTTCCATATTTTGCTCTTTCGTATCCTGTCCGATGCGATTGATTTATCCATTTAGAGAAGGTGCAAGATGCTCGCAGTCTGGCCATCGGCGACCGAGGGTCAGAAGAGCAGGACAGGTGCATTGGAGGGCAGTCGTCATCGGCTGATGTATCGGAGCAGTCTCAGAGCCACGACCTCGCTCGGCAGAGCCAGGCGCCACCTACCGACGACTGCTGTGTTTGTGTCGTCTTCGCTCGGTATCTTTCTGAATTAGAAGATGACTGAGTGCCACCGTAATAAGTTGAGAAAGACACAGCGGTAGATAGTCAGAGAGATATACAGAGAGACAGAAGGAGACAGATACAGAGACAGAGTTGTAACTGCTGACTTCTTATCATCATCGTCATCTTAATCATCGTCGTCTTCGACGGATGCTCCTGCTTTGATAAGTGACAGGCAGCTCCTATTAATTTTCTCAGATGCTCATAAACGAGGGATAGGAAGCAGTATTTTAGCGGAGTCTGCTACTGATCCTGATAAATTCAGCCAAGACGATGGAAATCAGGATGAGGCAGCGCGATGCTTTCATTCCTCACGTTTTCTTTTTTATCTTCTTCTTTCTCATCTTCCTCCTCCTCCTCCTTCTCCTTTCCTTCTCCTCTTCTCTTCAACGTCTCTTCCTTCTGCTTCTATTCCCCTTCTCCTCCCTCTTTCCCTTCTCCCTTCTCCTACTTCTTTGTCGATCTTTTTTCCTCTTCCTCCTTCTTTGCCCCTCTCTTCCTCCTCTTCCTTGTCATATTCCTTCTCCCCTTCTTCTCCTTTTCTCCTCCTTCTACTCTTCGTTATCTTACTCCTTCTATACCTTCTTCCTTTCTCCTCCTCGTTCTCCTTGTTCTGCTTCTATTTCTTTTTCTGGTTCTCCTCCTCCTGCTCCTCCTCTTCCTCCTCCTGCTCCTCTTTCCCCTCCTCAGCAGCAGCTTGAATGAGAGAAACCATCTTTAGCTTTCCATTCTGAACACCGATGGTCCTGTTACAGATGTACAGCTTCCTCAAAGCGCTGTTTGTCCTTGTTACCGGCGATTGGAAGGACGAAGAAGAGGACTAAAGCAGTAAGATCAGGGGCAGAAAGGAAGAAAAAGGAACGCATGACAAAGTCCAGGAGTAGGGGGTTGTAGAGGAGGAGGGGAAAGAGGAGGAGGAGGAGGAGGAGTAGGGGTTGTAGAGTAGGAGGAGAAAGAGGAGGAGGAGGAGGAGTAGGGGTTGTAGAGTAGGAGGAGAAAGAGGAGGAGGAGGAGGGGTTGTAGAAGAGGAGGAGAAAAAGGAGGAGGAGGAGTAGGGTTTGTAGAAGGAGCAGAAGAAGAAGGGGGAGGAAAAGCAAGAGGAGGTGAAGGGGAGTATCAGTAGGGGCTGTAGATGGAGGAGAAGAGGAAGCAGAAAAGGGGAGGAAGTGAAGGAGTAGGGATTGTAGAAAGAAGGAAAGGAGGAGGAGTAGGAGAAGAGGTTGTAGAAGGAGAAGAAGGGGAAGAAACAGGAGGAAGAAGAGAAGAAGGAGGAGAAGGAGGAGGAAAAGGAGGAAAAGGAGGAAGAGAAGGAGGAAGAAGAGGAGGAGGAGAAGGATGAGTTAGGAATGTAAGGAGGATTAAAAAGAATAGAATAACAACAATAACAAGTCGTCCTGTTAAACCCGTCAGAGTGAAACACGTGCGCGAGAGGTTGTAGATGTGATTTTCAAACGAGATATGTGGGTCAAAGGTGATATCAAGATTGCGATTTAGAGGTGAAAGTGATACTGGAGGAATTAGCTGATAGGTGGATAGAAGCGCTTCTATCTAATGAATAATCACCAATCTATGGCGCGGAACAATAATAATATTGTGAGTGAAGGACTTTCCCGAGGTCCTTACACAGTAACCGTCTCAGAGGAGGCTCGAATCCGTACTCTTCTCGTTACAAAGCAAGCGCCTAACCAATCGGCTGCCTTGTCACACTACAAACTATAAGTAGGCCTACACCTTTCAAACGTGGGCACTGAAAAATATGTTCAAACATTTGCCCGAACGGCGCATGCGCTAGCTCACTCAGGAGATGAAAGTAACTTCGGACAACTAATGTAAAGGAATGGAACATCGTAAATGTTGACGACAAGAGAGGAATCTAATCTAAAAACCGATCGAATCGAACGAAGAAAAAGGAAGAAAAATACAAAAAAGACCAAAAGCATAGAAAAAGGCAAACCGGAGAAGAAAGAAATGAACTTATCGACCCCTAATAAGTCAAGGCAAACACTCCATCTCACTCCGTCCTCGCTGTGTCTCCTGTCCTTCGGCAAATTCGTCTGTCCACTACACGTGGTCATCTCTATCCATGAAAGAATACGGCACGAACATCCATATCTGTCTACATGTTTGCCCCTGTTTGAGAGCAAGAATTGGATAGATAGAAAGATAGATAGAAAGATAGATAGATAGATAGATAGATAGATAGATAGATAGATAGATAGATAGATAGATAGATAGATAGACAGATAGATAGATAGGTAGGTAGGTAGGTAGGTACGCAGGTAGATGGAGAGATAGAGAGATGTATGGATATATGGATGGACGGATGGATAGACGGATGGATGGTTAGATTGATAGATAGATAGATAGATAGATAGATAGATAGATAGATAGATAGATAGATAGATAGATAGATAGATAGATAGATAGATAGATATAGATAGATAGATAGATAGATAGATAGATAGATAGATAGATAGATAGATAGATAGATAGATAGATAGATAGATAGATAGATAGATAGATAGATAGATAGATAGATAGATAGATAGATAGATAGATAGATAGATAGATAGAAAGAATGATAGATAGACAGACAGATAGATAGATAGATAGATAGACAGACAGACAGACAGACAGAGAGGGAGAAAGGGAGGCAAGGAGGGAGGAACAGGGAGGAACAGGGAGGAACAGGGAGAGAGTTAGGGACAAGCATGGAGGGTGAGAGACATGTATCAGTATTTTATTTTAAAAGTGTGCGAAAGTTGATCAGCTATTTATAGGCCAGTCAGCCTAACAGTTGAAATTTGCCAAAAAATTAATTAATGAAGTCGTTTCTGAAACATGAACTGGTCGAATATCTTGCCCGGAATATCCTGATTAAAAGAATCTTGGCAAAGTTTTTACTAAAGGCAAGTCTTGCCTGACCAACCTACTAATTTTTTTGATGAGGTTACAGTATATAGGTTGATGCCGAATATCCTATTCATGTATTCTATCTGGATTTTCTCAGTGGAAGAAGACAGAGTTTTGAACCAGGGACTAGCATCTTGCTTGGAAAGGCGTGCTCAGTGATGTCCCACATAAATCTGTGTTAGGTCCTCTGTTATTTCTAATGTTTAACAGTGACTTTGACTCAGGCGTTCAAAGATAAATCCTAGAATTTCCCAGCCATACAAAGTTATATATAAAAATTTTGCCCATGGGATGTTGTCAGCTTTCAGGAAGACTGAAATAAACTGCTCACGTGATCAAAAGAATGGCACTTGGTGTTAAATATCGACGAATATATAGCAATGTAAGTGGGATACAGAAATCCTAAGGCTAGGCATATGATGAACGGAAACCTTTGCCTGTGGTTGAAGAGAAAAAACCTTGTGATGAACAACCGTAGAGATGAACCACAATGTGCAATCGCCGCGGAAAAAGCAGATATGATGGTGGGAATGATTGAACGAACTATCTGTACAGGGAGCAGAGAAGACATATTGAAAAAGCAGAAGGCGTTGGTTTATCCACATTTGCAGCATCGCGTTCAAGCCTGGAGGCGACATCTACCGAAGACATTCGGTTAATTGAACGGGTGCAGAGAGGGGCAACAAAGACGATTGACGGATGTGGATTCATGCCGTACGAAGAGGGACTCAAGGAATTGAGAATCGACAGCACACAGACAAGAATGATGAGAATATGTGCTGTAGAAACCTTTAAAATTTTTAAAGGCATTGATCACGTGGACCCAGATAAGTTCTCAGCTGACCACAGACGGTGCGAAAAGGTCATCAGCTGAAGCTTCATATCAAACGACATAGATTGGATGTGAGAAAGTATTTTTGCGAATAGAGTTTTTTTATGGACGCTTGGAACGGTCTAAGTGCAGCTGCAGTGGGATGCAGCTCTTTGGCGCCATTTAAAACAGTCTAACGACTGAGTCGCAGTATTGGGATTATGGGCTATATACAGTAGGTTCTAGTCCTCCTCCCACTCATGCCACTACACAATATGGTATTACTAAATTACATCTATGCATACATACAGCCATACATGCATACATACAGCCATACATGCATACATACATAAATACATACATTCATTCAGGCACACATACATACATTCATGCATACCTACTACTAGTACGTTTGTTTGTATGAATCCATGTATGGATATGTGTGCATGCATGAATGAATGAATGAATTTATGTATGTATGTATGTATGTATGTATGTATGTATGTATGTATGTATGACTATGTATGTAGTATGATACTTCATCCATGCATCCATACATACCTACGCTCGTATACATACTACATCCATCCATCTATCCATCCATCCATTCATCCATCCATCCATCCATCCATCCCTCCCTCCATACATACATACATACATACATAAATTGTCCAGTTACATTACAGTTACCCTGCATTGTGACCGCTTGGCTAGAGCGTATCCAGGCCAAACCATTCATGCTCCAAGTTTACAAGCCATGGGTGAAGTGGCTCCTGGATCGACCCTTGCAAACTAGTCCTTGTCAAAATCCAGATGAAGACACATTGTCGGCATGGCCGACCACGCCGGTGATCCGCCCTGCCACTTGAAGCTTCGGCACACCAGACGAGGGTCTACACATGGTGCATACATTTGTCTGCAGATATTTGCCGCCGCCGACGATAATTGCGAATACGAAACACACGAATTGATACGAAAACACGAAGAGGGCTTTAAAAAAATCACGTGATCCCTTTGTCGCTGCATCAAAGCAGAGCACAAAAAGAAACCAGATCATACGATCCTCTGCAAAACGTCTCTTATGCTGTAATTTGTTATTTTTGTGTTTGTTATTGGAAATGTATACGGAGTTATTTCCAGTGAAACTAATCAGAGGCGCTCTCCACGCTACCCTAAACGATGCTAAATATCATTATAACGACATAATTAGACAAAACACGACAATATGTTGAAAAAATATATACAAATAAACGCATATAAAAAGCTGGTGGATCCAGATTATTACAAAGGGGAGGGAGGATAAAACAAGGCCGTACTGAACATCGATAAAATTACTGAAGATTACTTCAGTCGAAGTTTTTGAGGACCTTAATAAATCATCGAGACTTTAGGCAACCTCTGCATCCGACCTTTAAAACAGCGCATATTTGCGCTACATAAAACAATGTTCCTTTGTTCAGGGTCTGCAGTATACACCATTGTCCATAAAAAAGAAACCCAAGATAAATTACAATGGCTGAAGTATGTTTATAAAATTGCATCCGAAAGATCCATTATGTCTGTCTTTTGTTTGTTGAGTTTCTTTACCCGGAAATTCCTCATGCAAACGGGTTTTGCACCATAATTCTCATTTTGACCTAAAATCGAATAACAATTCTGTCTTCTTCACTGAACACAGTTAGAATTAGCGAAACTAATTACGTAATAATAAGCAGTAATTTAAAGGGGCCGTTCATCGACTATAAAAATTATTAGTAGGGAACAAAGCAAAGACAAACTTTCTAGCTCCATTTGAACTTCATAAACTTTTGCTCAAGTTATTCGAAGTTGCCTGAATGTCTTTTTCTGAACAGCGTTTAAAAACACACGTATGTATGTTTGTATGTCTGTATGTATGTATGTATGTATGTATGCATGTATGTACATACATTTCTGGCTATTTATACAGCGCCTTTAGGAACCTCATAAACGCGCTAGTGGTTGTTAAGGTCTTGCATTACCCTGCCTGCAATCCACTGCCTAAACATGTTGTCCACAAAACCGTTATACGAGCGGACGTTATTAAACAGGACGGAAACGCTTACCATAAAAGGTATTACATCATCGCTCTTCTCTGGAAATATTAAGTCGTCTTTAAACGGTTGAGTAGCGGACCACTGCGTTGTTAATGGTCTGTCGCCTTTTCTTCTTCTATATTCTCTCTCTCCCAGTCTTCCTCTTATCCCTCTTTCCACTCCAATTCCAAACATCACCCCTTGTAGCTGGCACGATGTTTCTTTGCCTGACTCCTGGAACCTCGAACCGAACACTTTTGCCTATCGATTTTGTTTTGACTGAGCGCCTGTGAATAAGCTGGTCCCCGTGACGTGGTTTTCGTTGGGCGCTGTAGAAATTTCGGGATTACGATTACGCTGTCGAACGGTAAGTGTTCATGTGTGTTTCTATGGCGGTTTGCAAGAACCGATGTTTGTAAAATTTATGTATACATATATATTTCTATTTATTCGGCGTGTATATGGAGTGTAGGCCTACTGTAAAATTTTCGCACAATTTTCTGTGAAAAACGACGAAGTCTGACTAAATTGGATTCAACACTTTGTCACGCAAATCGCCGATGATATCGGGCTCGTGTGGGCGTATAATCATGTATTATAAATACACATATATATACACATATATACATATAAATATGTGTATAAATATACAGCTCATTCTGCTTAGGAATCGGCCTATAGTTGGCCAAACACTATCCGCCTAAATTTATAGACCGCACACAGGCGTCCATTATGCATTTTTATGTGCATATATAACATAATAATTTCGAATGAGATCCGCTACTTTTATGTACTTGTAAATACATCCATGTACATAGCAACGAATTTCTCAGCATAGCCATATAATGGTCTCAATTGCTCAGTGCATTAAAGAATACCTCTCTGCATGGGCGAACATGGTTGCACTGGATAAAGAAAGCTACAGCGATGGCTATGGTTTGGTTCCTATATTGTGTTATAATTTCTACTGTGTTACAACGTGTTCCCATTATGAACTTAAACCTAAGATGTCTGCTTTTAACATAAATTAAAGCCGTGAGCCTGAATGATGTTATCTGTAGTAGGCCTACACAAGCAGTGTAGGCAGCTGGATAATATAAGCCTGAAAGTATCTACTGTACCAGCCATAGTGCATTGAACCAATAAAACAGGCTTTAAAATCCTTTGTTTTCTGTGTAGCTAAATCTAGACCCACATTTGTTTAGCAGGTGTCGCTGCAGTATCGGCTTTCGGTAGATGTCGCCACAGCAGATCATCACGTGACCGTCTGCCGCGGTATTCTGCAGCTTAGTTTTCATGACGAAAGCTGAAACATTCCAAGTTTCATCTGAATAATACGGCAAAGTAAAGTATCGTTCATATGCTATGCTTCTAATTAGTCGGGTGAGATCCTTCACCACCGCTGAATGGGCGCCATGCCATTTAAGATCCCCGTGTACGGACCATGCTAGCCCGAGATGAAAATCTCTTAAATAAGCTGTGCCTGTTTCATCCTACGGGAGAGAGAGGGACCAACAAGTTCCCATCCGTTGCTAAACATAACAAAAACAAAAAACAAAGGTTAGATATCAGTAATTTACACATAACTTACAAAGTATGCTTTTAATATTTCAGCACCTTTTAATCTTCACCACCGCTGAATGGGCGCCATGCCATTTAAGATCCTTCTAATCAGAGGCGTGGGTTGTAAATTTGAATTGAATTGGCACAAACTCAACAACAAAGTCCAACAACCAAACGATCTTTCTGTATGCGTGACAACGGCATGACTACGAATCGTCAGGGTAACGTCGCTTTAACAACGACGCCCTTGCATTTGGAACGAGAACCAAGCAGAGGTGAACATCAATCCCATTAGCAATCTGCAACGCACATGGTTACGTAGCACTACCTAAGATGGTCCAATTCGTTTCATGATAAAGTATAGATAAGTGGGAAAATAATGATGGGCCTAATCATTGGCTCATAAGTCATGCGGAATAGATATAAGACATGCTTACCATTCTGAACATCGTAATCGTAATCCCGAGACTTCTACAGCGCCCACGTCACTGGGACCAGCTTACTCATATTCGTAAGCCTAACCGTAAACTACAAATATCTATTTGAAATCATAAGCACAATGTGAACTACAAGATTCCCCAAATAAACCACAACATTCCCTTAAAACGGATGTATGCATTACATTACCTGCACGGTGGGCATTGGTGGCAACTGATACTCCAAATTAACCATGATGAATTTGGCGTTACCTTTTACGTGTACCTTGCAACTGTCGAGATGTAAACAAGAAGTTTGCAAAAGAATTAACTGATGTATCTGCAATTACGTCATCGCTTTTAAGTACACATAAAAGTTTGGTTTAACATCTTTACTTTGCAGAAGCATAGGTTTAGTGAACCATCAGCTGAACCATCAGCCATGTTATTAATAATCTAATCAAGGCCTTGAATAGTAACTGCACAATTGTGCTCCTAGACTACATCACAGTCCTGGCCTCGTCTCCCTCCGAAAGTCTGCATGCCCCGGTCATTTAATGCTTTCACCAAAGCTATCGGCATTGGGGCTTTATCCGGACCCATGGGCCTCAGCATTTTCTGACCTGTGGGTCCATACGAACGCATCTGCATCCGAACATACTGAATTATACATTCACAGGTGTGCATATACACTGACCTCGTGTATACATATGTATAAGATGCGCTGAAGAAGAGCGAATCGTGTGAATCGGCGTTAATTGAGCAAAAGCCCAGAAGGAAACGAGACCAATTAATTTGACTGTTGACGCAGTGGCGACAGATGGAGCTGGTGCGCTTTCGATGCCAAGAAATCGGCGTGGACGTCTGACTGTATATATATGCATTATATACACGAATATAGACATATATTTATGTGCCATTTATACATAAGCCTATAAAAACCTATGGAACGGATATGTACATATTGTGGCAAAATAATGAGTTCCGAATATGCAAATGAGTGCCCAATATGCAAATGAGTACCCAATATGCAAATGAGTGCCCAATATGCAAATGAGTGCCCAATATGCAAATGAGTGCCCAATATGCAAATGAGTACCCAATATGCAAATGAGTGCCCAATATGCAGATGAGTGCCCTATATAAGGCGGGGACAGGATTTGTGGCTGTTCAGTCCGTTAGTTGTCGTAGTTCAGTTGGCAGTTCAGTCCGTTACTAGTTCGTCCGTAGTCAGTTGGTCGTCAGTTAGTAGTCAGTCAGTTGTCGTCGTTTGTTCGAAGAAGTTGCTAATGTGCTTGATCTGATTGTCGAATTGAGAATACACGTTATATTTCGGATGCTTTTGGCTTGGTTGACTACGTCATATCCCGATATACCCCGGGAGCCCTACAGATACGGACTCGGCTAAGCGCTAAGGAGGCCATCCTGACTCCTTCTGTAACTCGGCCTGGTGTTGGCGGAAGGAGGACCGGTGGTGCGCCACAATTGGTACCAGAAGTGGGGTAACTGCTGGTCAACCTCAAGTTAAAAGACGAGTTGAATTCAACGTCAAGGGTTCCTACTGTCTAGCATGGACGTCATGGAAGATGATGATGGCAGGACGATCGCCTATACGTTGCTGGACGTTGCGAATTCGCCAGTCAGTCAGCCGAGCACTTCGACGCCTGGGGTAAGAGGAAAGGCAACAGAACAGCCCAAGTTCGATCGCAGTCGGCTGTTGGAAAGCATCGACTTCGATTGTCCCAGGTCGGTGACGATTAATAGCGACGACACCAGGATGACACGAGGTCGAGAAGAAAAGTCTGCGAGACCATCTTCGGTAGAGAACGCTGATACCGTGTTCTTGTATAGGAAAACTCCAATGAAACCAGGGAAGTTCGACGGGACCGGATCTCTGGAGTCCTTCCTCACGCAATTTGAGGTATGTGCAAGGCACAATCATTGGACTGCCGTAGATAAAGTTGACTTCCTACGATGTGCACTTGACAAGGCCGCAACACAGTTATTGTGGGATTTCGGTGCCCGTACGGACGTAACTTACGAGGAGCTTACGGAACGATTGCGGCAGCGATACGGCGCAGCAGGACAAGCAGAGACATTCCGTGCGCAGTTGTATTATCGTCGACAACGGACGGACGAGAGTTTGAGTGACCTCTTGCACGATATCCGGAGACTGGTTGTACTTGCATATCCCGTGCCTTCGAATGAGACAACGGAGATCGTCGCACGCGATGCTTTTCTTGAATCGATCAGAGACCGAGAACTATCGTTAAAAATACGGGAGAGAGAGCCAAAGACACTCGATGAAGCATATCGCATGGCTCTGAGGCTGGATGCCTACCAGCGAATGGCGGACTCCGACGACCGGCGGAAACCGCACAACCGCGTACGAGCGACGCAAGGGAGCGACTGGAATGGACAACTACAAAACCAGCTGGAGCAGTTTCTTACGGCTCAACGAGAGACGCAACAAAGATGGCAACAGGAGATGGAGAAGAAAATTGATCGACAATTGGCAGCATTTCAGAACTTCTCCAGGATCGGGGAGGAGGTCGGCCGATTTCAAAACCGGACTGGAGTTGCACAAGAGACCGGGCGGATGGTGACATGCTACAACTGTGGGAGACGTGGTCACATTGCTCGTCGATGTAGACAGCCTCGACAATCCCACAATCGTACGGAGGAAACAGCTCCAACTGAGTCTGAAGAACCGCCGGCAGAAGAGGTCGCAGCCGTCAATCACACCACACGACAAAGGTCATCGAACGGCGCGAACGGTAACACCATTTATATACGGGGTACGATCAAAGGAAGGTCACGACTATGTCTTGTCGACACCGGATCTGAGGTAAGCCTCGTACCATTCTCTGTTGTGCAAGGACTGGACTTACGCCCAAGCACGCGAGTCCTGTTGGCAGCCAATGGGACCGAAATTCGGGTCTTAGGGGAGGTAAGCTCACCAATTAGGATTCGACAAGGATTTGAGATTCCGACCACCTTCCTGGTCTCGGATCAGATTGTGGAGCCCATGCTCGGGATGGATTGGTTGAGGCAACATCGCTGTCGGCTAGGATTTGGTACTGGGGCGCTATTTGTCGGCCGCCGTCGGGTCTCATTAATAAAGGGGGATGGCTCCGCCTGGTGTCGGCGAGTGATTGTTGCAGAGGAAGTGATTGTATCCCCGAAGACGCAATGCAATGTACCGGCCAGAACCATATACAGAAATTTATCAGTGACTGCACCGGCTTGGATGACGGAGGCTAGAGAAATCCTACCTGGAGTTCATGTGGCTCGGGTTATTGTCAGTGATCTCGCAAGCGAAACCCCTATTAGGGTAGTGAATCTGACGGAGACGCCAACTGTTCTTACCAAGGATCAGTTGTTAGGGGCTTTGCATCCGGTTCTGGTGGATTGTACCAAAAGAGACTTGCAGTATCCTGAGACACTAAAGTCTGCATCGTTCATCGCAGGTTTAATGAATGACCTTCCTGATGATGTCCCTCACGAGATTAGACAACAGCTGGGGAATTTGCTGTCTGAGTACCGTGATATCTTCTCTCAGACTGAAGAAGATCTAGGTAGGACCACAGTCTGCAAGCATAAGATCGACACGGGTACGTCCCTTCCGGTACGCCAGTCCTTGAGACGACAACCGCTTCCATATAGAGTGGCGATCGACCAGCACCTGGATCGAATGTTGGCTGGAGGGGTGATTGAACCTGCTGTGAGTGAATGGGCAGCCAATGTAGTACTCGCAAAGAAGAAAGATGGCACAATGAGATTTTGCATCGATTACCGACAGTTGAACGATCGCACAAGGAAAGATTCCTACCCGCTTCCGAGAGTTGACGAATGTCTTGATGCCTTGTCCGGCGCAAACTGGTTCAGTACGCTGGATTTGAGAAGTGGTTATCATCAGGTTGCGATGGATCCCGCGGATGCCAACAAGACTGCTTTTATCACGCGGAAAGGCACTTTTCAATGGCGAGTTATGCCTTTCGGTTTGTGCAATGCCCCGGCCACTTTTCAACGACTGATGGACATTATCCTCTCTGGATTGAATTTTGAATTGTGCCTAGTTTATTTGGATGACGTCATCATTTTTGGCAGTACTCCTGAACAGCATCTGGATAGGATGGAGCAGGTTTTCCAACGGCTAAGAGAAGCTGGGTTAAAGCTAAAGCCAGACAAATGTTATTTGTTACGCCGGACGGTTTGCTTCTTGGGACATGTTGTCACTTCAGCCGGAATAGCCGTAGACCCATCAAAGGTACATGAGGTGACGGCATGGCCTGTGCCCTGTCGGCTGAGGGAGGTGCGAGCTTTCTTGGGCCTTTGCGCCTACTACAGGAAGTTTATCTGCAACTTTTCATTGGTGGCAGCGCCATTATTTGCGCTAACAAAGAAAGGGAGATCATTCGAATGGGACGACGACTGTCAAGTTGCTTTCGATAAATTAAAGACCGCGCTGACCACTGCACCAGTGTTGGGATTGCCCTCGGACGACGGAACTTATGTGTTAGACTGCGATGCCTCTGATAACGGAATGGGCTCCGTTCTGTCTCAGTGCACCGATGGACAAGAAAGGGTAATTGCTTATGGTAGCCGACTCTTTTCCACAGCAGAACGTAATTATTGCGTTACACGAAAGGAGTTACTGGCTGTGGTGTATTTCACAAAACTGTACCGACAGTATCTGTTGGGTCGACGGTTTACCCTAAGGACGGACCATTCTGCTTTACAATGGCTGCAGAAGACACCGGAGCCCATAGGTCAGCAGAGTCGGTGGCTGGAAAGGCTCGCCGAGTTTGATTTCGAAATTATCCACAGGCCTGGAAGGAGACATGGAAATGCAGATGCCTTGTCGAGAAAACCGTGTCGCCAGTGCGGTACGGATGATCAGACCGCAACAGTGGCTGTTACGAGAGAGGTAGGGAAGAAATCCTTCAAAGCGGATGCTGAGAATCCCGCCACTAGTGAAGATGGAGAAACCAAACATCTGCGAGGCGATCCCCTTATTCGTATTATGGAGGCGCAGAAGAGTGATCCAGACCTATCTATCGTGAGAAAATGGTTGGGACCCCATGCTGACGTTCCCACACTACAGGAACTCCTGTACGAATCAGAAGCCGTGAAGATCTATTGGCATCAGAAGGATCTTTTGTATTTAAGGGATGATATAGCTTATAAGAAACGGCCAGATGGAGAAGAGCAAGTCCTCTTACCGAAATCCTTACAGGAAGACTTTCTGAGAATAGCTCACACAGGCGTGACCGGAGGTCACCTGGGAATTCGACGAACTAAGTGGCAAGTTCGACGTCGAGCCTACTGGGTTGGTTGGGCAAAGACTGTCCAACGATTTTGTCAGCGTTGTCCGCAATGCTCTCGGTACTGCCGAGGTAAACCTCCCAGGTTAGGGCCGTTGCAACCTGTACCGAGTGGGGAGCCATGGGAACGAATGAGTATTGACATTACTGGCCCACATCCCAGAAGCCGGAAAGGGCATTGCTACATTCTTACTATAATGGATAATTTTACGAAGTTCGTGGAAGCAGTACCTATGGCTAATCAAGAGGCTACCTCCGTGGCGAAAGCGTTAGTTGATACCGTAATTGTTCGGTACGGTGCACCCTTGCAGATTCTCACAGACCAAGGGACGAATTTTGAGGGACACCTCTTCAAGGAACTCTGCAGGCTCCTTGGTATCGACAAAGTAAGAACTACCAGTTACCATCCCAGTGGGAATGGGATGATCGAACGATTTCATAGGACGCTCAACGCCATGCTTGGGAAGGTTATCAGCATCCATCAACGAGATTGGAATGAATTCCTACCGCACGTCCTGGCAGCTTATCGGGCTTCGATTCATGAATCGACAGGGTTTACACCAAACTTTTTACTGTTTGGAAAGGAGAATAGAGCACCACTGGATATTGTATATGGGAAACCCCCCAGGACGTCGAGTGAGGTCGTCACTTACTCTTCCTACGTCGAGGAATTAGCTGAAAGGATGGAAGAGGCATACCGAATGGTGCGTGAAAATCTTCGGAAGACGGCAGAGCGACGGAAACAGGCATATGACCTGCGGGTCCGGCCGGCCAAATTCTCAGCGGGAGACAAAGTGTGGTACTTCACACCACGAAGGTATCAAGGTCGGAGCCCGAAATGGCAAATGATGTACACGGGTCCTTATGTGGTGGTGCGCCAGCTTGGCCCAGTGAATTACCTGCTACGGAAATCCGTAAAGGCTAAACCATTTACGTCGCACGTGGATAAATTAAAGCCATGTTATGAAACCACACCTGACGATCAGGATGGAGTCACTCCTGCAATGGACGATGAAGAGAACCGAACTGCAGAAGTTGCCATTGCAGAGAATTCGTTGGAACGACCACGCCGGGAACGTCGGAAACCGATGCGGTTTTAGTCGGGCGTCCGCGCGCCAACTGGCCATTGCTATATAAGCACAGCGTTTTCACGTCAAAAGTCATTATGAACTCTGACGCAATGGATGGCCGACGTTTCAAGTGTACGTGTGGATCGGTGTTTACTGGCGTTGGTGCTGCTAAATCTTTACGCAGACACTGCTTTAAAAAACATGGACTCCGAGATCGAGGCGGACGCGTTTCAGGAAGACGCCAGAAGGTCAACGAAACCTCCGTTGCCGATGAGGAACCGATTGCGTCCATCAGCGGCCTGCAACGCCAGAATGAAACTTCCGTTGCAGATGAGGAGCCGATCGCGTCCATCAGCGGCCTGCAACGTCCGAGTCTCGGCGAAGTCTTCGTTGCAGGTGAGGACGCTGTTATGTGGGACGACGACTTTCTGATAACGGGCCTTAACTGCGGGCTATCAACCATTGATAGTGACTTACCAGACGCCGGCTCATTCCTCGGTGAGGACGGAGATCTTCCCGAAAGTATCGATACTCTCTACGACCTCCTACTGAGCGATGCCTTCTTGGATGCAACTCGCACGAATGCTGATCGTCTCATTGAACCGGAGATGGAAGAGTTGGCGATGGCACGCAGAAGCCCGTTGCTTGTACCTAGTCCGCCGGCATGGGAACTGGACCCTGAACTCTTACGGATTCTGGACGAACTTCCTCTCATCGAAAGAGGATTTGAGGCTTTGAAGAACGACGTCACACATGTAGTACGCGACGGTATGCCCTTGGCGAGATTCGTTTCCTCTGAACGGTTTTGTGAGATCCTAGCGAAACGTATTCCGGACTGTCCTGTATGGGTCTTTCAAGCAGTTTACGAGGGCATGCAGCTTGGTGAACAGAGGCCTTGGGCAGATGTACCTCCTGTGGTACCCGCTGCCGACGCGGAGTCAGAAGATGATGGCGATGTCATTATTTTGGATTGAACTGCATTTTAGTTTCAACTGTATCTCCATTTTTGAACTAAACTTTATTGTGATTACCAGTTGTACTGAACAGTATTTGTGTTGAGCTGAACATTATTTGTGTTGAACTGAACAGTATTTGTGTTGAACTGAACATTATTTGTGCTGAACTGAACTTTCTGTTAGTACTGTGCACCCAAAAAAGGGGACTTTTTGGTTCTTAGTGGGGGAGAATTGTGGCAAAATAATGAGTTCCGAATATGCAAATGAGTGCCCAATATGCAAATGAGTACCCAATATGCAAATGAGTGCCCAATATGCAAATGAGTGCCCAATATGCAAATGAGTGCCCAATATGCAAATGAGTACCCAATATGCAAATGAGTGCCCAATATGCAGATGAGTGCCCTATATAAGGCGGGGACAGGATTTGTGGCTGTTCAGTCCGTTAGTTGTCGTAGTTCAGTTGGCAGTTCAGTCCGTTACTAGTTCGTCCGTAGTCAGTTGGTCGTCAGTTAGTAGTCAGTCAGTTGTCGTCGTTTGTTCGAAGAAGTTGCTAATGTGCTTGATCTGATTGTCGAATTGAGAATACACGTTATATTTCGGATGCTTTTGGCTTGGTTGACTACGTCATATCCCGATATACCCCGGGAGCCCTACAGATACGGACTCGGCTAAGCGCTAAGGAGGCCATCCTGACTCCTTCTGTAACTCGGCCTGGTGTTGGCGGAAGGAGGACCGGTGGTGCGCCACAATATACATATACATATATATACATATATATATATAATTACGTATATATATACAAACATAAAATGTGTATATTATATACATATATGCATATATTATATGTGCACGATGAATTGATATATAAATATATAAATACAGTTGTTGTGTGTGTGATCCGCTGGGAGAAAATGTACCAAAAACAGGATGTTTATTTATAAAGAAAACCAAGTTTTATTGCATATGGGTCATTTTTCACAAATTGTGTTTTTGCTGGTACGTGATTCTACTGAATAATATTGAGGCTCCAAAGTTTATTATTATTGAGCAAATGGGGCTTAATTATATGACAAAACGATAACTAACAAAAGGTATCATATGTGGGGCTCAGCTAAATCTTTTGGCTACTATACTATTCTCTTTTTGAAGTGTGTCATTTTTGCAAGCATAGAACAAGCTTTTCTGAGTTGATATATTTCAATACTTTAAATTTACCTCTTTTAAAGCTAAAATAATTGTTTATAAAGTCTTCATTGTATACTTATCAGTATACAATGTTACTTCAGCGGTTAATGCTAGAAGATTAAAGGCATACTTTGTAAGCTATATGTAAATTACTTATATCCAACATTTGTTTTTGTTAAGTTTAGCAATTAACTTATGGGGACGTGTTGGTCCCCCTCTCCCGTAGGATGATACAGGCACAGCTTATTTAAGAGATTTTAATATTTAATTCCCGAAAGGCACTATATAAATAGATAATGCATACCTACAAGGACAACAGCACTCGATGGAAAGAAAACAGCGTGAAATCAAAGGTATATGGTATGCATGTGTAGATATGCATATATGTATGTATATATTTACGTATGTATGCATGTGTGTATGTATGCATGTATTTATATATGTATGTGTTCATATGTATATGTATGTATGTATTTATAAATATATATATTTACGTATGTATGCATGTGTGTATGTATGCATGTATTTATATATGTATGTGTTCATATGTATATGTATGTATGTATTTATAAATGTATGTGTCCATGTTATATGAATGTATTTGTCTGTATGTATTTATATATGTTTGTGTCCATGTTTATACGAATGTGTGTATGTATGCATATATGTATCTAGATATTTATAGAGTGTCTAATTTCGAACCTCTTAATGTTGCTGAAATATGGTTATGTCTGGCAGATCTAAAAAGATGGTTCTTAATAACGTAAAAGTATTTGTTGATCCGTTTCCGTACTGATGAGTTCTCATACGTCAACTGATCAGCGGCCAACCACCAATACATTAACGACCCTTCAACGTATGACTTACAAGGCTTTTCAGCGAATTGGACGATTTCACACAATGGTATATAATTCTATAAGTTCCGAGATTACATACCGGAGATTAAGGTATCATCCATGCAGGGCCTTTGCCAGGTTTTGCAAAGAGTTATAGGCCTATTAGTAACCAGATGCATCAGATACATTTACATACGTGCATACATTATGATGAATGCTTATCACCTCCTCCTCCTCCTCCTTCTTCTTTCTTTGTCTCTTTGTTTCTTTCTTTCTTTCATTCATTCATTCTTTCTTTCTTTCTGTGCTTGTTCTTGATCTTCTGCTTCCTTCAGTAATGGCCTCTGAACGACGTCAGAGTTACGTTTCCACGAAGGAGGAGCATTGGTTAGCCTTGGGCTAGGCGGACGACTGCTAATTCTTAAATAGGATATAATTTCAGGACTTGACCACTATATATAGGCTGTCTTGAATATATAGGCCTACACCAAGTTTAGGCGAGTTTAGAACAGAAATATTATAACCAGGACCTTGGAGTCTTATATATCGGGTTACATGCGAGGCTGACGTCCTGACTGCTTCCTCTTGCAAAATCCCACGCAATAACCATCTGAAGTTCATGCGCTCTCAGTTGTACAAATCGTGCAACTCGTCCGCGGATTAATTGTTGAAGAGCTCTCCTGTCGCTAAAGCTGTTTTCTGTTTTGCTGATAAGAGCTCCCAGTTGAATGAAATCCTAGTTTTGACTAAGCGATTGTCTATTTACAATATCCCATGTGTAAGCAAAGTCCTCCAGAGCGTTTGGAACTGCGAGGAAATGTCGAGTATCAATATTGTTGTCCCGATGATTGTTAGACCTTTTACAAACACAGCTGCCTAGGACTGTGGCCAAGGAACCAGGAAGAATAAACTATTACTATGAAAGATTGAGATAGACAGACAGACAGACAGACAGATATATGGACAAATAGACAGACAGACAGATATATGGACAGACAGACAGACAGATATATGGACAGATAGACAGACAGACAGACAGGCAGACAGATATATGGACAAATAGACAGACAGACAGATATATGGACAGACAGACAGACAGATATATGGAGAGATAGACAGACAGACAGACAGGCAGACAGATAGACTGACTGACTGACTGACTGACTGACTGACTGACTGACTGACTGACTGGCTGGCTGACTGACTGACATAAATTTAGAAGAAACTGATTTATTTGTTTATGAAACAGTGTCTTTATATGTCTTGTTTAAGAAGGTAACAACAGCTACTAAGTAATGCCATTAAGTCAGTTAAGCGAGTATTTCAGATTTGCTGACAACGAAACTGTTAGATTTCTTCGGGGCATATTGTCCCGTTAGAAAGGGATCGGAATGAGATCATCTGTTTGCCGCAAATCTGTCCAGTGCGATGACGGAGTTGTTCCTAAGATACGGAGGGCATCGGAAGGCGATGCTGAGGGGGCTAGCGGGAGCGATGCCCCGTGGCAGTCGTCGACTCGGTCTCCAGACGCGTCCAATCGTCAGCTGCCAGAAGGTTGAGCGAAATTCGTAGTTGTAGAAGGCGTAGATGAACGGATTGATGACAGAGTTGAAGTAGCCAAGCCATAAGACAAACTGTTTCAGGTAGGGGTGAACTTCGAAAGGAACCGGAAGGAACGGTTCAGTTATGTAGACGACGAAGAACGGCAGCCAGCAGAGAACGAAACACCCGATGACAATTGAAACGGTCTTTACCGTCTTGCTCTCGCGAAACACCGCCGAGTTCTCGCGTCGTTCTCGCAACTTTTGGTGAAGAAGAGCCATCTGTCGAGACATCGTCGGCGTCATCGTGACGTCGGCAAAGCTTCCGTACGACCTCGAATCGTCCGCGAGCGGGTTCTGGAGACGAGGGGGTCTGCGGATTGATCGCAAGACCCCACTAGCTTCGCCTTTTGCTAGATTTCGACGGGGTAATTCAAGCGACCACGAATTGGTTCCTTTCGCTCGGAAATCGTTTCTGTTTCGATTCGTTGCGGCTTCTGACTCCGATGTCGTTTTATCGCCGCGTGTGGTCGTTCGTTTGTCGAAACGCGGGCAGCTGCGGCCCGAATTCAAATCACGGTCGATGTTTTCGGCCGAGTTCATTATCGGAGGGTTCTTTACCGGCGGCGAGACGTAATTGCCCTCTACAGAAACGCCACTGCCCCCGCTGCCCGTGCTATCGCGGCTGCTGGTACTGGTAATAGTCGTGGTGGTGATGATGCTGACGGTCCGGTCTCTACGCAGACGCGATGGTAACGAGTCTGAGTGTCTGACGATGAGGTCTCCCCTGTTGCATAAAACCAGGCGACGGTACTCAGTCCAATGCGTCTCCGCAAGCGCCGTCGAATCCGCGACCGTCGGCTGAGTTCCGTTATAGCAGACGCAGTCGAGCGAAGAATGACGTCTCCTCCAGCTGAACAACGTCGGTGTCGCCTTCTGTGTGTTTGCAGGAAGTTCTTCTTGGTCCTGGCCATCCGAACCCTGATCCTCACGAAGCTCCGAGGGAGCTGCTCCGTCAAGTCTCGTGCAGTCAGCCGTGTCTACGGCAGGAAGCCCAGTTCTGACGTCAGACTCTGTCGATGACTGTGAGCTGTTAGGTCCTGCACCAGACAGTAAGGTCTCAGGGTCCAAGGAACTCTGTCTGAGTTCAGATCCCGTTGTTGAGATTCGTGCGTTAGATCCTAAATTTGACAGTTGGGAGTCAAGCCTCGTTGAACACTGTCTGCCGTCATGCCCCGTTGAGCACGGTCTAGAGTCATGCTCCAATGAACACGGGCTGCTCTTATGCTCCAGTGAGCACGGTCTTGTGCCACCCGTCACCGCGTCATCGATGCGCATCGACTGCCTTAAGATGTCAGATCCAGCCATCGTCTGCCTGTTGTATGATTCCGCGACGACTCCAGGAGGCACGTTGCAGTCATCCGACACTCTCAGCGCATACGTTCCGGTCCACTGCGCCCTTCCGAAACATCCGCAGCACACCGCATCCGACCCGGCGCTCATCACACGCACGGCTCTCGGCCTTACTCCCACTCCCATGCTCCATCCCTCTTTATCCACACCGGAAATGGTAGAACCATGGGCGGCAACTGGACTGGCAGGGATGGAATTGGGCTTCCACGACGGTACGCTGGCTCCCCGAGAGCTGTGATTGGACCACCTGCGCTGGGCGTTGCGAGCTACGACGAAGATGTTGGCATAGACGAAGATCATGATTGCCAGCGGTATGTAGAAGGACCCGAGCGCCGAGTAGATAACGTAGCTCCTCTGTTGGATCAGTCCGCATTCGCGTCCTTTCCTTCCGTCCCTTCTTTCATCCTCCTTCCAGCCGAGCAGTGGAGGGATGGTGATGATGAGGGATAGCAGCCAGACGGCGCCGATCATCGACATAGCGAGACGCTTGCTACGCTTCGTTGCACACATCAGAGGACGCGTGATGGCGAAGTAACGATCGATGCTGATGCAGCAGAGGTTGAGGATCGAGGCCGTGCAGAGCAGGACGTCAAGCGTGACGAAGATCTCGCAGATGACTCTGCCGAGATTCCACGTCTTCGTGATCTCGACCTTGATGGCAAACGGAAGCACGAGCAGTCCGACCATGAGGTCAGCGAAGGCCAGGCTGACGACGAAGAGGTTCGTGATGGTGCGCAGCTTGCGATTCGTGTAGACGCTAGCGATGACGAGGGCGTTGCCGACTATGGCAGCCAGGCCGATCATGGTTTCGATGACACCCAGGAAAATCGTGACCCTGTCGTAAGAGACCAACGACTGGCCAGTCTCCGTTGAAAGCCCGTTCTCGTAGGCCAAGGAATCCTGCGGAGTGTAGTGGCTGTTCAAGGATGCTGAGGTTGGACAACATCCTCCGAATGCGTTTTCTTTCACTGAGTCACTCACGTTCATCGTGGTCAGCGATAACGTGAGGATGGATGGCTGAGCTGTCACGTCTACAAAAAAGCAGCCGTCAGTTTTTTGGAACTGATCTTTATTATCTACTTATTTTGTTTATTTACTTACTTATTGATTTGTTGCACCTGGTATACGCGCTCAAGATCAGAAATTCTTAATCTGAGGTGCTAGACAAGTGTGCGCGAACTTGTCCAGGGTATAACACAGAGTCGGCTCAGCAAGCTCGAACCCGAAATCGTTGGATTACAGGCCCAGCGCACTATCAAACAGACCACAATGCATGTGGCATCAACAGTTTCTTTACCACAGTGGATCTCCATACCATTTATTTATGGCAAAACGGAAGCAACCTAATGGAAGCAATAGTGGAATGAGACAGTTGTAGCAGGTCAGGCTGGAAAGGAATAATCTTGTCACTGAAAATTCTTTTCTATAGCCTTCAAAACCACGCCACACAATACCTGTTTAGTACCCTTGCAAAAGGCCTTTTAAAAGGCGCTATACAATTATTCAACGATGTATACCATCGAATAAGCTTCTTTCTTTGGGCGCTAAAAGAAATATACACAGTTGACGGTGCCGATAACGATTACCGTGAGCAGAGACATCTTGGAGTAGCTCCATTCTTCGGCAGTATGTGCACAGGAATGTCGGTGACAGCTTATCATGTATGGCTATATCCGCATCAGCAAATCTCTTCCAAATGAACCGTCAACGTTTGCTCGTTTACTATATCTCAGTTAGCTTGCTTATCTTTCAGTCGACTCGTTCTGTTGATTTCATAACAAGTGCTTGTTACACTGTAACTTATACAGTATTCAGCTGATGGTACCCCTATATATGCGAGCTGCAACTTGCAGTCTCCCAAGTAAGTTGGGAAAGTGGTCTATAATTTATATATGTAAACATATAAAAATATATTATTTATTACATTTCAGCCTGTCACATACTAATGATTTACACTCATCATGCACTGTTTCATGAACACATACATACATACATACATACATACATACATACATACATGCATACATACATACATACATACATACATACATACATACATACATACATACATACATACATACATACATACATACATGCATGCATGCATGCATGCATACATACATACATGCATACATACATACATACATACATACATACATACATACATACATACATACATACATACATACATACATACACACATACATACATACAAGGTCAAGGAATCCTGCGGGGTGTAGTAGCTGTTCAAGGATGCTGATGAGGTTGGACAACATCCTCCGAGAGCGTTTTCTTTCACCGAGTCACTCTCGTTCATCATGGTCAGTGATAACGTACATACATACATACATACATACATACATATGTATACTTACATACATGCATACATACATACATACACACACACATACACACATACATACACACATACAAACATAAATAAATACATACGTACATACATACATACATACATACACATACATACATACCTACATACAAACATACATACAAACATAAATAAATATATACATACATACATGCATGCATACATACACACACATACACACATACATACACACATGCAAACGTAAATAAATACATACACACATACATACACACATACATATATACATACATACATACACACATACATACATACATACACACATGCATGCATACATACATGCATGCATGCATGCGCTTCTGAACTATGGTACAAAATAGAGGGATTATTTGCAACAGCGACACGAGGCGATGGCTGTGTAGACTGAAGACGTATGTGTGAAAGCGAACAGAAGACAGCGACCGTAATAAAGCAAATCGCAACAAATAACGTGGAGAGCGTCATGTTAGTTTTTATTCTACGTGGGCGAAAAACTTGCAGATAAATAGCTGGCTTGACTGAAAAACACAGAATGGAATGAAACATAGAGCCAGTATAAAGATGGAGTCTAAAGACGGCGCCTATAGTCTAAAGGAGAATCAAGAGTCTAAAGGAGAATCAAGAGTCTAAAGGAGAATCAAGAGTCTAAAGGAGAGTCAAAAGTCTAAAGGAGAATCAAGAGTCTAAAGGAGAATCAAGAGTCTAAAGGAGAGTCAAGAGTTTTCAATTTATGATCAAACTCATAAGCTCAATGCGATTGTTGCCAGGCCTAGATTAGCTGTGGACCAATGTTAGAATTTTGCCAAAGAGAAGGAATGACTCTCTGTACGCAACGGAGTTTGGGAAAGTAAACACGTCGGCCTGATGAATGAATGATCGGAGGACAATAAATAAGCGAAGCAGGAGACTTGCCAAACTAGTTAACAAAAATACAAATATACTAGACCAAACGGGGGAAATAAGATACTTCCTCAATGAAACACTAGGCTAACTGCTAAATCTATCAATATACGGAAGTGATGTCCGATTCAGATCATGGTTTCGCTAAAAATGCTGGTGGTACCTAGATCTCCAGATCATTTTTGCAGCAGCTCGTTCATCATGGATGCAAAACAAAAATAGGCTAATGTTTTGTGATATACGTTTCTTCCAATTGGCGAAAGTAGGATAAACCGCGAGAACCTATCTTTGATTATATTCAGCTTTGTTCAGGAGATCCTTGGTCTTAAAAGCCCAATCACTGCGGCAGCTAAGTAATGGCTCGCTTAAACCATTGGCAAACAATTCTCCAGCTGTTGGCACCAGATTAATGAAAGGCGACAGAGGAATTCGCTCGCCAGTCGGTCTGTCAGTCATCGGCAAGGGTTCTCCCTCTGCTCTTGCGCTTTCGCCTTTGTGCATTGCCCACCTAGACTAAAAATAGATACTCGACAGGCAGTTAAATCTACGGGCATACTCTTCGTTCTCTCCTTCTCAGTCCGTGAGTCTGTGTGTTTATGTGTATGTCTCTGCGTTTGTTTATGTGTATGTCTCTGCGTTTGTTTATGTGTATGTCTCTGCGTGTGTTTATGTGTATGTCTCTGCGTGTGTTTATGTGTATGTCTCTGTGTGTTTGTCTGCTGATCTGTCACAGCTTTCACTTTTTTCTTGCTTTCTCATTGTTTCCCTCACCTGCTTTCTATCTCTTTTAGTATCTCTCTCTCTTACTCTCTCTCTCTCTCTATCTCTCTCTCTCACAGTCTTCTTCTTTCTCTCTCACGCTTTCTATCTCTTTTAATCCCCTCGCACTCTGTGTCTCTATGGCTTTGAGTCTCCTTCCCTCATTCTTTCTTTAACTCTTTAGTCTCATTTCCTCACCGTCTCTCTATCTCTTAGTCTCCAATTCTCGTTCTTCAATACAGTTTCTCTCTCTGTCTGTCTCTGTCTGTCTCTCTCTGTCTCTCTCTGTCTCTCTTTATTCTCTCTTCTCATTTTCTCTCTGTCTCATTCATTCAGTCATTCATTTCAATCAATAATTCATGCATTCGTTTAGACAGTCAGTCAAACAGTCAGTCAGTCTGTCTGTCTGGCTCAGTCCTACCTCTCTGTGCCTCTGCGTATGTGTATACGTTGCTATCTATATCTACATTGCTGTCAATCAGATCTCTGCACGTTTGACATGTACGTTGATATGACTAGACCGAAATCGTTTTCTGCAATTACATGTATACCACAGCTCCTAATTAGATGATGCTGAAAGCGAATTAGGCCACGAACCCTAGAGGCACCAGACCTCGTCTCAAATGTCCACAGCCAGCATATCACGAACAAGGTAACGGGCACAAATTCATGCGGGATCTGCATGCATGGAGGGAGGGAGGGAGGGAGGAGGGCTCAGATGGAGGAAGCAGGTTCGAATCGCTCATAAAACAAGGGCCGACCGGGGCATCAGTTCAAATCCGAAAAAAATTTGCTCGCATGTTTGATACGCCCTGGATTATGACTAGACAAAAGCTTTCACCATTATATTATGACCAATCGAGTGGCCATGTTATAATTAATTAATAATTAATTAATTATAATTAAATTATTATAACCCTTATCAATAATCGTGAAATGAAATACTTCTACTGCTACATTTGCATTTACAGTCCAGTGTGATAGGCCTAGTTGTCTGGAATAATAATGAATAAGTGAAAATCTTTCACTCTTATACTCAGCGTGTGACTTCTGGAGTAATTGAGAGGAAACAGAGCGCAATAATTATGACTGATTAAGTCATGCCATTCTAGCTGACTAACATACACTAAAGCGCTTTTGAGAGCTCTTTGAAAGGCTCTACATAAGTTCTTTCATACAAATAAATACTTGTACATATATTTACATACATCTACAAACACACATATATGTATATACATACATACATAGTGCTCGCATGAGGTAATTGTGATTTGGTGATTTTATCACTAGATCATTCATTGCTACTTCACAGTAGTTTCTAATGCCATTAGACATGACACGTAAAGTGTGCTTTCGTTGTGTGTCTAGATGCATATCTGCCATTACTTATAATTGCTTCTAAGAATCGCTTCGTTAGATCGTAGACTGGTTTTGTGAACGGTCCTCTGAAGCGCAAAAACTCTTTCCGGAAGGTCAACGTTGAGGGCAGGAGCTGACTTCTTATTCGGTCCTGGTGACGCATGAGTGGAGCGAGAAATAGATTCGCCGATATAGTCTTCCTTCATGCTCATAATTATCCGACACATATGATGAGATCACGTGATTTAGCTCTATTCACTGCTTCCCCGAGTATTTGCGAAAATCTGATTATGAGTTAAATATAGTTGGCGTGAAGCAATGTCATAAAGGCTTAGACACTTTGCCATCTGTAGAAATATGTCCTGAAGTCCCGCCATAGCCCTTATTTCGACCCCTCTTCTCCAACGGATTATGATTTTGACTGCAATTTTGACTTGGAGTGACCATCGACTGATGCCTTGGGCATTGTGATAACGGCGCTATAGAAGTCTTTAGATTAGATTAGATTAGCCTGACTTTGAGTTTCTCTGACCTAAAGGAGTTTGACCGCATTTGCCCAACGGATTTATTTTACTACGATTTAACTTGAAGCGACCATCTATTGATGTCTTGTGCATTATGATAACGTCGCTATAGAAATCATTAAATTAGATTAGATTATATTACATTAGAACAGAACTTGTGAGCTGTATTATTCCCATATTGCACCAGTCCTCATCTTTGACTCATGGTTTCGTAATTTCTTACAAGTTTAATGACTCTATAAGCTACAGAGTTGCCGTGTATACATGTAATTGCACATATTCGCTATATATTCAAAAATAAATGGGTGACTAGGCTTATATGTTATACTGATGCACGGCAGTCTACTAGATGAGGATTTCAGTGCTGTTTCGGTATTGCAAATGTGGCATTGCGTTTCGCTTCAAGCTCTCAATTAACCCACAAACAAAATCCTTGCTTCTTGCGACCAGTCAAGGAGGACTTCAATATAATCCGCCATTTTGACTGCTACCGGAGGAACATATTTATAGCCGGTCGCTATGGCTATGCCGTAGTAGCTAACAGAAATGTGTTTAAGACTCGCTGGCTTTTTTCCACGACGGTTCGCACGAAAACCGTCGAGCTTCCTGGAATTCTCGTAGGTGGGGCGATTTCTGCGATGAGAAAAAAAACGCAAAGTAAATCTCTTGCGCGTGTGCCCTGCTATCCGCTTTTTCTACTCAAGCCACATGTGCTGGAAGAAAGACTATCAATGTTGTGCCCGTCTGCTGTCGGCAAGGATCCGAGGGCGAACACAGTCTTCTTCCAGTAACTTGGTTGCGAGCGGTGCTATTGTTCGGCGGGTTAATCTTCGTGGGACTACGGCCTTGTATAGCTGGTGGGTACAGACTTTTCCGAAGATAACGAGTTCTTTGTTTTTCTTATAGTAATAAAGTAAATACAACGTATGTGTAGCAACCTATACAACACAGCTTAGAGTTCGTGATTCGCTTCATTCAGCGACTACTCGTGTTCAACCCGTTTTTGAGATGTATAAGTTACTTAATCTTTCGGCTCTCCGGATGCTGCACGCTTGACCGTTCGTTTTGCGAATTCTTTTCTGCATAACTTTGCCCGCTTTTACCTTTTTAATTTCGCTACCATCTTTAACCTCCACCTGTCAATCAGCCTCCTCAGTTGCTTCCACACCTCTATCCGTCCTTTATAACTCCTCTTTCGGTCTTTTTATGACTCTTATCCATCCTACACATCTCCCTCTCCGAGTATCATTTTACTACAGGTAAGGCCTATGCAAACAAGTTATGCCTCTATTAATGATGGTCCGGCCTTACGTGTTAAAAATAGAATTCTGACAAGTTCAGACAAAGAATGTAGTTCAAACAAGCTAAATAATAAAATCTGCACTTATGCTAAAAACTAATTTCATCGTCATCTTGTCCGTATTTCACAGCATCTTCCGTTTCTCTGTTGAAGGTGGAGCTTGAGGTCTTACAGGCCTAGAATGCAAAGCTGGGTTCCGAATCCGTGAAGCCCGATAAGATGATTTGCAACTGGAATCCATTAAGAGCACAAATACGTCTAAATTTAACAAGTCAAAATGGACTGTGACTTTTTTCGGACGGATCTCAACTAATTCTGTCTAATTGATTGTGATTCCGAATGCGTGTTTATTTAGAAGCAATCACCAATTGAATCACCCTAAGATTACGGCGCTACTTAGATTAGATATGGCTAAATTAAATCAGAATAGTTTAACGGCAACCGAAAAAACTGTAATTACATTAGTTTAACAGTAATCGGAATAAACTGTCAAGCATGCATGCAAAAATAAACCACAAGAAATTATCTAAGTATAGGCTACCTATACGTATGTGTCACGGAGCATTATGCAGCATCTTTTGGCCCTCTCAAGGCAGGCGCCAAAACATATCTGACAGATCTAAAGAGATGAGAAAAAAAACAAAATTCTAAACAAGGGTACAGGATAGGACTAAATGCATAGGCCGATAGGGTTTCATGGTGTCTTGAAGGCTATAATATCAATAGTTCTAATAATGACTAGTAATGATGTTTCATTCTCAACCGGAGCTAATCATCTATAGGCACAGAAACTGTTGTCAGACGTCTAGGCCTATAACCAGCCTATAACCATCTGCAGGCGCAAAAAGCAATTGCCTAGGGCTAGAATAACCAGGCTCAGTTGCCTCTTCTGAGTCTAAACAAGTTTGTTAATGTACATTATGGTGTATGGGTCGAGAAAGGTAATCGCTCAGGGTGGTGCACAGGACACGTCGGCGTCTCTACGTTTTCCGAAATGAAGGGCAACGGGTCAAGAGTTTTGAAGGAGGGGCCACCACTGCTTTAAAAAGTTTTGACGCCCGTTTGTTAGACATTGGGCATCAGAGAACTTTTAGAAGTCAAGTCTGCTGTCGGGGCCGAGAAATTTCAGAGGAACTTTTTGAAAGCCACTAATGTTCGGAGGACCAAAACTATTTTTATATTGTTCGTAAAATCTCTGACGACCTTCCTTATTTCTTTTCCGGACTCAAAACGCGCCATATTTCAACGTTAGCCATATTCCATTGCTAGCCACATCGCATTAATCAAAAGTGGCCTTGCACCAAAGGCCAATGGCATTAGGAACATGGCCTCTCCTAACCTCCTCTGTTATGTTCCTTAGGGGGAGCTTGGAGGGCTGATTTGGCGAGGCCACTGATCGACGCCTGTTAACAATTCAAAAGCTCTGAATATTGGGTTTATCTGATATGATTATAGGCCATATTATATAAAAATATAAATGTAAATAGGCTCATTATATATAAATCCATGTGTGTAATTATATAGGCCTATACACGCGCTGTGGCTCTCGACTCTTTGAAAACGTTGATCAATAAATAGGCGTAAATCCACTTTCGTTTTTATAGCGCCGTCGTTTAAAAACGGAGTATTTATACCAGAGCTTAGATGCGTCATTTCGTTTGCTCGATGTTATTATCAAAATACAATGGCTCTATATACGCACGCATGAAAACGAATGCACAGAGGATGAGACCACACAGTTGCACGGCAACATGATTGCCAACTCATCATAGATGCATATGTGACTATGAGAGGTTTGTTAGTTAAAAGCGCTAAATAAATATTTATACACACACATACATAAGTACCTACACACGTATCAAAGCATGCATTACGCAGGCATACACACATGCATACATAATACAGGATACCAATATGGGCAGCTATATTCTACATGCTTACTGTGGTGTCTGAATGGTGAGTCATTGTTTTTGTGAGTAATGCGTCTAAGTTTTGAAATAACATCCCGAAAACGAGAAGAAGGTCTAGTCTAATTTAATGACTTATATAGCGCAGTTACCATAATGCTCAACGCAGCAATGGTTTCAAGTGAATCCGTAGCCAAAGATCATGAAACAAAGTCGATATCCAATGGGTCACGAGAACCTAAGTCAAGCTTCGGTAAATGGGTAAGTAAGGTGAAACAGATTTATGTTGAGCTTAGATTTAAGTGACAGTAAAGAACTGACAGAACGCACACTATTTGTGTAATTGTAATAGTAATTTGAGATTTATAAATCGCCTCTTAGAGGATAAACTCAACAGAGGTGCTTCCGATCCGAAAAAGTAAAATCACTGTTAAAGAGTACAGTCTTCAGGCGCCTGCGGAACACTGAGAGGGGGGAGAGAAAGGAATTCAAGTCTCGAGGAAGACAATTCCAGCAAGCGAGACCAACGTAGGTGTAGAGCTATAGCTTGAACAAGTTCCTAACATATATTTGTTTAGCGCCATAGATTGATGTCTCATCTCTTGATATCAGCGCCACAAAAATTGTAAAAATAATAAATATCCGTACATGCAAATGCAGTTACATGATGGATCTATAAAGCTTTGTTGAGTATCGTATACACAGCTCACCGTCAAAGTCACTGGTGTACACCGCCATCATGCGACAGACATCTGAAGGAAACTGGAGAAGAATCCGTCAGTCCAGCCGACCGCCTTCTTTTGTCTCACTCGCTCAAGACAGCAGCAGCCTCGCCGTAAAGGAAACGAGACGCGTGATGACAAAATCACGCCATCACGAAGACAGAAAAGGTGAAACTCCTCCAGAAATTATTTTCGACTCTATTCTTCGGCTCTACGTTTCTCCCTTATCAGTAAACGATCCCCAAGGGTATCAACCACAGCCAACGTTCAAAACGACTCTTAGTTCACATCCACCCAAGCAACAGCATGACTTTCCCTAACTGTCACTTATTTCATGCTGTGCACAAGTGTGCAACTTCAAATGTAAGTAATACACAGCCTATAAATGAGCTGTCAGTTATATTATAGGACTTGCTTACGTTGTAGTAAATTTAAATTAAACCGTAAAGTTATTCTTCGTAATCGTAATCGTAATCCCGAGATTTCTACAGCGCCCACGTATAGAACGAATCGAGTATAAGAATAATGAGAAGGATTTGGTGCTGCAGCGTTCATTTAATGCCACGGCTTCCAGTTTACAAGAAGCGGATGAACCTTCGACATGGTCCATTTAGATTTATGCATATATTCATACTATGATGAATGGGCGGTTATAAGCTTGAAGGCTTCGACTAATAAACGCCGAGTCCATGTAGTTCGTTCTGACCTGAAAACGGAAGCGATCTGTTCGAATGAGTACACGACGAACGTATAAGCTCCGAGAGTTATTCTTGTCAGTTGAAACTGTATAAGATCTGTAGACCTTGAGTTCAAACGGTCGACGTCCTATACCCCGCTCTTAGAAGGTTACTGGTTATCGTCATTAACATTACAGATCTTCGTTACGCTTCTAAGCATAGTACACTGCAACAAAATGTGGTTCAGAAGTTTTCATGAACGAGTACTGCATGCAGCAATATTACCATCACAGTAGATTGCTGTATCGTAGCCTCTGGTATAAGCACTGTATTTGAATGAGCTAACAACTGTGCTCTAAAAGACAAACTGATATAACTGATATACCCTCTGGTATAAGCACTGTATATGCACGTGTCTCTAACAGCGGCAATACCGGCCTACCGCTGGCGACGTACTAATGCACATGAGACGATGGTATTCGCACGAATAAATAAGCCGCTGTAACTGTGTCTGCGAGCGCATGTGCGAGTATAGTTTTACTGCATGGTGTTTTCGAGAAGTCCTCATCGTTGTCGCTGGCGACTGGCTAGCGAAGCCACAGATGTAGGTTGAGCGGTAATTCCCCAAGCTCTGCTGCAGGAAGGAAGGAGCAGCGTTTCCGCGGTTTTACAGTTGCCAGCTGCGAGCTTCTACGCCCGCTGCTCTAGGAATACCTACCACACGCACGGACGCACGCACATGCATACATCGCCCACACACGTTCAATCTATCTGACGAGTAATACGTGTAAATGTAAATGTACACGTTTTTCTATAGCGATTGTATGGCCTCGACCGTGCTCATTTTTCAATGAATTTCTCTGGTGAGACCATTCAATGAATTTCTCTGGTGAGACCATTCAATGAATTTCTCTGATGAGACCATTCAATGAATTTCTCTGGTGAGATCATTCAATGAATTTCTCTGGTGAGATCATTCAATGAATTTCTCTGGTGAGACCATTCAATGAATTTCTCTGGTGAGACCATTCAATGAATTTCTCTGGTGAGATCATTCAATGAATTTCTCTGGTGAGATCATTCAATGAATTTCTCTGGTGAGACCATTCAATGAATTTCTCTGGTGAGATCATTCAATGAATTTCTCTGTTGAGATCATTCACCACCGGTATACCCGTTTGAATGGGCGCCACATGATTTAACGTCCCCGTGTACGGACCGTGCTAGTCCGAGATTTCAATCCCCAAAATATCTCCACGCATGTAAGCGCGATCCATTGGACCAGTAATACGTCTTGAACCACCTGCCATAGGTTTTTTGCAGATAATCTGATACATAGGAGAATACTGGCGAGACTGACCACAAATTCAGGCAGGGAATCCCTCCTGTGACCGACTCTATTCAGTATGCACATATATAGTCACCTGTTTGGCTATAAACGCTATTAGAAGCGAAACAAGAACATACAGTGTCTTGCGAGTATCATACATAGATACCTACACAGATATGTGCATACATTCATTCACACATGCATACACATATACATACATACACACATTCATGCATACATATATACATTCATACATACTGCACATGCATACATTGGCACACATACATACATTCATTCAATCATATACAAACATGCATACATACATAAATACATACATACATATATACATACAGTTCAATTAAAGAAAATATTGCTAGGCATCTATAGGTGAGACCAAAAGCGCAAAAAGTCTTGCTTACAGGGTCATCTAAATTCTTCTGACAGATTTCAAGATGACAGTTTTCTAACTATTACATAATACAAATTTATTACATATGTATTTACATATTTATTACATATGTATGCATGTTTTCGTAACTTTGCAAGTGCAGTGTCATATGAAGAACTTTTCCCAGAAAACATTACCCTAATGTGGTCAACAAGTAACATTTACAAAAGCCTTACACAGGTGTAGGTAAATTAGTACGAGTAAATTGGTACGAGTGAAACGTGTAGGATTTTTAAAGATATGATGAAGTGATTATGCAGTTGTGAGGCAATGTGGAAACAATCAAATAAAACAGGCAGTAAATTATGCTTAACTGCTACATAAATAAACAAATTTGCAGTTTGTTAGTGGCTTCTATGTAAAAAACAAAGAATATGAAGATATGTGGTTTGGTGTTTGACTGAATTGATATGCCACAGATAATTCGGATTGCACCTTTCTGCAAAACATTCAGGTGCTTTACGCGAGGTTGGTAATCTGGGGCCGAAGATATATTGCAATAATATATTATTTATTATTAATATATTGCTATTAATATATTGCTATTTCTTTTGGTTTATCTGGCAACTTTCTCGATTGGTTGGCCTCTTTTCTATCTGAGCGCACGCTTTGTGTGGTTTATGGCCCATCCCGCTCACCTTGGGTTCCTTCCTTGTTTGGATTGCCTCAGGGGTCAGTTTTGGGTCCCTTGCTTTATATATTGTTTATTGCTGACCTTGGCTCTTTGCTAGCTGCGTGCTCGGCTTCAAGCCAGTCCTATGCCGACGATGTGCAGGCCTACGTTCATTGTTCTGCTTCTGATGCCGCAGCTGCTGTTCGAGCTATGTGTCGTGCTTCTGACTCCCTTGTGGCTTGGATGTCTTCAAATCGATTGAGATTGAATCCTTCCAAGACTCAATATATTTGGTTGGGCACTAGGCAGCAATTGGCTAAAATCAATCTACCTGTACTACATTTAGAGTTTCCTCACATCACTTTCTCAGTCACTGTTTATGACCTTGGCATTGAGTTGGATCAGGAGCTCTCTTTTAAGGCTCAGGTACATCGTCTTTGTCGTAGTTGCTACCAGCTACGGCAACTTCGTGTTGTCCCACGTTCTCTCTCAGTCACCTCATCTAAGACTCTGGTTCATGCATTTGTCACTAGTCGGTTGGATTACTGCTCTTCTTTATATGTTGGACTCCCTGATGTACGGCTTTTGTGCCTGGAACGTGTGTTGCGGGCGGCTGCACGGCTTATTGGTGGCATCTCTAGGTTTGGTCATGTCTCTGATTTCATGCGAGATGAGTTGCACTGGCTTCCTATGAGTCAGCGCATTCACTATAGGGTCATCGTCTCTGTTTGGAACTCCTTGTTGGGTATTGCCCCCTCTTACTTGAGGGAGCTTTGCCTACCTGTCCGGTCCAATTTGGGACGTGCTTCTCTTCGCTCCGCTGCTAGTTGTAATCTACTAGTACCTCGCACTCGCACCTCGACCATGCAGCGTCGTGCTTTCTCTGTTGCTGGCCCAACCCTCTGGAATGGACTTCCTGTTACTCTACGTCTTCTGCCCCGGGATTTTACTTCTATCTTCTATTTTTCTCTTAAGACTGTTCTCTTTCGCCGAGGTTGGTTTGGGAGCGCTTCTGAGTAGTTTTCTTGAAGAGGCGCTATATAAGTGTTCTGTATAAATAAATAAATAAATAAATAAGAAAGGCAAGGAAAAATTCCTGAATGGTAAAAATTTACAGGTATATTTTGCGATAGCAAATGTTTTATTCGAGACAATATACCAACATTTGCCAAATATGTTATCCACGGCTATGGACACAATAGACACAATTACAAGCCACGAAAATGTCTGGATGCAGGGCACATTTACTACACTCTACACGTCTGTGGACGTTCTATAACTACATTAGTGTTACTAACAGGTTCCCAAAATGTGCTATAGAAATAGCTAAAGGTGGGTGCTTCGATATGTTGAAACGACGCTGGCAGGTGCAGTGAAGTGAAGCCAATCGAGCCGGGTTAGTAGTCGAATGGGTGACCGTACGTGGAAATAGTACTCCATCTGGCGCCCACTCGTGGTCGGTAACTGAGTATGAAAGCAAATTAGGAGGTGAAAAAAGTGTCACATGTTTTCGATTTCCTGTGGTCGTGTTTTCGTCGCTTTCAAATGATACGTTGACCACGCTTCTGATGAGTTTCTGCAGAGACGTATAAATATGGTATCTATGTCTTTACCTTTTTACTATATATATATAAGCAAACATTCATACATATGTATATACGTGCACATACATACATGATATATGTCCACCCACGCAAAGTCTGCAAACTGAATAAATACTCCTACATGGATGTTTTCGCAGGAAGTAGTTCATTATTAACATGTACATGTCTATACAATCTATGCCTGATAAACACACGTCTAGCCAACGCCTACACCTAATATATACAGACATTTATGTATAGTTGTATACACGACAGATACACAGAGGGTAGTTGAGCTGCTCTGCCAAGGAAGGATGTACATGTAGAGTCCTATGCTGATATACACATATTATAAGTCTGTAACGTAGGAAGTTGCACAGCCATTTCTCTCTTCGACATCGTTTAGTCCGTTGGCAACTGGGCTCCAGTCGTCGTCTAGGCGTTTCCATGACGACTTCAGTGCTATCGTTCTTCTTCTACAGAGACATACTGCGTGCGTGCTGTTTCGTTGCTAAGTGGCCGTGCTGAAATTTATTGGGTGCTAATTGTGAGACGGAAGGTAAGATAGGCGCAAGAACAGGGCAATAGATTTATGTTGCGCTTTTTCTCAGCGCCGTGTCGCCCTACTTTTGATAATCGAGGAAGTTATTCGGTTCTCGTGAGAACCGTTAACAGATCTGAAACGCGTTATGGATTGCTTCCGCGTTGTAACCATGGCAAAAGGCTATTAAAACATTCGCTTAATGGCCGTCAAAATGGCTGATTTTAATGGAAGCCACGTTAGACCGATGCTCTCGGGAATGGCATTTGGCAAAAAGATGGATATACGACCTAAACATTATGCTCATTTGACACAGAACCCTGGTGGGTTCCCTGCGTGAGTTGACGTGGTCCACATAAACACACATTAACTCTGTACTCGTAGGAGATCGGTATAGTTAGGCGTGGGTGCGTGTGCGTGTGTGTGTTGGTGTGGCGTGTGTGCCTAGACTCCAAAAGTGTTGTAACTTATCGTAATATTCAGACACGCTTAATTTGTGTGTGTATGCATGCATGTATGTATTACGTATTTGATATATTTGTACAGATGCAAGTATTACCAAGTATATATGTATGTATGTATGTAGGCTATTGTATATGTGTGTGCATGGATGTATGCATATATATGTATGTGTATATGTATGCATTACCACGAATGTATGTGTAACTATGTAAGTATGTATATATATGTGCACGTATGTATGTGTATTTATGCATTTATGTATGTATATGTCTATGTATGTATGCATGCATGTATGCATTTATGTATGTATGTATGCATGCATGTATGCATGCATACATGTAGTACTCTGTCTGCATTGGCATATATTATTATATGTGCTGCATGTTTTATTTCATATGTATGTACGTATGTATATATGTATGTATGTATGAAAGTATGTAGGTATGTACGTACGTATGTGTGTATGTATGTATGTATGAACGTATGGATGTACGTATGTATGTATGTATGAATGTATGTACGTATGTATGTATGTATGAATGTATGTATGTACGTATGTACGGATGTATGTACGTACGTATGTGTGTATGTATGTATGTATGTATGTATGTATGTATGTATGTATGTACGTACGTATGTGTGTATGTATGTATGTATGTATGTATGTATGTATGTACGTACGTATGTGTGTATGTATGTATGTATGTATGTATGTATGTATGTATGTATGTAGGTATATATGTATGTATGTATGTATGTAGGTATATATGTATGTATGTATGTATGTATGTATGTATGTATGTATGTATGTATGTATGTATGTATGTATGTATGTATTACAGCAATGTGTGTATCTCAGTTCGATAAACTTTGATTCGAGTTTTCTCTCCATGCAGGCAGCCTTAATAGATAACTTTTTTGCATCACACATTAAACTGGGGCCGCCATAAAATCCGTTAATCGTTCGTCCAGCTGACAGAGGCCGCTTTAATTAGCGTCTGGAGTTACTTAATTACTTCGAATTCAGTCTGAACTCATTACGTTGGGCGTCCAAGAATTAACGATAATTGATAGGAACCTGATTTGTGTCGCCAGTTCAGAACTTTGACATCTAATTTTCCTGTACGTTGTAGCTGCGTCTGTTTAGAAGGATTGTGTTACCTTCTATCGAATGGTCTGGGATTGGTCTCGTCGACTGTGGGTCGCGTGATTGGCCCTGTATCCTGCATAAACTCATCTCAGCTCCGTTTCTCGGGTTCACATCTCGTGATCTTGCTGCACTTTGAGTTGTACTGCATTCAATTATATTTCATCGTGTTCGACCACATTGTCTATGTTGGCGTCGTATTATTTTGTAGTGTCCGTTGACCTTCAACAGCCTGTTAGAAATGTGACATTTCAGCACATAATTTAATGATGGAGCTCGTAACTCTCCATCTTTCCCGCCTCCCTCATGTTATGTCCCTCAGTCTGTCTCTTCCGTCATCACTTATTCCCTCTCTCTATCTTCATTCTCCCGCTGCTTGTCTGTCTGTCTGTCTGTCTGTCTGTCTGTCTCTCTTTATCTTTCATAGTAACAGCTTATCCTTCCTGGTTCCTTGGCCACAGTCCTAGGCAGCTGTGTTTGCAGTCGGTCTACCGATCATCCAGGCAACAATGTTGGTACTCGGCATTTCCTCGCAGTCCCAAAGCTCTGGAGGACTTTGCTCACACATGGGATATTGAGAATTGATAACCGCTAAGTCAAAACTAGGGTATCATTCAAGTGGGAGCTCTTATCAGGAAGACAAAACAGAAAACAACTCTAGCGACAGGAGACCGTTTTTCAGCAATTAGTCGTTTCTGAAGTTTTCTTGTTTTGCAATCTACTTATGAAATGAATGCATGTGCGTCTGTATGCATGTATGTACGCGTGTATGTATGATTGTATGTATCTAGACCCTTGTTATAGCGCCTTTTAAGCACCTTTAAAAAGCGTTGCTCTCGCTAACCTAAGTGGTGCGGAAGTTCATTAAGTTCATTTGTAAGCAAATTAATGCTCATATAACTGGAAAAATTACAACTGGCCGGCTTTCGTATACACGTAAAGCCCATCCAGCGAAATAGTATCCAGAGTTTATAGTTGACATCACGTTCGGAATGGAAACGACCCTGCATGCAGCTGCTGTGTAGGCATTCGCTTTCACGAATCCGACGGCGAATTTTCCACAGAATGCTACGCATGTACCGAAACGAAATATGGGTCATTGTCAGCGTAAAGTCCATACTGAGCCGTTGATGACAGCGTTGGGCCGTTGGGCTGGTATCCGCTTGCAGGTCAGACCCATGCACTTGTCTCTACCGCATTCCAGGCTGATTAAACAAATTCATGGTGCAATGTTTCACTCGTCCGTCCGTCCGTCCGTCTGTCCGTCCATCCGTCCTTCCGTCTAATGACTATATAAACATGGCAAATCCCTGTAGTCAACGATCTAGCAAGAGCGTATGGGCACGAAATGTTGGAATTAGTTCTGATCTTTGAAGGCCGTAAATTCCCGATGTTATGTCTTGGCGTGTCAACAGTCTTTCCATCCGGGCTAATGGAGTTATCAGAAAAGGGTGCAGAAAAGGGGAAAACCAATTTCCCGGGCGCGAGAAGAAAACGCCCATTTAGGAGCTCAAAATGCAGCCTACGATCTCAGCAATCAGGCACAGTTTTGCTTTGCTTTCCTTTTCGAATGTATACGGGATGTGGTGGTTGAATACTTCAGATAACCACGGATTTCAGCCGAAACGACACTTAGAAGTGGCATTTAGCTTAAGACTATGACGAAGCAAAACAGCAGCAATGGGAAAGCACACAAATTGCCGGAAAATAAACTAAAGGACTCGTTTGGGAAAAGTCTGTTTGATTCTTCCTGCTAGGGAAATGCCGCAGAAGAGTTGCACAATAGGAATATTGCATTGCACCATACTGTATTAGGCCTATACTGTATTATAGGCCTACTGTGTTGTATTTTCTGTATCATATTGTACTGCAATGCATTGAATGGCATTACAGTGTATTGTTTCGTTTGGTATCGTGTCGTATTGTTTTATTTAAAGCTCGATATTGTGCACAAAGTCAGTAATTCTGAATATTAGGCGCTGATGTATGCTCGCTAGGGACCAAGATGAAGTCATGCAAATCGTAGGGTAACTGTAATCGTAAGCTCGAGATTTCTACAGCGCCCAACGAAAGCTAAGTGGCGGGAACCAGCTTATACACTGGTGCTATGTCAATCGATAGGCAGGAAGGGTTCGGTTCCAGGTCAAAATCCAAGAATCAGGTAGGCAGACAATCAGGATGGTGGATGGTGTTTGGACAAAGGACAAAATAGAAGAGTGCGTCTTAGCAAGTCATTTAAAAGATGTTAGCAAGTTGGCAAGTCGGTCCTTTGTGGCAGCCGATTCCAAATGCGAGGAGCTCAGCAGCTGTAAAGCCGAGTAGTCCTATAATTGCCTTCAACCTATACATGTAGGGTTCTAGCAAGCACGCCAGCAGCAGAAGAACGCAACAGGCTGACAGTTAATATCGTGGGAACATAATGATCGAAGGCTTGCGTTCCGCTCTTTTTTGTTATGTAATATGCATTGTTGTGTGGAAAATAAAAAGGATCAGAGTGGAAACAATAGGCAAGGAAGCAAATAAAAATAAACAGAAGTGTGAAAATTACGAAATGAGACTGAGGTAAGAGAGACGGAAATAGACACTGGTACGGATACATTCTGCAACAGGTAAAAATTCAGAATCGCGAAAGAAGCGACTCTCCTTTGAACTTCTAAAACATCATTCATGCAAGGCAATTATAATGTCAATCACTGACTCATCAGATACATTCTGTCCTTTGTAGGCGTCTTATGCTCCGATCAACCATTTAGGTCCTATCAGATATATAATGCGTTAGTCACGAGGTACTACCTCTGTAGGTTCATACAGACAGACATCATGACTGCCAAGAATAGTCTCTACATATAGTCTCGATAGAGCGCGCCTATTTATCAGGATGTACAGAAGAAGCCAAATTAAGTTCCGTGTTATTCAGGAACCCGGATGCTTCTGCTGTATAACACATTTACCGATGTGGGCCTACTCGATTATATTACTGGTGGATTTATAGGGTGAATTAAGGACGCCGCACACCCTTTCCCAAACAATTGGCAGATTGTAGCATGCAAGCTGACATTTTGTAAAACCTGTAAACGCCAAGGAGTAGTTTTTCTGAGGAGGCTCTGTATAAATTGAAAGGCATAATACAATACAGCGTAATAGAGCACAGCGCAATGCATTACAATAACATTAATTGGCCAGTTAATTCAAATCCTGTATCAAACTTCAGTCCACTTTTGCCTGCTGTCTTATTTTTATATTTTATATGGTGCCATTATCTAGCAGCAAGACTCAATCGATGGCACTAGAGAACTGTGTGCTAACGACTCGCTCAAATAGGGTGATTGTCCACGTTACAAGGCGTGTTTACAAATAATCTCGAATACCATACCATACAAGCTAATGCAAGAGAACTTTACCATACCACACAAGCTAATGCAAAAGAATATTACCATACCACACAAGCTAATGCAAGAGAATTTTACCATACCAAATAAGCTAATGCAAGAGAATTTTACCATGAAAATAAGAGGATTTTACCATAACACACAAGCTAATGCAAGGGAATTTGAGCATTTAGCAGTGCTTGCAACACTAGCTTTTAATATGACACTATAACCACCGTTTTCTCAGAGCTTCCTAATCACTTCAGTTATTACACAGTTAGTCCATGATCTGAATTTTTTCCTTAAATTAAATGACTGCTCGACAATTCGTTCCAATCCTTTAAAATCCTGCGTGTAACTACGCGAAGACAATAACAGCTACCCTGGTAGCCTTCAATCCCTTCTGGCCGCTTGACACCTGAAGACTACAATAGCCAGTGCATGCATGTGCATTTGCAAAAACTGTTGGGCGCTATATATTGCATTTCCGAGTGCAGGGGCGGATGACGACAGCGATGAACCTGGCCCGGAAATGAATCCGCCAACGCAAGGGTAATATCTACACAATAAATAAATAGACGCCGCGCCGTGAAACAGACGCTTCCGCGCAAATGAGATTTCTGTGGTCGAATACAGCAAAAACAAAGTCCTCGTGTGTGTGTAGGCCTATGCGTGTATGCAAGTATACATTTATGTATGCATATATGCATGTATTTCGGTTTCTGTTTAATGTTATTATGACCTTCTATGGATAGAATGGTCTATATGTGGAGGGGGAACAGGATTCCAGCTGGACTGTCATGCAAAGGACTTCAGACCTACTACGTCCGTCGTCTAGGCCTACTCCGAGAAATCTTGGATTCAACGGAGGAAGGGCGAAGTGAGTCTTTGGAGCGGCACCGACCCCCAACCACGGAATGGTTCAACGGCCAGCGACAAATGCCTGTCGTGCGCATGTCCGGTGGTTCGAGACATGCGCAGTATGGAAGACGCCGTATAGTCTTCCGTCTACGAGGGACTGCTGGACGATGAGACAACCGTGAGTCATCGGCGGCGGATCACATCGCCCATCGTCGTTCCGTATCCTCCTCCATGCTACGTGCTTCTGAACATGCTGTCATCTTTCAACTCTAGTTAGCAATCTGTTTATAATGCTCTGCTTATGTTTGTAATGCTCTGCTTGCGGTTACTCTGAGCAACGATTACTAATGAATTAATGTTTTATTATTAAACATATTATTTGAACAACGTTAAGGCTAGCGCAAAGAGCGTCTCTGGTTAGTATCTCTGAAAAAGGTGCTATACTAATTTCTGATTACAATTACAATAGCAATGTATGCATGCATGCTTAGTTCTTATGTAGTTGCGACGTCTGGCAATTTTTAAACCACCCGAAAACTATTGAATACATTGGTGATATCGAAGTAATGGAGCTATTTCAGTCAAATAGTAACATTCAATATCTACACTGCAAACAAGTGACCTTCTAACAAGTAGTCAATGAAATCTATGAATCGTTGTACCAAATAAGTAAGAATTAATATTAGACTTACTCTAAAAGACCTCCCTTGTTGACGTGCTCGATCAAACTGTGCCATTTGGCTTGGAAGTCTTTAGCTGTAGACCCCTGTGCGAGGAGTGAATTTTCTCTTCTGCTTGTCCTCGATGGGACATCCGATTGTAGTGGCTACCGATGAAACGTCCGGCACTTCCCACGGCACTCCCCACGGCACTTCCCACGGCACTCCCCACGGCAATTCCCACGGCACTTCCCACAGCACTTCCAACGGCACTTCCCACGGCACTTCCCACGGCACTTCGTCCCACCAGATTTTTCTCCCTATTTACTTTAAAGCTATCGCTGATTTCCTCGACTATGATGTCGAACGTTGATTCTCGCACTGAACTTGACTAAACTCCAGTCAATCACAACTCAGAACAATGACTGCCTCTGAATCGCATTAACTTCGTAATCGAACTATCACAGTCCGCTAACGCTCTTTCCTTCGAAGTTACGTATGCTTCGATCAAACTAACTCCAATCGATCGATTTCAAGACAAAAACGACGTAATCAATAGTCCGATAGTTTTACGAATCGTTAATCCTTTGATAAAACTGCTGATCTCACAGTTCGGTCGATCCGGAGTCAACCGATGACTTTTCTAGCGACTTCATACGACTTCGACGAATACTGCATAACTGAAGAAAATGGCGCGCATAATTGAAACCGTCTGCGTCCCATAAAACGACACAGAGTCAACAGTTATTTTCTAATAATGTCTTTACCTGGTTCTCTGCTTTCTACATAGTTCCGAAGCGTTTCCTCACAACCAAACATTAATAACTTTATGCCCTACGATGCTGGCACATATTTTCTAAACACACACACACACACACACATACAGTATATAAATCTGGATGCAGACCATTAATTACTAAAACATGCCTATCTACACTAAACCTAGCATTATATAATCTCCATAAACAAGCTAACACTTCTAATGTAGATAAAATGCGAAGACAAGGAAAAGCGCTGCGGTAACTTAACAGCTTAATGTGACTCTCGTCTAGTTTTAGACCGATATGTTTTGCAGTATAACAAGTTTTTAAAGGCTTTATTTAATTCAACAGCATGTATACATATTGTTGTTATTGTGAAACATCTTAAACACAATGTATGCAAAAGATAGGCTGTGCTGGAAGACCTCTAAGTATATATCTTCTAAGGAAGAACTAAACACTCATCAGCGAATTATCACTTCCGGCATGTTTGCCATTATGAAGAGTAGTTGCTCATAGTAAAAAACGATTCTTAATCTTACCTACCCTGGATATAATCCTTAATTTCAACATATTCCAATGCCATTCGAGCACAAATACCAAAATCTTATGCTAATTTATGGTGACCTTGCATATATAAAATATGTTAGACTCATACATGTAGAGGTAGGATAACGGTTGCAGAGAACAATTTACACAGGATGTATATCAGAGTTCCACAACGCCTCCCTGTTGTTTGCATCAAAATCTGGCAATTGTTTCTTCAACTGTTTTTCATTGGGCCGCATATATATATATATATATATATATATATATATATATATATATATATATATATATATATATATATATATATATATATATATATATATATATATATATAGAGAGAGAGAGAGAGAGAGAGAGAGAGAGAGAGAGAGAGAGAGAGAGAGAGAGAGAGAGAGAGAGAGAGAGAAGGAGAGAAAAGACAGAGAGAGAGAGACAGAGAGCGACAGAGAGAGACAAAGAGTTCATCTGAGTTTACGCCAAATGCCCTGGGATTCTGAAACAGATGTTGAAAGGTGATCAACAGAATCGGTTGCTGCAATGAGAAAGTATTTGTGGGAAGGCCACAATTACGTCTAATCTTTCCACCAACACTTTACGGTCGATGTACTAATATGATATGCAAAAAATTGCACATTTTATCTTGAAATATAAGTAAGTAATTAGCCTTTATTAGCATCTGAAAAGCGCATATGCATTACATTGTATAGATCAGTTACATACATATTTTAACTAGATTATAACATGGGCAAATATGTATATATATATATATGTATATATATATATATATATATATACGTATGTGTATCTGATTCAATAGATAAAGGAATCAGGATTAAATATAACTAAAGATACATCGATTCACAAACGATTTTTAAAAGGTTTAGATTTAACCATGCGTAACATGAAAGGATGTCATGTTCTATGAAGCGAGTACTTGCCCTGTATATCTGTCCTGGTAGAAAGATTTTGGGTTCTTCGCAGTTCTTTACATTGCACTTATTGAAAACCTGACAAATGAAAACACAAATGACGTGGCGATTATTATTATTACTAATAATAATAAAATTTAGTGAATTACAAAAGTTTTTGCAATCACTATATCGCAATCACAGCTGCACTTAAGAGTAGTTCTATAGCAGCGACAAGACGTTGCGACGTGAACTGTTTAGCAACTGAACATCAGATTAAAGTATACGGCAGATCTAAAAGTGGTCAAAGAACCCTGTATTATAATTATTATTATTATTATTATTATTATTATTGTTATTATTATTATTATTTTACCCCAGGTACACATGATCTCTCGAGATTTAAAAACTTATTGGAGCAGATGTAAAGCATTGTCATTATTGTTATTATTATTGTTATTATTATTATTATTATTATTATTATTGTTATAATGGAATTAAAATTATTATTATTGTTGTTATTATTAGTATTATTATAAAACAAATCTATTGTTACGTCACTTCAATTATGAAACAAATCTATTGTTGCTGGAGCAACTAGAGCTGCTGTGGCACCCAGGCTGGCACACTGGAAACAGATCCACTAGCCGCACCACCGATTCTCGTGATCTTGTCTTTAAGCTCCGTGGTGAAGAAGCAACCCTGAGTTAGCGGTCGCGTAAGTGTAGAGCGTTCTGTGGGCGTTTCTTCGATAAAGCGCGAGAACTTCCGGTGTGGATCGGAACATCCAACACCATCAACTCCCTCCTCTTCATCGCCGTCGTCGTCTGCTTCGAAGGCGCCTGCGTCGTGGGCTTCACTGACCCGAGCGTCGAAGCCTCCTCGACCTCGACCCGCCGGCTGACCTTCGACAGGCGGTGTGGCAATCGTTGATCGCCGACGAAGCGCGCTACCGAAAAGACCAGAAAGCTCGAAGCCGCAATCGTTGGATCGCCGACGAAGCGCGCTACCGAATAGACCAGAAAGCTCGAAGCCGTAATCGTTGGATCGCCGACGAGGCGCGCTACCGAATAGACCAGAAAGCCCGAAGCCGCAATCGTTGGATCACCGACGAAGCGCGCTACCGAATAGACCAGAAAGCTCGAAGCCGCAATCGTTGGATGGCCGACGAAGCGCGCTACCGAATAGACCAGAAATCTCGAACCCTTACAGAAAATATATAAATCAGATATTGAAAAAAAGGCTTTATAAAAACTGAGAAGACCCTAAATGGACACACAAGAGCCGAAATGGACAGTGGACAGTCTTCCAACAAGAAGAAAACCAACAAGAAGTCGACAAAGGTGCCATCAACCAGTCAACAAAACCCCCCTTCGCCTGCATTTGGTCTCTCTTCCATGTCGTGCTGCAATCAGTTTAAAAAAAATACATACATTACATATGGAAACAAAAATCTTAAAGGAAACGATAAGAAGAAAGAAATGAACTTATGGACAATGTCAACAACATTTTCATGTAGAAGACGTCAACGGCCTTAGTTGCCATAAGATGTCGTCAAACCCATGGACAACAACAACCAGAAATCTCGAAGCCGCAATCGTTGGATCGCCGACGAAGCGCGCTACCGAATAGACCAGAAAGCTCGAAGCCGCAATCGTTGGATGGCCGACGAAGCGCGCTACCGAATAGACCAGAAAGCTCGAAGCCGCAATCGTTGGATCGCCGACGAAGCGCCCTACCGAATAGACCAGAAAGCTCGAAGCCGCAATCGTTGGATCGTCGATAAAGCGCGCTACCGAATAGACCAGAAAGCTCGAAGCCGCAATCGTTGGATCGCCGACGAGGCGCGCTACCGAATAGACCAGAAAGCTCGAACCCGCAATCGTTGGATCGCCGACGAAGCGCGCTACCGAATAGACCAGAAAGCTCGAAGCCGCAATCGTTGGATCGCCGACGAAGCGCGCTACAGAATAGACCAGAAAGCTCGAAGCCGCAATCGTTGGATCGCCGACGAAGCGCGCTACCGAATAGACCAGAAAGCTCGAAGCCGCAATCGTTGGATCGCCGACGAAGCGCGCTACCGAATAGACCAGAAAGCTCGAAGCCGCAATCGTTGGATCGCCGACGAAGCGCGCTACCGAATAGACCAGAAAGCTCGAAGCCGCAATCGTTGGATCGCCGACGAAGCGCGCTACCGAATAGACCAGAAAGCTCGAAGCCGCAATCGTTGGATCGCCGACGAAGCGCGCTACCGAATAGACCAGAAAGCTCGAAGCCGCAATCGTTGGATCGCCGACGAAGCGCGCTACCGAATAGACCAGAAAGCTCGAAGCCGCAATCGTTGGATCGCCGACGAGGCGCGCTACCGAATAGACCAGAAAGCTCGAACCCGCAATCGTTGGATCGCCGACGAGGCGCGCTACCGAATAGACCAGAAAGCTCGAACCCGCAATCGTTGGATCGCCGACGAGGCGCGCTACCGAATAGACCAGAAAGCTCGAAGCCGCAATCGTTGGATCGCCGACGAGGCGCGCTACCGAATAGACCAGAAAGCTCGAACCCGCAATCGTTGGATCGCCGACGAAGCGCGCTACCGAATAGACCAGAAAGCTCGAAGCCGCAATCGTTGGATCGCCGACGAAGCGCGCTACCGAATAGACCAGAAAGCTCGAAGCCGCAATCGTTGGATCGTCGATAAAGCGCCCTACCGAATAGACCAGAAAGCTCGAAGCCGCAATCGTTGGATCGCCGACGAAGCGCGCTACCGAATAGACCAGAAAGCTCGAAGCCGCAATCGTTGGATCGCCGACGAAGCGCGCTACCGAATAGACCAGAAAGCTCGAACCCGCAATCGTTGGATCGCCGACGAAGCGCGCTACCGAATAGACCAGAAAGCTCGAAGCCGCAATCGTTGGATCGTCGATAAAGCGCGCTACCGAATAGACCAGAAAGCTCGAAGCCGCAATCGTTGGATCGCCGACGAAGCGCGCTACCGAATAGACCAGAAAGCTCGAAGCCGCAATCGTTGGATCGCCGACGAAGCGCGCTACCGAATAGACCAGAAAGCTCGAAGCCGCAATCGTTGGATCGCCGACGAAGCGCGCTACCGAATAGACCAGAAAGCTCGAAGCCGCAATCGTTGGATCGTCGATAAAGCGCGCTACCGAATAGACCAGAAAGCTCGAAGCCGCAATCGTTGGATCGCCGACGAAGTGCGCTACCGAATAGACCAGAAAGCTCGAAGCCGCAATCGTTGGATCGCCGACGAAGCGCGCTACCGAATAGACCAGAAAGCTCGAAGCCGCAATCGTTGGATCGCCGACGAAGCGCGCTACCGAATAGACCAGAAAGCTCGAAGCCGCAATCGTTGGATCGCCAACGAAGCGCGCTACCGAATAGACCAGAAAGCTCGAAGCCGCAATCGTTGGATCGCCGACGAAGCGCGCTACCGAATAGACCAGAAAGCTCGAAGCCGCAATCGTTGGATCGCCGACGAAGCGCGCTACCGAATAGACCAGAAAGCTCGAAGCCGCAATCGTTGGATCGCCGACGAAGCGCGCTACCGAATAGACCAGAAAGCTCGAAGCCGCAATCGTTGGATCGCCGACGAAGCGCGCTACCGAATAGACCAGAAAGCTCGAAGCCGCAATCGTTGGATCGCCAACGAAGCGCGCTACCGAATAGACCAGAAAGCTCGAAGCCGCAATCGTTGGATCGCCGACGAGGCGCGCTACCGAATAGACCAGAAAGCTCGAAGCCGCAATCGTTGGATCGTCGATAAAGCGCGCTACCGAATAGACTAGAAAGCTCGAAGCCGCAATCGTTGGATCGCCGACGAAGCGCGCTACCGAATAGACCAGAAAGCTCGAAGCCGCAATCGTTGGATCGCCGACGAAGCGCGCTACCGAATAGACCAGAAAGCTCGAAGCCGCAATCGTTGGATCGCCGACGAAGCGCGCTACCGAATAGACCAGAAAGCTCGAACCCGCAATCGTTGGATCGCCGACGAAGCGCGCTACCGAATAGACCAGAAAGCTCGAAGCCGCAATCGTTGGATCGTCGATAAAGCGCGCTACCGAATAGACCAGAAAGCTCGAAGCCGCAATCGTTGGATCGCCGACGAGGCGCGCTACCGAATAGACCAGAAAGCTCGAAGTCGCAATCGTTGGATCGCCGACGAAGCGCGCTACCGAATAGACCAGAAAGCTCGAAGCCGCAATCGTTGGATCGCCGACGAAGCGCGCTACCGAATAGACCAGAAAGCTCGAAGCCGCAATCGTTGGATCGCCGACGAGGCGCGCTACCGAATAGACCAGAAAGCTCGAAGCCGCAATCGTTGGATCGTCGATAAAGCGCGCTACCGAATAGACCAGAAAGCTCGAAGCCGCAATCGTTGGATCGCCGTCGAGGCGCGCTACCGAATAGACCAGAAAGCTCGAAGCCGCAATCGTTGGATCGCCGACGAAGCGCGCTACCGAATAGACCAGAAAGCTCGAAGCCGCAATCGTTGGATCGCCGACGAAGCGCGCTACCGAATAGACCAGAAAGCTCGAAGCCGCAATCGTTGGATCGCCAACGAAGCGCGCTACCGAATAGACCAGAAAGCTCGAAGCCGCAATCGTTGGATCGCCGACAAAGCGCGCTACCGAATAGACCAGAAAGCTCGAACCCGCAATCGTTGGATCGCCGACGAGGCGCGCTACCGAATAGACCAGAAAGCTCGAAGCCGCAATCGTTGGATCGTCGATAAAGTGCGCTACCGAATAGACCAGAAAGCTCGAAGCCGCAATCGTTGGATCGTCGATAAAGCGCGCTACCGAATAGACCAGAAAGCTCGAAGCCGCAATCGTTGGATCGCCGACGAGGCGCGCTACCGAATAGACCAGAAAGCTCGAACCCGCAATCGTTGGATCGCCGACGAAGCGCGCTACCGAATAGACCAGAAAGCTCGAAGCCGCAATCGTTGGATCGCCGACGAAGCGCGCTACCGAATAGACCAGAAAGCTCGAAGCCGCAATCGTTGGATCGTCTATAAAGCGCGCTACCGAATAGACCAGAAAGCCCGAAGCCGCAATCGTTGGATCGTCGATAAAGCGCGCTACCGAATAGACCAGAAAGCTCGAACCCGCAATCGTTGGATCGCCGACGAAGCGCGCTACCGAATAGACCAGAAAGCTCGAAGCCGCAATCGTTGGATCGCCAACGAAACGCGCTACCGAATAGACCAGAAAGCTCGAAGCCGCAATCGTTGGATCGCCGACAAAGCGCGCTACCGAATAGACCAGAAAGCTCGAACCCGCAATCGTTGGATCGCCGACGAGGCGCGCTACCGAATAGACCAGAAAGCTCGAAGCCGCAATCGTTGGATCGTCGATAAAGCGCGCTACCGAATAGACCAGAAAGCTCGAACCCGCAATCGTTGGATCGCCGACGAAGCGCGCTACCGAATAGACCAGAAAGCTCGAAGCCGCAATCGTTGGATCGCCGACGAAGCGCGCTACCGAATAGACCAGAAAGCTCGAAGCCGCAATCGTTGGATCGTCTATAAAGCGCGCTACCGAATAGACCAGAAAGCTCGAAGCCGCAATCGTTGGATCGTCGATAAAGCGCGCTACCGAATAGACCAGAAAGCTCGAAGCCGCAATCGTTGGATCGCCGACGAAGCGCGCTACCGAATAGACCAGAAAGCTCGAAGCCGCAATCGTTGGATCGCCGACGAAGCGCGCTACCGAATAGACCAGAAAGCTCGAAGCCGCAATCGTTGGATCGCCGACGAAGCGCGCTACCGAATAGACCAGAAAGCTCGAACCCGCAATCGTTGGATCGCCGACGAAGCGCGCTACCGAATAGACCAGAAAGCTCGAAGCCGCAATCGTTGGATCGCCAACGAAGCGCGCTACCGAATAGACCAGAAAGCTCGAACCCGCAATCGTTGGATCGCCGACGAGGCGCGCTACCGAATAGACCAGAAAGCTCGAAGCCGCAATCGTTGGATCGTCGATAAAGCGCGCTACCGAATAGACTAGAAAGCTCGAAGCCGCAATCGTTGGATCGCCGACGAAGCGCGCTACCGAATAGACCAGAAAGCTCGAAGCCGCAATCGTTGGATCGCCGACGAAGCGCGCTACCGAATAGACCAGAAAGCTCGAAGCCGCAATCGTTGGATCGCCGACGAAGCGCGCTACCGAATAGACCAGAAAGCTCGAAGCCGCAATCGTTGGATCGCCAACGAAGCGCGCTACCGAATAGACCAGAAAGCTCGAAGCCGCAATCGTTGGATCGCCGACAAAGCGCGCTACCGAATAGACCAGAAAGCTCGAACCCGCAATCGTTGGATCGCCGACGAGGCGAGCTACCGAATAGACCAGAAAGCTCGAAGCCGCAATCGTTGGATCGTCGATAAAGCGCGCTACCGAATAGACCAGAAAGCTCGAACCCGCAATCGTTGGATCGCCGACGAAGCGCGCTACCGAATAGACCAGAAAGCTCGAAGCCGCAATCGTTGGATCGCCGACGAAGCGCGCTACCGAATAGACCAGAAAGCTCGAAGCCGCAATCGTTGGATCGTCTATAAAGCGCGCTACCGAATAGACCAGAAAGCTCGAAGCCGCAATCGTTGGATCGTCGATAAAGCGCGCTACCGAATAGACCAGAAAGCTCGAAGCCGCAATCGTTGGATCGCCGACGAAGCGCGCTACCGAATAGACCAGAAAGCTCGAAGCCGCAATCGTTGGATCGCCGACGAAGCGCGCTACCGAGTAGACCAGAAAGCTCGAAGCCGCAATCGTTGGATCGCCGACGAGGCGCGCTACCGAGTAGACCAGAAAGCTCGAAGCCGCAATCGTTGGATCGCCAACGAAGCGCGCTACCGAATAGACCAGAAAGCTCGAAGCCGCAATCGTTGGATCGCCGACGAGGCGCGCTACCGAATAGACCAGAAAGCTCGAAGCCGCAATCGTTGGATCGTCGATAAAGCGCGCTACCGAATAGACTAGAAAGCTCGAAGCCGCAATCGTTGGATCGCCGACGAAGCGCGCTACCGAATAGACCAGAAAGCTCGAAGCCGCAATCGTTGGATCGCCGACGAAGCGCGCTACCGAATAGACCAGAAAGCTCGAAGCCGCAATCGTTGGATCGCCGACGAAGCGCGCTACCGAATAGACCAGAAAGCTCGAACCCGCAATCGTTGGATCGCCGACGAAGCGCGCTACCGAATAGACCAGAAAGCTCGAAGCCGCAATCGTTGGATCGCCAACGAAGCGCGCTACCGAATAGACCAGAAAGCTCGAAGCCGCAATCGTTGGATCGCCGATAAAGCGCGCTACCGAATAGACCAGAAAGCTCGAAGCCGCAATCGTTGGATCGTCGATAAAGCGCGCTACCGAATAGACCAGAAAGCTCGAAGCCGCAATCGTTGGATCGCCGACGAGGCGCGCTACCGAATAGACCAGAAAGCTCGAACCCGCAATCGTTGGATCGCCGACGAAGCGCGCTACCGAATAGACCAGAAAGCTCGAAGCCGCAATCGTTGGATCGCCGACGAAGCGCGCTACCGAATAGACCAGAAAGCTCGAAGCCGCAATCGTTGGATCGCCGACGAGGCGCGCTACCGAATAGACCAGAAAGCTCGAAGCCGCAATCGTTGGATCGTCGATAAAGCGCGCTACCGAATAGACCAGAAAGCTCGAAGCCGCAATCGTTGGATCGCCGTCGAGGCGCGCTACCGAATAGACCAGAAAGCTCGAAGCCGCAATCGTTGGATCGCCGACGAAGCGCGCTACCGAATAGACCAGAAAGCTCGAAGCCGCAATCGTTGGATCGCCGACGAAGCGCGCTACCGAATAGACCAGAAAGCTCGAAGCCGCAATCGTTGGATCGCCAACGAAGCGCGCTACCGAATAGACCAGAAAGCTCGAAGCCGCAATCGTTGGATCGCCGACAAAGCGCGCTACCGAATAGACCAGAAAGCTCGAACCCGCAATCGTTGGATCGCCGACGAGGCGCGCTACCGAATAGACCAGAAAGCTCGAAGCCGCAATCGTTGGATCGTCGATAAAGTGCGCTACCGAATAGACCAGAAAGCTCGAAGCCGCAATCGTTGGATCGTCGATAAAGCGCGCTACCGAATAGACCAGAAAGCTCGAAGCCGCAATCGTTGGATCGCCGACGAGGCGCGCTACCGAATAGACCAGAAAGCTCGAACCCGCAATCGTTGGATCGCCGACGAAGCGCGCTACCGAATAGACCAGAAAGCTCGAAGCCGCAATCGTTGGATCGCCGACGAAGCGCGCTACCGAATAGACCAGAAAGCTCGAAGCCGCAATCGTTGGATCGTCTATAAAGCGCGCTACCGAATAGACCAGAAAGCTCGAAGCCGCAATCGTTGGATCGTCGATAAAGCGCGCTACCGAATAGACCAGAAAGCTCGAACCCGCAATCGTTGGATCGCCGACGAAGCGCGCTACCGAATAGACCAGAAAGCTCGAAGCCGCAATCGTTGGATCGCCAACGAAACGCGCTACCGAATAGACCAGAAAGCTCGAAGCCGCAATCGTTGGATCGCCGACAAAGCGCGCTACCGAATAGACCAGAAAGCTCGAACCCGCAATCGTTGGATCGCCGACGAGGCGCGCTACCGAATAGACCAGAAAGCTCGAAGCCGCAATCGTTGGATCGTCGATAAAGCGCGCTACCGAATAGACCAGAAAGCTCGAACCCGCAATCGTTGGATCGCCGACGAAGCGCGCTACCGAATAGACCAGAAAGCTCGAAGCCGCAATCGTTGGATCGCCGACGAAGCGCGCTACCGAATAGACCAGAAAGCTCGAAGCCGCAATCGTTGGATCGTCTATAAAGCGCGCTACCGAATAGACCAGAAAGCTCGAAGCCGCAATCGTTGGATCGTCGATAAAGCGCGCTACCGAATAGACCAGAAAGCTCGAAGCCGCAATCGTTGGATCGCCGACGAAGCGCGCTACCGAATAGACCAGAAAGCTCGAAGCCGCAATCGTTGGATCGCCGACGAAGCGCGCTACCGAATAGACCAGAAAGCTCGAAGCCGCAATCGTTGGATCGCCGACGAAGCGCGCTACCGAATAGACCAGAAAGCTCGAACCCGCAATCGTTGGATCGCCCACGAAGCGCGCTACCGAATAGACCAGAAAGCTCGAAGCCGCAATCGTTGGATCGCCAACGAAGCGCGCTACCGAATAGACCAGAAAGCTCGAACCCGCAATCGTTGGATCGCCGACGAGGCGCGCTACCGAATAGACCAGAAAGCTCGAAGCCGCAATCGTTGGATCGTCGATAAAGCGCGCTACCGAATAGACTAGAAAGCTCGAAGCCGCAATCGTTGGATCGCCGACGAAGCGCGCTACCGAATAGACCAGAAAGCTCGAAGCCGCAATCGTTGGATCGCCGACGAAGCGCGCTACCGAATAGACCAGAAAGCTCGAAGCCGCAATCGTTGGATCGCCGACGAAGCGCGCTACCGAATAGACCAGAAAGCTCGAAGCCGCAATCGTTGGATCGCCAACGAAGCGCGCTACCGAATAGACCAGAAAGCTCGAAGCCGCAATCGTTGGATCGCCGACAAAGCGCGCTACCGAATAGACCAGAAAGCTCGAACCCGCAATCGTTGGATCGCCGACGAGGCGAGCTACCGAATAGACCAGAAAGCTCGAAGCCGCAATCGTTGGATCGTCGATAAAGCGCGCTACCGAATAGACCAGAAAGCTCGAAGCCGCAATCGTTGGATCGTCGATAAAGCGCGCTACCGAATAGACCAGAAAGCTCGAAGCCGCAATCGTTGGATCGCCGACGAGGCGCGCTACCGAATAGACCAGAAAGCTCGAAGTCGCAATCGTTGGATCGCCGACGAAGCGCGCTACCGAATAGACCAGAAAGCTCGAAGCCGCAATCGTTGGATCGCCGACGAAGCGCGCTACCGAATAGACCAGAAAGCTCGAAGCCGCAATCGTTGGATCGCCGACGAGGCGCGCTACCGAATAGACCAGAAAGCTCGAAGCCGCAATCGTTGGATCGTCGATAAAGCGCGCTACCGAATAGACCAGAAAGCTCGAAGCCGCAATCGTTGGATCGCCGTCGAGGCGCGCTACCGAATAGACCAGAAAGCTCGAAGCCGCAATCGTTGGATCGCCGACGAAGCGCGCTACCGAATAGACCAGAAAGCTCGAAGCCGCAATCGTTGGATCGCCGACGAAGCGCGCTACCGAATAGACCAGAAAGCTCGAAGCCGCAATCGTTGGATCGCCAACGAAGCGCGCTACCGAATAGACCAGAAAGCTCGAAGCCGCAATCGTTGGATCGCCGACAAAGCGCGCTACCGAATAGACCAGAAAGCTCGAACCCGCAATCGTTGGATCGCCGACGAGGCGCGCTACCGAATAGACCAGAAAGCTCGAAGCCGCAATCGTTGGATCGTCGATAAAGCGCGCTACCGAATAGACCAGAAAGCTCGAAGCCGCAATCGTTGGATCGTCGATAAAGCGCGCTACCGAATAGACCAGAAAGCTCGAAGCCGCAATCGTTGGATCGCCGACGAGGCGCGCTACCGAATAGACCAGAAAGCTCGAACCCGCAATCGTTGGATCGCCGACGAAGCGCGCTACCGAATAGACCAGAAAGCTCGAAGCCGCAATCGTTGGATCGCCGACGAAGCGCGCTACCGAATAGACCAGAAAGCTCGAAGCCGCAATCGTTGGATCGTCTATAAAGCGCGCTACCGAATAGACCAGAAAGCTCGAAGCCGCAATCGTTGGATCGTCGATAAAGCGCGCTACCGAATAGACCAGAAAGCTCGAACCCGCAATCGTTGGATCGCCGACGAAGCGCGCTACCGAATAGACCAGAAAGCTCGAAGCCGCAATCGTTGGATCGCCAACGAAACGCGCTACCGAATAGACCAGAAAGCTCGAAGCCGCAATCGTTGGATCGCCGACAAAGCGCGCTACCGAATAGACCAGAAAGCTCGAACCCGCAATCGTTGGATCGCCGACGAGGCGCGCTACCGAATAGACCAGAAAGCTCGAAGCCGCAATCGTTGGATCGTCGATAAAGCGCGCTACCGAATAGACCAGAAAGCTCGAACCCGCAATCGTTGGATCGCCGACGAAGCGCGCTACCGAATAGACCAGAAAGCTCGAAGCCGCAATCGTTGGATCGCCGACGAAGCGCGCTACCGAATAGACCAGAAAGCTCGAAGCCGCAATCGTTGGATCGTCTATAAAGCGCGCTACCGAATAGACCAGAAAGCTCGAAGCCGCAATCGTTGGATCGTCGATAAAGCGCGCTACCGAATAGACCAGAAAGCTCGAACCCGCAATCGTTGGATCGCCGACGAAGCGCGCTACCGAATAGACCAGAAAGCTCGAAGCCGCAATCGTTGGATCGCCAACGAAACGCGCTACCGAATAGACCAGAAAGCTCGAAGCCGCAATCGTTGGATCGCCGACAAAGCGCGCTACCGAATAGACCAGAAAGCTCGAACCCGCAATCGTTGGATCGCCGACGAGGCGCGCTACCGAATAGACCAGAAAGCTCGAAGCCGCAATCGTTGGATCGTCGATAAAGCGCGCTACCGAATAGACCAGAAAGCTCGAAGCCGCAATCGTTGGATCGCCAACGAAACGCGCTACCGAATAGACCAGAAAGCTCGAAGCCGCAATCGTTGGATCGCCGACGAAGCGCGCTACCGAATAGACCAGAAAGCTCGAAGCCGCAATCGTTGGATCGCCGACGAAGCGCGCTACCGAATAGACCAGAAAGCTCGAAGCCGCAATCGTTGGATCGCCGACAAAGCGCGCTACCGAATAGACCAGAAAGCTCGAAGCCGCAATCGTTGGATCGCCGACGAGGCGCGCTACCGAATAGACCAGAAAGCTCGAAGCCGCAATCGTTGGATCGCCGACGAAGCGCGCTACCGAATAGACCAGAAAGCTCGAAGCCGCAATCGTTGGATCGCCGACGAAGCGCGCTACCGAATAGACCAGAAAGCTCGAAGCCGCAATCGTTGGATCGCCGACGAAGCGCGCTACCGAATAGACCAGAAAGCTCGAAGCCGCAATCGGTGGATCGCCCACGAAGCGCGCTACCGAATAGACCAGAAAGCTCGAAACCGCAATCGTTGGATCGCCGACGAAGCGCGCTACCGAATAGACTAGAAAGCTCGAAACCGCAATCGTTGGATCGCCGACGAGGCGCGCTACCGAATAGACTAGAAAGCTCGAAACCGCAATCGTTGGATCGCCGACGAGGCGCGCTACCGAATAGACCAGAAAGCTCGAAGCCGCAATCGATAAAGCGCGCTACCGAATAGATCAAAGGCTCAGATCAGCATTCGAAGGATTGGACCACAGGCTGGGACCCGCAATCGGATAGACCGTGTTTTACTTGTACCATATTGAACGCAGCACGTGGTACTTTTTGGGAAGCGCAATCATTTGCTGACAAATAACGCAGTTAATTGATATCTTACCTCCGTGAAAATGTTTAAATTATGCTATTTCTGTTAGAAAATTCTTTTTCTCCCTCAAGTTTTCTTTTCTTAGACTCTGAAGTCATTTTGGGGTTTATTATTGCCCGAATGAATTTCCGATAAAGATGGCGGTCACCGGAATGACCATCGAGCTCTATTATTAGAAAAATTTAGTAAGTAAGATAAACGTCGAACTTTATTATTAGAAGAAAAAAGTAAGTACCAATTTTCATTGACAGATATTTCAGAAATTCCGATGACCATCGCAGAACCCATAATATGCCTTCTCGGGCAGCGTTTTAGATCACTGCTCTATGGGTACAATTTTTAAAAATTATTTTATCAGCAGTAATCTAACAAAAGTCGTACCATAAGTGAAGGCGCCAACGGCACTACAATTAAAGAATATTTAGTTTACTTGAAACCACCATTATGGCGGCACGTGGTGTAAAGCAAATCGCGATTTTGTGACTTTCAACTTATCAAAACAGTTCATAATAAGCTTCTTGAAATCGCCATAAAACGTCATCTTTGTTGACCTAATCGTTATTTCTTGCTATTCTTCTGAGTTTAATAATACATGCGATTTCCGGCCCTGCATAGATTTTTCACGTGACTATGTATTTCATAATGGCGGACACGTTTTGTAGCGCTAATCTTGATATTAATACGGCTGTGTACAGTGGGCTTATGCTTGTTCGATCGTAGAATATAAAAATTCCGCCAAAATGAAATGGATTACAGTTTCCTTGATGCGTCAAAATGGGTTAAATATTTTTGTAGTACACCTTTACAATAAGAACGAGAGAGAGAGAGAAAGAGAGAGAGAGAGAGAGAGAGAGAGAGAGAGAGAGAGAGAGAGAGAGAGAGAGAGAGAGAGAGAGAGAGAGAGAGAGAGAGAGAGAGAGAGAGAGAGAGAGAGAAGAGAGAGAGAGAGAGAGAGAGAGAGAGAGAGAGGGAGGGAGGGAGGGAGGGAGGGAGGGAGAGAGCAAGTGCATATTACTGATATTTCTTATAGGTGATTCCCTTCTGACAGATATCACAGAGGGAAGAATTGAGTGAAAGAAATGAAGAAACAAATGCCTAGCCAAATGCTGCTAGACTGGATGATGGTAGATGATGGTAAATCTCTGAAACGGTACGCCGAAGGAGGAGGCCCAACAATGAAATCAGGATTGGCGCAATGAGGTTCGAACCTGCCCTGATGCGGAGAACTTGAAGAAGACCTAAAACAAGTCATCTTTAAAATTGCTTTCTAATGGTTTTTAAACTTGTTGGTAGCTCGTCTAAACTTAATTCTCAAGTCTCCTAATGTGAAAACGGGTCTGTGATGTTCCTATTTTGACTAATTTAGAATATTCTGGTATAGCCTTAGCGGCTGGCTTTGTGGAAAGAAACTGGGGAAAAGATTTTATGGGGAAATGCACACTTTTTTCTTTAGCGACTGTATGGCCTCGACCCTGCTCATTTTTCAATGAATTTATCTGATAAAATCTTTCACCACCGCTGCCCGTTTGAATGGGCCCCACGCTAAGCCTACGAACCGTACTTGCCTGAGATTAAAATCTCTGAAATAATCTCTCACCTTTAGCTCGTGATATTTGACATAAATATCGTGGCACGACTTGACTCAATATGTTGTTGACATTAATAACTTCATTTTATAATTTAACCTTAATAACAAATATACGAAGTCGCTTTTAATTAGCAAAGTCTATTACAATACGAAAAGGTAATTATCCTCTATAGATAATTTTGTGAATTAATGTTCCAACAACAGCCCAAACGCCGAACTGGATAGGGCAAAGCATGGCCTGTTTAATTCTTTATGCGACAACGCAAGTTACCATTTCTTTGTTCGAAGATATAGTATTTCCGCCGAATTATTGAAGCTATCTGTGACTCCCGAAGCATGTAATCAGCTATAAACAGATGATAATTTCAGGATTCTAAACCAATGTTCAAAAATTGTAGAAGATAAACTAGTCTGTCGTACTATTTTTATGTGATTCTGACGACTGTTGTTGACAGGCTTCTAATTATAGAAGGAATTACAAGAACAGTCTACTTAATATTCATAATTATGAGATGAAGATTTTGCGATTGGTCGACACGACTTAATGAGGTCTTTCATTCACGATTGGCCAATGGAGGGCTAGGAACTCTGAAAACGGCTGGCCAACGCAGGAGGCGGGTGCTGGAAGGACACCCTAGGGCGTATGAGGCTCAACCTGGGCCCACCGGCTTCCTTACCCTGCCAGGAGAGGAATGGTCACCACCTGGCTATAGGACCTAGAAATCTGAACAAACGAGAGAAAAGAAATGGAGGGCTCTGTGGGACGGAAGGAACTTTCGTCTGTAGTAGAAACTTTATACAGCAATTTGCAGGTTGTGTTGTTTAACAGCCAACTGCCAAATTCACATGAGCGTCGAACCTGAGTCCCAGTGCAAAGAGACAATTCAGACATAATCAAATGCAATATTAACCTGGCGCTGATTCGTTTCTTGAGTTCTGTCGAGTTTAAGAAGTCGACCATTACTATTAGAGGCGCTAAATAAATTGCTTAATATGGCTGTCGGTCGCAAGAAGGCCAAAGCCTTTTGGGATATCAGTTCCGTCGTACAGCACGAGCGGAAGTGATATTACTTCCGCTGCCGCCGACTTTTATCAGTAACGACTCTTGCTTTGAAATGACAGAGGAACCCCCAGCAAAATAGAAACAATTGCATCTCGTCGCATTCGTTTTAGGATTATGATTAATCTTAGGATAAGGGCTTTGATTACGGTCGTGGTTTCAGTCGTTGTTATTATTACTATTACTATTATTATTATTTTTTATGCCCCGAGGTATTTATGATCCCTCAGGAAGCTGAAAAATTATCCGGATGAAAATAATATTAGTTTATAATAATAATAATAATAATAATAATAATATTATTATTATTATTATTATTATTAATTATTGGAGCAGATGTAAAGCTTTGTCATTATTGTTATTATTATTATTGTTATTATTATTATTATTATTATTATTATTATTACTACTACTACTATTACTACCACTACTACTACTACCAATATCTACTGTAGCTACCTTCCTACCTATCTACCTACCTACCTACCTACTACTACGATTAGTATTTAGAATCAATCAATCGCAAAGTTCCAATCACTCTCTATAGGGTATTAAGGGTCTCTTGAATAACTTAAAAAGTAGTAACTCCGCCACTGCCGTACTCGTGTGGTGCCAGTACCAAGCCTGGATAAAGGAGGATAGTGACGTCAACGGCCTCTGATGTCATAAGATGTCGTTAAACATTGGAACTACTTCTACTACTTTAAAAGTATTGTTTCAGTGGGCTAAATGTTAAATAGACCTAAATATCTCAGCCGAAAAGAAACAGTCGGGCTACCTTGTATTAAGCTATATTACCATTTTCCGTGTCTTTATTCGATCCATCTTTGTCCGCCTATGCGTGAACTTGTGCTTGCGTGTGTGTTTTTAATATCTTACACTTTTTATGCCTACATCGACGAACGATGAAATCAATGTTTATAGCGATGGCCAAAACCCGGATGCACCACCAGCACACTTCTGCATCATTTAATCTTAATTTTATGAGCGATCCGTGAAAATTGGTCTACATAAACTTCTAATCTGCAACATCTACTTATATACCGGATTCAAACAGTCATTTCTGTAAACAAATCAAAATCTGACCATATTTGTAGGGCTACAGCTTTAATAAAAAGAGTAATTGTAGGAGTAATAGTAATAGTAATAATAATAATAATAATAATAATAATAATAATAGTAGTAGTAGTAGTAGTAGTAGTAGTAGTAATAATAATAATAACAACAATAACAATAACAACAACAACAACAATAATAATAATAATAATAATAATAATAATAATAATAATGATGATGATGGTGATGATAATAATAGCAACTGAACTTTGATTGCCTGAAAAATGTATGAGATTAAGGTACCAGACATCAAAGTTGAATCAAAGGTGTACCTAAGTCAGATTCCCAATTATGGTATCGTCAACCTCTGCCTTTGTCCATCATTAACTTTAATATGCCTTTTAGAGGTTGTTAAAATCGAAATAATTATAGATGATCAGATACATGTATACATATATGCATGCATTCATAGATACATACGTACATACATACGTACATACACCCATACATACAAACATATGGACAGACAGATAGTCAGACAGACAGACAGACAGAAAGACAGAAAGACAGACAGGCAGATGCATGTAGGCCTCTTAATAATCATTAACCTACATGTGACCCACTGTAGATACACATAATATACATGTATATGTTGTGGTATCGTAATCGTAATCGTAATCTCGAGATTTCTACAGCGCTCAACAAAAGCTAAGTCGCGGGAACCAGCTTATTCACAGGCGCTCAGTCAAAACAAAATTGATAGGCAAAAGGGTTCGGTATATATATACATGTATGTATATAGGGGTTCACGCCATCGAAAGGCGATGGAAGGCTTCTGAATTGTTGCGAGCGTCTATCAGAAAGCGGTTCTACCATCAGCGGAATACCTGTCCGTCACGGATCGACCTGGTGGTTCAAGTTATGCCCGGATGCCGCATCCTCTACCATCTGCGAAGGGCGGCGTTGGGACGGTGGTGATCACGTGTACTGTGGACGCCATTGCCCGTCGTTGCTGCACGACCTTGACGCTGAACACAGTCCAGGATCTTTGCCTTTGTTGGCCCTTCCAGCTGGAACTCCCTTCCTCTTGAGCTGCGGCTTCAGTTACTTAGTCTCTCTCCTACCCAGTCTCTCTAACGCCTGAAATCCTTTTTGTTTGTTCAAGTCGGGAGCGCCACTGTTTCCTAAGTGGCGCTTTATAAATGTTCGTTTACAATTACAAATGCCTTGACGCTGAACACGTTGTCATCTGTCAACCGGGGATGGAAACCTGTTGGTTGGGCTCAGCGTGTGAGCGCGAGTCAGCTACGAGTGACATTTCTGGTGACCTCAGCATTGCCCGCCAATTGACGAAATTTTTGCTCTTAATGACATTTAACATCACAGGCTGGCGTATTTAAGCGCCTTTGAAGCTGTTTATAATAATTAATAATAATAATGATAATAATACAGTGAAAGCCACACATAAGCTTATAATTGTCCATTTATCTTATTTATGTAGCACAAGGGAATTACTTGCCTCATTGCCTTAATTACTGCAACTGAATGAAGTTGGAACATATAATATTTAAAATAGTCAAACCAGAAGTCAATATGATTTCAACCAGTAAGCAAACTTTATACATACAAGTTGTCCATTGCATAGGGACAGATGTCGGATTAAGATGCATACTGTAGTCTACGCATGTTTATCAGACAAAGCGAAACAAGATGTACATGGCGGGTGGAAAATAAACGCTTTCGTTCAGTGGATGAACACATTGCACCCGAGTTTAAAAATTAAACTGCATTTCACAAAGATATGCATCCGCCTTGACTTTGTGCGTACATATTGATTTTATCGTTCTCCACTTTGGAATCAGATTATTTTATATCCATTGATTGGAGGAGGAGCTACTATGAAAAACTTATTTCAAGGCTTAAGGCTGTACTGGAAATACTTCTAAATATGTGTATGTCTTGGAGATGCGATATATGAATGCTCCAAATGAATTAATACAGAATTTGCTGAGACTGATTGTCTTGTCTTGTCTTGTCTTGGGTTATCTTTAACCATCTTTATTCCGAAGGTTGGTTTCGTTGTGAACGATCTTTCTTCGCTCTCTTCACTCAGCAAGGAATATCCTCTGCACATCCTCTACTCAGTGGCGATTTTAGCTATAAGCAGGGGGTGGTTCGCCCCCGCCCCTCTCGGTTATGTGCCGCGCCCCTCAGACCAGACCCGTGCATGATGGACTGCCACAATGTTGCGCCCCTCTGGAAATGCCCTTGCCTCTCCCACGCAAGCAATCCTCGATTAGCCACTGTCTCTACTTAGCATACCACGTTTTCGATTACTTGGTATAAGGTGTAAAACTTTTATAAATTTTAAAATAAATATAGCCACGACTTGCTAAGAAGATTTCTGTGTATGTCTTGAGGAGGCGCTATAAAAATGCTGCAGGGAGTCAGATTATTCAGCACATGTTGAATAACCCGATTGATTGTTTCTGTAGAGAGCGCGTTGTTTTGTGTCATGCCTCATCATCTGATGGATTCGTGATTCAGTGCAATTATCCCCTTGCCCGGCTGACGTCCATATACATTGTGATGTACCTGTTGGTGATATAGATGTAGACACTGCATACATCTGAATTCTAAAATACGTCTGTTTGACCTACTGACGTTCTATACGTGGAAATCCAATTTGCGAAACCATTAGCACCTCCGATGCATGTCATGAACCCGTTTGCGCATTTGAAAATACCCACGGACATTGCTCCCATAGAATCCCTCAACCAATCAGGAGCCACCATTTGAGTGATGAATATTCACATTGTTCTCTTGGCGACCACGGAAGCAGAGCTGCAGAAGATAATGGTCATCTTGACCGGGCAAGCAGCAACCAGGATCTGTTGATTAATGTGGACGAAACCAAGATCTTGGTAACAAATGGTACCACCTGCAGCATCAGACTGAAAGGTAATCAATTGGAGCAGGTTGACACATTTCCATATCTTGGCTCACTGATAACCGAAGATTCTGAGTGCAGGCAAGAGATTCGGTCAAGACTGGCAAAAGGACAATGTGTTGGGGCAGCATGAAAGAATACATGAAAAAGTTAAGGCATATTGCTTGGAACAATGATACACTAGCATCTCAGTTTCTTTCCTCCCTCATTCATTCAATCAGATCCAATTGTTCACTCCAATCTTGACTACTGCAACTCCCTCTTCTAACATCGACTCATCTCAGACAAAACGTCTACAAACAACCCGGAATGTTTTGCCCGTGCATTTACCAAACCTTCCCAACATTATCGCATAACCCCAGTGCTCAAATCACTTCATTAGCTAAATAGAGTGCTCAATCCGCACATTCACTACAAAATAATATCTCATATTTGTCATGCCCTTCAAACTTCTCAACCCTCTTACATTCGCAGCTGTTGACTATCCCACCGCCCAGATCTACTCTTTCTTCCCCACTCCTTTCTCTATCTCGGCCTCAAGACGTCTCCTCTTTCAAATTCTGCAACCGCTCCTAATTTACGTGGCGCCACTCTTTGGAACAAATTCCCGAAAGACATCCTCCAGTTCGCTCAATCCCTTTAACCCTATTCTTTGGAAGAGCAGAATTTCAACATTCCTAGGCCTATATATAGGCCCAGAAAGTTTTAAAAAACAAATAAGAACAGATTTAGGGATGTTGTTCTGGTTTGGTTCTCGTCTGGCTCTGTATAGCGAAATAAAACAACTGCCCCAATCGGGATAAGAATTCATCGCGGAAACATTGACATCAACCTTATCGAATCCTTTAGACGATTTAATCCTTTGTGTAATGTCGACAGCCTTTAACTGTAAATAAGCTAAAGCTTCGTTCACATGTTTCGAATATAGCTGTTGCTTTTCATTCCTATAACCCGTGTAATTTGTCCCACGATAGATTTTTATTGTTGGGTTGAAAACCTCGTGATTTTACCTTCGGCTTGTAATTAAGAATTAGTATATATAGTTAAATATAGCCTATATAACAACATTAATATATATATATATATAACATAACATGCGAAACAACACTATAGGCCTATAACTTAATAACACTATTATGTACATATACTATTATATTATCAATTTAAAAACTATAGTACTATATATAATAGTGGAATGACGTTGCCGATAGCGTACATAGATAAGAATAAGGCGGGAATTGGGAGAAGCGGAAACCTTTCCACTTCAGAATTCCGCCGGAGGATTATCCGTCGACGACAAAATAAGCCGACCTAATACCGTTGATGGAAATTGACGACTTCTTGCGTCGACGAATGGATGCAAGAGTGTGCAAGGCCTGCCATGGATGTCTTCCTTGCCGTAGTCCGGCACGGGCCTATAACAGGCCTGTAATAGATCTATGTATACATGAAATAGACGATACTGTTTGTGGCGACCGATCCTCAAACGTAGACTTATCCGTTTTCGAGATCTTCATTCTGTATACGAAGAAATATTGGCTTCTTCTTGTATTGGCTTGTTCTCATATTTACTTATGATTTTGTGTATATATATATATAATTATATGCATACGTTGAGAGAAAGAGGCTTAGTAGGAGAGCGTGAATATATGTATATAAATAAGCATTAATATATTTATATATATTGTATAGAGATTCTGATACGAGAAGTAAAATGAAGAAGTCTTTTCAGTCAAATGCATTAATTGACTGATGCAGTAGACTGTGTCAGCGTACATCCACACTGCAGATGACGCACCGACCAACTGAAACTGACTGGTTGATTGACTGGCTGGTTGACTGGCTGGTTGACTGGCTGGTTGACTGGCTGCTTAACTGGTTGGTTAACTGGTTGGTTGACTCAGAACAGATACGTAACATCAGAAGAGCAAACACGTCCTAATTAAAGCTTCAATCTGTATGCTAAATTATATTGTAACAATTATTGTCTTTCTATTTGCACACAGCGTGACAGCGTCAGATAAGCATTTGTAGACCTCACTAACAATTTGAAACAAATCATCTCTGTCACATTCGCCGCCCCCACGAGTGGATGACGTCGACGCCTGGGTCCACTGGCGCCTTGTGGTGTTCACAGATGGTTACAGGATTCGTTCCAGTGGCCCACGCAAGAAGACACCTACATATGGAAATGGACTAGTCATGTGACCAAAGTCAACTCAGTTGGTGTCGTAGTTGCTCTCGGGAAAGCTTTTTGTTTCGTCAACGCATTTCTTGTGACTGAGTATTATTATAACTATTATATAAAATAATTAATTAATAATAAATTAATAAAGGACCGATTCATCTTCTTACATCGAACACTCTGTCTCCTCGGCAGGTACATTACTACCTTAGGGAAATCCGATATGATGTCGAGTTCGAAAAGGAGAATTTGGTTTTAGAGAGGCAGAGGTAGACATGAAGAGGCTAAGGTCTGGAAAAGGAAAAATATGAAGAAGACTGATTGCCTGAGAGAAGGTGAACGGTGGGCCATGGAGCAGCAAATAAAAATCATAAAGAAAGAACAGGAGCGTACGTTAGTCATTCATATCTTTTCTGTTTTGTTTTTGCAGACGTTGTATCGCCAAATTTGAGTCTTTTTCATATGTAGTTTAATCTTTAGTTTTAAATAGAGTTCTCTTAATTTGCGAAAATGTTAATTTAGGATCATAATATCAATGACAGATTTTATAGTTTTGATCTTATGATAGTGTTGATACATGTAAACGAATGCAACAGGGAAACACACCACATTGTGAAGAACATTTTGAGCAGGTCCTCAATGGTCACGAGAAAACAGCTTGGGAATCATTCAAACCTGTAGCTGAGAACTTGCTGAGAAACAACAGAGCAGGTAACTATAAAGAACTTGTGAGTAAAGTTCTCAGAAAGTAGGCTGCAACATGTCACTTGAAGATACGCTTTCTGCACTATCAGTTGGGCTTTTTCCATGATAACTTTGGTGCACTTACTGATGAACATTCACCAGGACATCTCGGCGATGGAAGGCGGGTAACGAGGAAAATATTCTGTTACGCTAGAAGACTGGTGCTGGACGGTGGTGGGAGATGCTCCAGATGTAGAGTACAAGCTCCACGCAAAGAAACAACGTACTGTCTTATGTAATATGGGGAGGTATAGTTATGTTATTTATCATTATTTAAAACTATTAAACAAATACTTAAAAGTATTATTTTGTAAGTTTAATTAAATGTTTCATAAAATTTCTAGTAAAATTCTCCTTTAAAATTGCCTTTCACTATCGACTTTAGCGTAATATCTGTAAAAAAATCATAAGTCCATGTTTTCAATACTGGAGCTAATTAATTTTTTACAAGTCATTTTGTTATAATTATTTTTTATAGCATTAAATAAGATAGGTAAAAAATAACACGATCAAAGAAAGAAATAATTGTGAAATATGTTGAATCATATGCAATGAAACTGACTGACAATGTGCATGATGTAAACGATGGTAGCAATGATTCAACACATCATATTGACCCAGACGTCATAATTAGTATGCCGCCAAGCAACGCATTAGCGAGCACCTCTGCTACGGAGTTAATACGGGAGCGGTTGAGCGATGATAAGTTGCGCAGCGTGCGTGCATTGCGTTGCGTGGGAAGAATGGATTCTTTTACAAGGATGGGGGATGGGCCATCGATGCATCGTGAGAAACCTCTTGGACAGGAATTCACACAGCTTTGCCAGTCGTTTTGAGCTCAGGTTTTGGACCTCGGGCACGAAATGGTCGGTCATTTAGATCCTAAAAGAATAAACCAGCGCATTCGGTTGAGCTTTTGCTTGGGCACAGTGCCTCAAGATTCAACACGTCACTGTAAATGACGACAATGGTTCATTGGTCGATAGTGCAACGCGTTAGCCCGCAGCCTTCCTTCTTCGACCAATAACGGCCAAGTCTGTGTGTGATTGTTTAATGTCTTTATTCATGCATTTTGGAGTGGCTTCTGCCATATTAATCAACGATGCCACCAATTTCTGTTCTTGCCTGAATATTACATTTATTAATCGCATGGGTTTTAGTCCTAGATTTGGTTTATGCTGCCATCATCCTCAAGCCACTGGGCTGGTTGAGCGTAATGGTACAGTAGGTACGGTGAAATCGTCTATTGCCAGTATGACTACTAATAATCCAAAGTCATGGTACAAGTATTTGGGTTTTGTTATATGGGCGCTACGGGAGGTGTTTAGCGAAATGACTGGGGTAGCGCCATGGATGTTGGCATTTTACCCCGAAGGCCTTTAACTGTTAAAGGAATCTTATTGTGGTGAACGTGAGTTTCCATTAGATCTGGGTCAAACGCCGGTTGAATATTTAAAAGATTTGCACCAGATAATGGACATTGCCAAAACCTGATCTGAATTGCACATCAAAAATTCAAAAGGTGCGCCGAACAGTACAATTAGCGCAGCAATGGCAAACACTTCGTAGTTAGTGAAATGGTGTGAATCTTGCAAACTCACTCAACTACAAGACGGTGACAAGGCAAATGGAAGGTCCAGCCACTGTACTGAAAGTCAGATCTCCATACAGTTATATCGTCGAATTTGATGGTAGCCTCTACCGTCTACGTGTGAACCGATTACACCGTTTTTCTGTAAAGGCCGAAAAATTAGTTTTGACACAGTGGCTTTTAACCAACCGTATAGAACGGGTAGAGTGGGACGCAGTGGTGTAGTGGTATGTTCTGTGCCTCGTAACCGGAGGGTCGCGGGTTCAAATCTGCCCCAAGCCACAGCGTAGCGACCTTGGACAAGTTGCTCACCCACAATTGTCTGTGAGGAAGGCAACGGGATACCATCTCACTCATCTCATCCCCGGGTGGCATAAAGCCAGTGGACCAGCCTTCGGGCAGAGAACTCATCATTATCATAGAACGGGTTATGAATCGATCACTGTCGCTACGTGTCCGGTGATATACGACTACAAACAGGACTTTGGTCAACTGAAATGGTCGACAAAGTTGATTCGTTGTTGACAAGTCTACGTGACTAGGGATCATCACTACCCAGTCAACGGATTGACGATCCCTCGAAGCTTGCGTGTCTGTGGCAAGATCAGCAGCATGAATTGTTGCTTCTTCTGAGATTTTGTAATGGCGTCTAACATAGCAATCCAGTCACGAAAGAATTGAGGTCTAAAGGGTGGCTCACCTATCGCGTGTCTGAACGTCTCAAACCTCGAATTGATAAATTATTGAGACTTGGGTTTATTAAGCCGTCGAAATATCCTTTCAACGCAAAGGATGGCGTGCCCTGGGCATTGACTATCGCTGTTTACAAATACACGGTAGCTGATGCAGTTCCGCTTTCCGGAAATAGCGGAAGTTATCCAAAGAACTGGAAATGCAACCTATATAAGGACGTTCAATGTATGCAGTGGTCACTGGCAGACAGCGATAAAACATTCCGACCAACGGATGTCTGCTTTTGTGTGACGCTATATTGTTCGAATGGACACAAACATCTTTTGCATGAATGAAGTCTAGTGGTAATACATTTGCACGCGTTACGCAACACATACGTCGCGGGGGCCAGCTTATTCGCAGGCGCTCAGTCAAAATAAAATCGATATGCAAAAGGATTCGGTTCCTGGTCAAGTCACACAACAAAGTTACACATCGACTTCTGTTTAGATGATATGGTCGTTTATTTAAACACGTGACATATGCACCTCAAGCGTCTTCATCGGCTTCTGCAAATGCTCCGAGAATATGGGCTGACGTTAACAACTACGCAAATGCAATTCACTTTGCCCTCGGTGAAATTTAGAGGTGAATTGGTTGGTTCTGGGACAAAGACGGGTAGACCCTGTGAAGGTGCGACTGCACGTGATTTTAATGTCCTGAGTGGGGGGTACCATTGTGTCTTTGTGACTTTGGATACTTTCTTCATCACAGATCTAATTATGCAGGTAGGCAAAGCCCCTTGCCGATCTTATTGGGAAGTTGGTCCAGAATAAAGTACCTTGGGGCCCATCGAAACAACAGGCCTTTGATGATTGGAAAGCCGCGTTATGCAAGTCCACTACTACGTGCTTGCACTTAATTGATCAGTTGCAACCTCTCTACCTCTACGTAGATGCTGGCGACCACACGGATGCGGGAGTCCTGACCCAACGGGGGGGGGGCAGATGGAACAATCCACTCTGTGATCTTTGCGAGTCAAAAACTGACAAAAGGAGTGGGTAACGGTGGAAAAAGAAGCGTATGCGGCATTAACAGTATTGCCCAGATTTAGAAACTGGGTTTGGGGGCCCGAATTATGGTTTACTCGGACCAAAACCCACGGATGTACTTAAAGGAGAGTGTACCTAAGAGCGAAAAGCTAATGCGATGCTGCTTTCTGCTCGTTCTGTTCAGTCGTTTCTCTCATTTCGTTCTCAGCTTAAGACTTACTTTTTTCAGTGGCTTTCGCCAGGAATTTCTTAGTCTCTCTCCCCTCTTTTCCGCAAGGGCTTGAAGACCTTCCTTTTTCCCAGTGCTTCTGGGTTGTCGGGCTGGGAGTGCCTCTGAGAAGTCTATCTTGAAGTGGCGCTTTATAAATTCTCGATTACACTACATTACATTACCGTAGGCTGCCTCTTTGTCTTGTGGACAAAGACCTTCTGGATATTGACCTGGTAACGGCTTGGCTTTGGTGCCTTAAGCATTAGACTAGGTTTAAAGCAAACTCCTTGTGCAGCTTCAGCGGTAAATGCGCATTGCAAATAATCAACTCATCGGACTGAATAAACTTATCAGCAGAGAGTTAGAGAATACAATTTGATATTGACAGAAATGGATTATAGTAGCAGCAGCAGCAGCAGAGGTAGTAATAGTGGTATACAGTGTTAAACGACATCTTGCGGCTGCCAGGACCGTTGATGTTGACGTTACCTTATACCAGTACCTCGTAATTCTCCTATAGTAGGCCTAGTAGCAGGATGACGTCTTCCATTTTGTCGCTTTGTGAAAAATCCAGAGTTGTACGTTTGACGGTAACTAGCAGTTTATTGATTCGCTTCTAGTCGGTTCGCTTCTCATCCATTCGCTTCTAATTCATTCACTTCTAATCCATTCGCTTCTAATGCATTCGCTTCTCTTCTAATTCATTTGCATCTAATTCACTTGCTTCTAATTTATTCGCTTTCTAATCCAGTCACTTCTAATTCATTCGCTTCTAATCCAGTCACTTCTAATTCATTCGCTTCTAATCCATTCGCTTCTAATCCATGCACTTTTAATCCATTCGCTTCTAATCCAGTCACTTCTAATCCATTTGCTTCTAATTAATTCGCTTTTAATTCGTTCGCTTCTAATTCATTCACTTCTAATCCATTTGCTTCTAATTCATTTGCTTCTAATGTATTCATTTCTAATTCATTCGCTTCTAATTCATTCGTTTCTAATTCATTCGCTTTTTCGTCTAAATCTTTTCCTTATAATTTAGGGATAGCAACAAATTTTCATCCACAACCTTACTGTATCAAATGGGCCTGCGTGAAACTTTTCTGATTTAATTCATTAGTAATTCTAAAGTAAAATCGACATTAAGCATAAAGTGATATTAGTGCAATACTTCCTGTTAATTTTAGAAGTGAGGTGATGAAATTAAACCGTCGGAAGAGGCACTACGCTAAGTCTCAAGACAGCAAGTTTCCTGTCATGCGTGATATGTTGCCAAAGTTATCAGATAACGGCGCTGTAGAAGTCTTTAGATTAGAAAGCTAAATTAGAGATTCTACACTATCGGTTTTCGTTCCAAAATCTACTGTTTCGAGATTATGCCTTCACCCTTTTGTGACATTATCTCCCACGCACTGTTCAGATAGACTGCCATTGCATGCCTATACCAGCCTTGAAAGCTAAGCACAACTATAAAAATTTGTAGTCCAATTTAAGCGTCTTATTCTGTTATAAGGGTAAGTTATGGTGCAGGGCATCGCAAAAATGTTAGCCTACGTCTACTTGTCGGCGAGACAAGTTTAAGGGTTGATTTTGTGCAGACAATAAGAAACCCATTAAAGTCTGATAATATCATATGGTCGGGTGATTTAAGTATAGAAAATGTGTTTTTCATCCCATATAAATTTGATTACATACATACATTCATACATACATACATTCATACATACATACATTCATACATACATACATATACATACATACATACATGCATAAACCCAATCTTCCTCAGTCGTATTATTGTCCTCTGGTCTAAGCTACAAGTTATGAGGCGCATACCACATGGCGTCATGATGGCGCAGGCTCATACTTAGAAAACAAGGGCAGACGGAATTATGCCGAATATAAAACTCACGTGTAACGACATGCTGTATGACAACTGAAGCTTAATTGTGGGATTTAAGCAGGCACTGACAGCCGAGGTCCCAGCCTCTGCGGTTATATACACAGCTAGCAATGTGATCTGTGTCGATTTCACAATTAAGGGACCGGAATTACGCCAGGGCGCTTTGAGAGTCACACATTATGTGAATTGCAAGAGAACTGATAAAGATCGGGTGCAGGGCTGGCGCCAGAGTATTTGGCGCCCTAGGCGAACTAAATAATATTAAATCAACTAAGTTAATATAACCTTCACATGGTGGATGCAGCCTTTTCTTATTTTCGTATAATTCATTTATTAATAATTGGTGGCAAAACGGCGGCAATGTTAACGAAAATATTTCTTTATGTAGCTTTTCTGCTGCCACCCAGAAATGTGCCGCCCTAGGCGACCGCCTAGTTCGCCTAGTGGTTAAACCGGGACTGAACGGATGGATGCCTTGAACACCGTTTGCCTGGGGGGTGTCTGGTGAGCCCGTTAAATTTCGGGGTATAGCCCGGAAGCGAGCGCAGGAATGACACACAGAGCCAGTGAAGACAGACTTAGGTGAAAGAGAAAACGAGACAGACGGGCAAACAGACAGATGGACAGACAGACACATACAGACAAACAAGCAGGCAGACAGACAGTCGTGGTTGATTGGGGAAATGTTTTTCATCGCGTGCATATACGAGGCACGAGGCCCTACGACAGGGTCATACGATCGCTACAGAAAAACATGTACAGTTACATTTACATATATGATGGGCCTATATGTGCCTGCATATGGACTGACTTACGCCTGTAATGGACCAGTATCGCTTCAACGCATCGCTTGAGTCGTGCGTTATATTGTTGCTCAGGGTGTGTGTTCGTGTGAGTGCGCGCGTGCGCATGCGTGTGTGTGTGCTTATCCACCATAAGCTACTGGCCTAGTTAGCTACATCAGTAAGCGCGTACGCCAAGGAAGCCTCGGTGCGTGAGGATCCCAGGTTCGCGTCCCGGTCGTGGCTTATTTCAGAGATTTGAATCTCGGGCTAGCACGGTCCGTGCGCGGGGACCTTAAATGGCGTGTAGCGGTGGTGAAGGATCTCACCCGTGCGCGGGTGGAATCCATATGATCGCTTTAGAAATTTTTTTTACAGTTTTTTACCTCTCTGTCTTGAGGACTGACTTTCTGGGTCAGGGCTGTGCGGGGCCTCATGTGCGAGTCTTGGACCAGCACGTCAGGACACAGGCCTTCGAACGGGAGGCCAAGGCAGCAGATTCATATGCTTCCAGGCGATGGCTGCAGTTGGATGCTGCTGTTGCTCCGGTTGCTGGATTTCATCGCGTGCATCTTTGGTCATCGGGTGAACCATTGTGTCTTTGTAGATGAGAAAGCACTTGTCATCGTTGCTGCTGCTGCTTCTGCTGCTGATCTTAATGGGCAACAAGGTGTAGAGTAGGAGAAACAGTGGCCTTCGTGACGATGTGTTACCCATGCTATATCAGCAGAACTGTCTATATGATATATTATAGGAGTGCCTTGTGCATTCAAGGACAATTCACTAATTAGTTACTATAGTTTACGTTGTTATGTTATGTTATGATGCGCTGCTTTATGTTTTATGCTCCGCTCTGTGGTGTTTTACGCTTATTAAAATGTTTGAGCAACAAGGGTTTGATTTCGTTTATCTTATTTGTTGTGTCATGTTTGAAGAAGAAACATCTGGACTTTTATCTAGTATTCATTAATCATTCAAGAATCTCTGTCAAATCAGAGCACAAGGGTCTCTTTGATCAGTCAACGACCTTATACATACATATATATATATGTACATATACAAATATAATATATAACATATACCAATAAAGTTTTATATAAATATATACAGATAGTTAACAGATACCGGCAGAGAATGCCAAATACGACGATATTCAAGCCGTGTTTTTAAGACGGATGAATAGAACTTGGTTCGATGCTGGGCGATGATATGTGAGCCTCAGATCGCTTTTATCTACTACCCGGTGGACGTACTCGTTAGAGGAAGAAGTTCTGTCTTCTGCATGACCACCTCTCCGTATCATCGTCTGCCTCTATCAGTGACTGTCCGTCTGTGCATATCTCTATCTCTGCCTTTGTCTCGCTCAATCATTGTGTCCCTCACTCACTCTGTCTGTCTCCTATTCTGTATTTCTCTCTCTTCCTCCGGCAATCTCTCTATATCACGCTGTCTCTTTCTCTGCGTGTCTGGAATTCCTTATTTTCATTTAGCTTAAATAAGCATCAACGAAAGCAGCCTCTGTCCTATTCTCTAGCTAGGAACGGTTATCATTATCGTAACTTAAGAGTAAACTCGTGATTGCTACAACGCCCAAAGAAAGCTAAGTCGCGCGAACCAGCTTATTCACAGGCGCTCAGTAAAAAAAACAAAATCGATAAACATGAAGGGTGAGAATCGATTCCAGGTCAAGATCCAACAGTATACAAGTAGACAGTCAGACGGATACGGTGGCTGGTGTTTGGAAATGGATTGGCAAGACTGATAAGGGGAAGAAGAGGAATGAGAAGCGGTTCTGTGGAAGAAGAGTGCTTGAATAGTGTAACTGCTTGCTAACTAGTGCTTGAGTAGGTTACCGTCCGTGATATACCATGGCATCTGGCTAACTTAGTCTGCCATTCTTCCGAGGTCGGAAAAATGAATACTAGTGCAAGTTAAATATTAAAATGTATCCGGTTTTTTGATTGTATTGTTCGTGACGTTTGTATTTCATTCAAAGGATCCTTCAACCCCCAGCTAGGACGAGGCTACTGCGCGTTCCTAAAGAGAGCAATCAGCTCGATATTGGGCCTATATCAGCTAGCTCGCTGGTAGCAAGAAATCAAAAATGAATAGGGCCTACTAAATCCTCACTTAATTTATAGTTTAGCATAGAAAATAAGGCCGAGGTGTTTAACAACTTTTTACATCGAAGACATTGTAAGACTTATTAAATTATAATATGGTCTGCATTTAGATCAATGCGCAAATTTAGCTAAACTGTGGGGGAGGCAAGTATAGACATCTCTAAAGCATCATAAAGCTCCCTAGAAGTCACTCGTTACTTGTGATGTTATATAAATTGTCGTTATTACAATTACAATTACAACACAGTTACATTTAAAGTTGCAGTTACAATATATGTCCGTCCGATAACCTCCTCTGTCTTCTATCGAAGACAGAGGATAGAGCATTTGCATCTGGCAAGCGTAGGTCTACGCGCGTTTCATTGTAGAGAACGACTTCATGTGTGTTTAAAATCGATTATAACATGAGCAAATATAATAGACGGGCATGCATTACTAAATCCCCTATATATAGGCCTAACTAAAGACACGACGATCACAAAACTACTTTTTAATACTTAGATTTAAAATATGTAGGCCTAGACCTAATTAACATGAAAATGTGTCTTCTCTTCGAAGAGATCGAGGACTTATTCTCACAAAGAAATGGCAAGAGCTGATGAAAGCTAAATGGAGTTAAATGATGAAAATAGTGAAGCGGATCAGGTCAAGGCAACCTTACCATCCAAATTAATTGGGGGCTGTGTATCTACGCCCTATAGAAATCAGGCCTAACTCGATCTAAATACATTGTAAAATGAGAAGGGTCGAAACCATTCGGTAGCTAGCCTATATAAACTTCTGTACATTTACATTTTAACTTTAGCTTATCATCAGCTTGTGGCCTAGACAAAATTAGGCCTACATCTTAATTAGGCAGGTCTTAATTAGGCTAGAACCAACGATAAAAACGAAAGTTATGGATAACGAGCGTTATGGATAATAAAGCAATTGTTTATATTTGTGCAAATGTTCAAGTTAGGCATGATTTCCTGTTTAGCTAATCGAGTTCGAGAAGTAGGCCCTAAGTTGCACACATTTAATTATTAATCCTGTAGCCTACATCGACCTTCTTGCGTTTCAAATTTGCAATGTTGTGATGACCTGCTCAGTGGATCTGCAATCTGCATATATTCTGCAGCATAGATTATTTCTCCTCACATTATCTTTGGTCTGCAATTTACAGTTGTATGACTGCCTGTAGTGAAAAGTTGTAAAAACAATGAGGAATTTAGGGTTTTGCATATTGTAGATTGTATTACGTCGGATAATTTAGCTATTGTGTTTGTGTAATTAATTTGCATGGAACACTGGGGAACAGTTGGATGTAATTAACGAGAGGCGGATAGGAAGCCCGTAGTTGACAGGTAGAAGTAAATGAGAGAGAGAGAGAGAGAGAGAGAGAGAGAGAGAGAGAGAGAGAGAGAGAGAGAGAGAGAGAGAGAGAGAGAGAGAGAGAGAGAGAGAGAGAGAGAGAGAGGCGGAGCAGAGGGATGCTGATCGGATGGCGAAAAGGAGAAGTTGGGTGATTGACAGATGAAGGGGAAAGTTAAGGAAGGGTGCGAAGCGAAGAAGGCATTCGCTAAACAACGGTCGAAAGAGGCGTTAGGTTCCGGAGAACAGAAGAAAAATAATAAACCTGTATCTCTTAAACGGACCTCGCCAGATCAATAGGCCGATGCGAATCAAAGACTCTGACTTTGCTGAATTTGTTGTAAATACGGTGTAAATACGTGTAATATACGTGTGAAAGAAAGAATCGGTGTTACGTCTCTGTACGGTCGGACTGATCCATTCACGAACCCGCGTGCTGTTAAAGGCCTAAAGTCCCCCGAAGATAAAGCCTCTGATCAATAGCACCGCTCGCCACCATATCCTGAAAGGAGACTTGTGTTCGCCAGCGATCCATCGCATCGCAGGACTCGCAAGCAAAATCATTTCTTTCAGTACACTGCCTATTATAGATATCGATATCGTATCGATATGGCGGTATTTGGCCAATACGGTATTGATGTCGTATAAATTCTCGAAAAGCGATATGGAACAAGAATCTTAGTTTATTACTTACTGAAGTGAGGATAGCAGAGAACCAGCGCAACAAACTTTTGCCATGCGCATGTCTATGAATGACAATAACAGTCGAGTGACGTGAGATACTTTTTCGAGCAACAATTGATCTTTAATCGAACTCCACGTTTCTTTTACTTATTGGATTTAATTACTGAAAATCACCTGACACTTATTATGGGTGAACCTATGGAAGATGCCGATGACAGTTCGTCACAGCACAGTCTTAATAATTGTAATGAGAGTAACACAGACTATACAAAAATCTCGCTTCGCAAACCGAGCAGCATTGGTAAGGATGCCAGAGATCAAATTGTCTCCATCTTAGGATAAAATTTCCGAAATCACTTACTTTTTAATTTTGTTGGCATTAAGTTTGTACACGATGCACAAGTTCGTATTCTGAATGCATTTCGCATATTGCCTCAGATTTTGCAATTTATGAAGATAAGTTAGCCGACTCGTCATGGCTTGCCCTTTTTGGTTTGACTATAACAAATTGTCAAATATCGTTGTCTAGAATTACAGACTGGCTATAATATGCATGTTAACAGGCACAAAGTTTGATAAGTCATAGAGTTAAACCCCGTTTTTACTAAAATAATCGCGGATTCGATTGAGAAGTGAGACTTCAGGATGGTAATCGACATCAAATATAGGAAAAAATTACCAAATATAGCAAAAACTTGGAACTGCAAAATTTACGAGAGAAAATATCAGATGTAGGTATTGGGTGTTTTTGTTTGGTGTTAAATGCGTAAGGGCTTCCGGTTGAGGGCATCTTTGATCTTTCTGAGACCTGCAGGCCAGAGATTCAACGTGCTCTGTGAAATTGAAGTTTCCCCTTCATCTGCCTTTACTGATGAACCATCTGGAGCACCACTTGCTTCTGCTGTTGTGGGATACTGTGGATATGCAATGTTTACAATTGCAATATTGTTTTTGGCATAAAGAAATGTAAAGTTTACAGTTTAATTATTAGTTGAACTGTTTCATATGAACTCACCATTGCAATTAAATGTAGTATAAGACTATGCAGTCAATATTAAATCATGTACTAAGTCAAATAAATTCGTGTGTCATTTTGTTTTGGGCTGATGTTAACTTTTGTGGGTCTTAGGAATTTATTTTACAGGCTTGCCAGTTGTCTTTATTAAAACACCATGACTATTAAAGATGACTGCTGGCTGTTGTGAACGCTCCCTCTTAACTGCGCGTGTGCACACTCGTGTACAACTTTTGATGGTAGTGCACACAACAATTTTCTACCAGCACACACATTTTGTGAGAGTTCAGGCTACTTAAAAGTTAAATTTAGCCCACTGTTACAACTTCTGGCATGTTTAGCCTGCTATGTTCAGAAGACGAAAGTTTCCATACCCTGTATTGCGAAACCATACAGCCCACCTAGGTTGTGAGAATCCTTCCTGCCTAGATCTCATAATACATTTTGCCAAATAGCTGGTAACTTGTCACTGGTCACATGGTACATGCTGTCTGCATTCTCTGAACTTTAGCCTCTTTGTGGTGGATGATACAGGGGCCTGAGCATGTCTGATACCTCTGGCAGGTGGTCAGTGGTTGCAGATATATCTAACTCAGTCTGCAGTTTAAGTTGCCCTTTGTTTTCATAGTACAGTCATTGTTGGGTAGTAGGCCTGTTTTATTCTAATGGCCTGTGCAGCGTTTTATAGCCTAATAAATATACACTGAAAGAAATCAATGTGCATTGTTTGTACATGCAGTGGCAATCATACTAAGCAGTTGTCCATTAAGTATGTTCATACAGGGCAGCGGTCACCCAAATGCTTACAAGGGGTAGGGTTATGCCAAGTGCAGATGTCCAAATCTAAATTTTGTACATACTGTTATTTCAGTACAGCCTGTGCCTTAAACATCAACTTCAGTGGGCAAAAGAAAGACAATCTTAATATAAGTTTTTCTTGTCCTTAGTCTTTTTCTTTTTACACAGCGTGATAGCCATTTAGTGTAAGTGCAATAAGGGTGCATTCTTACATGAACCAGAGCACAGGTCCTTGCAGAAGGTGCACAGCAAACAAAAATTAGTGGAAACATTGTTGGATAGATATATTTATATATGTGTGTATATATATACATATGCTTACATACCTGCATGTTGATTGATCTGTAGTGATGATGGCAATAACAGCTGAAGACTATGAGTCAAAATACTGGCCAGAACTTGAGAACGCCATTGATCAGCTTCTCAGAGTAATACCTGGCCAATACTTGTCAGTTTCTTATGAACAAGTGTACAGGTTTGTAATCTGATTGCCTGTCTAAATGACTGATGTACTGCAATTTATGTTTGAAGGTTCCCTGCATATTATTGGTATGTTGGTGTCATCATTTTGTTATTTAAATGGTGATAAAATATTTGTTAGTGATTGCTTATATCAAGGAACCTTTTGTTATCGTTAAATCTTTGGATAGGAACCTCTTGTTCTCATGAAATCTTTGGATAGGAACTTCTCGTTATCATTAAATCTTTGGATAGGAAACTCTTATTATTGAATTTTTGGATAGGAACCTCTTGTTATTATTGAGTTTTTGGATAGGAACCTCTTGTTAACATGTTTGACTCTGCTAACAGTAATGTTTGATAATATCACAAACTAATGTGGCCAGAGCTCATAAGCATTTATTGTTTGCTAACAAAGCATTTAACTGCAGCTGAAGCCAGAGTATGATGAATGGGCCACACATTGACCAGTTGAGGGTACTGCTGGTTGTAAGTAGTGTAAATCTAATTTATAGGAACTATTTTTGCAAAGCATTTGAACGTTTAATGCTAAATTCGACATAAAATTTCTCTGTTTTATTTTTTCAGTTGTGTGTACAAATGTGTCTGCAAGCAGTTGTCTGAGCGACTGTATGAAGACTTGCTGAAGCACATCACCAATCATCTTGAACAGCTAAGCTTACAGCTGCAGTCATACATGGTAGATTATTAACTAATTTACATGTTAACTAATTTATATTTGATATTTTTCTGGCACCAATCAGGACCGTATGCAGCAAAAAAAATTTGAGGTGTTGTAGATTTTACCTTGTTTTGTGTTTATTTAACTGGTTCGTCCATGACCTTGTTTCTACTTTAATGAGAAAACTTTTGATGACCTTTGTTTTGGTTCTCCAGTTCTTTAATGAACTTTATTACTCACTTTTCCTACTTTCTGTGTATTTTGTGACCTTTTTATTTTTCACTCAGTTAGGGTATAATCAGAAAAGTTTCAGAAATTGATTTGACTCAATAAATACAGCATCTTTTTCTTCAAACAAAACAACTGTTAAATTAGCATTCACAATAATCCTGAATTTGTTATATGAAGTATGTAAAGGTATATTTCTTATTAAAATTAAACTGATGTCATTGTTTGGGGAACGTTTTTGCAGTTGTAGCAGCTTAAAGTAAGTTGCTAAATTGCTTTTCCTCTCAGAAGTATACAACAGAGATAAATCCTTCTCAGGTCCAAGTTTCAAACCTACACATGTATGATATTTTAATTGTTTAAATCATTTTTTATTATTTCAGTTGATTGTTTTTTTAGTGACATGATAGTATGATGGACAGTGTGATTAAAAGTTAGTATAAAGGTCTCTTGGGCAATTTTGGAAGTGATGTAAAATATTTAGTTTCTGTAGTGCCTTATGGTGAACTCTTCTATAAATAACTATTCATCTTGTACACTTAGTTTGAGATAAGATCTTACTACTAAGAAATTAAATTGATAAAACTTTGTATTAGTGGTAGCCTGTTAATGGTTTACCTTTTGTATTTTTCTTAGGGTCCAGACTACAGGAATTACATTGAACGATTTAATTTCTCACTGAACCAGTACCTTCAGGCATTACAGGGAATTGTGCCAGTCTTCAACTATCTGGTTTGTGGTTTTTTCTTTTTGTTTTACTCCATTTGCACTTCCTCCACAAGGTCATTTTTAGTTAAATTATTAATTTAGTTTATTATTGATGCAGTAGTTGCTGTTATGGTTTAGTTGATCAGCTTGTTTATAATGATCATATTATTATGCATTATTAATATAGTTTTACTTATATGCTTGCATATGTTTATCTCAGTGCTTGGGAAATCGAAAGGATTTCTTTTCTGGAATTCAGCTTCAGCCCACCTGTGTGTCATACTGCCTTTGTAGTATCACTAAAATCGCAAAGCATTTATTTTTTACACAATATTTTTTGGTTTTGCCGAGTACAACTTACGAACAAGATGCAACATCGCGGATTTGCAATTCTGTTAGAAAATAATTGTATATATGGATATTTATGTAAATCTGAACTTTTGTATAATGCCTTTTCAGGATCTCTCACAAGTGCTTTGACAAGGGCTGTCTAAGGGGTCAAAACAGGCGCTGCTTTATGGGTCTAAGTTGAGGCTGTGCTGAGTAAAACTGACAAACACGATGTAATGTCGTGAATTTGTGATTCTTTTAGAAAGTAGGTGTACGTATGTATGTATGTATGTTTGTGTGTATGTATGTATGTATATGAGCTTTGTGTAGCACCTTTTAAATTCCTCTCAAAAGTGCTGTGAGCTGGGCTGTCTAAGGGGTTTAAACAGACCTGTGCACCATAAGGAGAGAATGTAACTTGAGTTTTTAATGTTACGACACCTTTTGAAACCTTACTATATTTTGACTGTCGTATATTTGCAGAACCGGTTTTACATAGAGCTAAAGCTGAAACAAGATCTTATGCTGGAACTGAAGAAGTTGTTTGTCAAGTTTGTTGCAGACCGTCATGTTGATACATTAATATGTAAGTAGGTTGATTAAAGTGTATTCTTGAACTGGTTACATCAGCTCATTCCAGTTACTCTGTGATTTGACAATTTGTAAACCTTGTAAATCTGTGAACCTTTCTGTGTTTAACGATTTTGTTACCTGTATGGATTATATTCTTGTTACTTGACTTTCTTATTAAAATTTTGTCTTTGGACAATAATATTGAATATGCTTTACATTCTTAGCAGCAGGTAAATGTTGCAAGTATGTAGTATGTATGTGAATTCACATTCTTGATAAAAGATTTTGAGTTCTGTAATCTGTGTTTAATGATTATGATTCATATGTTCAACTAGTTCTATATCTGGTGCCTCTCGAGAGCCTGTCAAGTGTTGTGTGCTGAAAGTGTAAGACGACTAAAGGGTACTGCTTTGAATTTCTTATTTGTTAATTTTGAGTTGGCGTGATAACCGATTGGATAGAGCGCTCGTCGTGTGACAGTGGAGAGTATGGGTATGGGCTTCCCCTTAGACGGTTACTATTTAAGGACTTTGAGCAAGTTCTTCACTCACAATTGCTTTGCGCCTCAGATTCAGATTTACTGACCCTGTGCACATAATAAATATAAAATAATAATAATAAAATAATTTGCCGCCTTGTTTTGTTTCATTTTGTCTCTAAATTTTCTGTAGCTCTTCTGGATAACATCCACCTTCGCCCACTTTCTGTGATGCCAGCTGTTGTTTCGCAGCTTGTAATAAATCTTCACAAAATCAGGCCAGGTTTGCACTTTATGCAGTTCTGTTAGCTTCATGAATGTAGGTGATTTGTGCTGGCAAGATCTTAAAGGCCTTACAGGCATATTGAGAAACAGGGTCCTGAAGATCTAATCTGCAGTCTTCTGTCATTATAATACGCAAGGTATCAATCAGTGGTCACTGTTTATTATCCATTTGCTTGACCTAACGGTGATCCAGCCCTTAAAAGAGATGCAGAAAGTGGTAAAACTCATTTTCTGTTTTTCTCTTGCCAAAACGTATACCATGCTGAAGAAACTAAGAAAGCTAACCTAGAGTAGAAAGTGAACTGGCACGATATTTCCAGGTTCAGTCATGCTTTCTGGGTATTAAAGACACATCTGAGAACTAGATTCCTACCATGTCATGTTTTAGTCACATCTAAAGATGTGCACATTGGATCTGATTGTATGGTTGCACTGTTAATGAATTGCCAATCTAAATGACTAAAACTACCTGTGCTAGACTAGATTCAGACTGATGGTACAGTTTTTGTCTTGTACTGAACCTTCTTGCTTGAAGTTTTTTCTAGAGTTACCAGTACTTATCAGCATTTGCATTACCAGGTATATGCGTATATGTATCTGGAAAATTTATTACATGTCACATTTAAAAACCTTCCGAAGTTTGTGAACTAAGCATGTGATTCACATTCTGATAAGCATTTTGTTCATTCGTGTTTCAAACAGCAGAATACTTTGTTGTTTAATTATAAAGAATATGCTCAGCTGAGGCCACAGCTGTTTGCCCGTTACATACCGAATGTACTACCTCCCTGCTCCTTGGATGAGCTTGATAAATATGTCCAAGAAGCACAGCAGATGCAACGTGACTTACTGACTCATCCTGACTTCTTCCGGTTAGTCTTTTCTCTCCACAAATGTTTGTTTTTGTTCAGTTATGTTCACTGTAACTCATTAGGCACAAATCTAATTTAATCTAGTCTGGAAACTTCTATCGCACCGTTATCATAATGCACAAGGCCTCAATCAAGGGTCGCTTTTGAGGAAAACTGCTTCTCAAAAGCATAAGCAGTTGGACACAACCAGTTGATATCAGTGAAGCCCCTTAGACTGAAAGCCATGCTACAAAGAATAAGCTGCCTATTTTCAGTTATACAAACATTGGTTTTTCATGTCAGCAGGCACAAGTGATGACGGTCAAGTTAATGTAATAATGAAACAATTAGGCATACTGTCAATCTGCCGAGTAGGTTTAGGGGATGTTTGGTCATCATGTCTCTATCTGAGTCTGTCCTTGTCTGTTCCAAACTGTGCATCATGTTTGCTATTTTTCAACTTTATTGTGTTTAGTCCACAGTTTCATTTATGATTGTTTATAGCTTCCTTATAGCACGTAACTGTACCGGGTACTCTGATTAAATTTTTATGAATATCAGTACATGTGTAATCTTCTATGAGCAAATTAATTTTTTTCTGTTGCCATGTGGATTGTTTCCATGAAAATGAATTTTTTGTGGTCTTTAGTGGCGACCAGGGCAGGAAACGACCATGTGAAGATGACCATACTCTCAGTTAGTAGTCGCTTTAGTTTATTTACTAACGTAAGTTTTCAGGCCGTTGTTGCGTAAACACAAAGTCTACAATTGGGTCATATGCATTTAGTTTTTTGCTATGCTTTGCTGAAGCTTTGTAAGTGTACCATCGAAGCACGATCAGAGTGGTTGCGCGTGAAATACTTTTACAGCAACCATCTAAGTTGATGATTGGAAACGTGCTATCCAGACTACAGGTGGAGTGCTGAACTTTTTCATCCTGTTTGTATAACACAAGAAATTGCTCAATTGGTGCCTGAACAAAGAGAGACTGTTGGATGCTTTACAAATGCAGGTATTGATAATTAGTAATTGTTGCTGCATTACTGCTATGAGGTTTGCATTTTGGTGTGGCATTTTAAAGAATTGTGTCTGAATTGTGTTTGTTGCAGAGGTACCTGCATCCTGCCCATCTCAGAGCAACAATTCTTGATGGTCTGCTATCTTTACTGGACAGTGTTTCGAATACAAAGTTACAGTTTAACTCAATTTATCAAATACCTTCACCTGTAAATATATGTACAGTACCCAAGAAACTTCCCATTTTTGGTTTTAGTTCTGTTTTAACTTTGCCAAATGCTTGCAGGCAAAACTTAGCATGTTATTCTGTTCTGCCTTCAAACCAACTGTATATGAATATATAGTATTGTCCACTAAAAATGAAAATTTTATACTTTTTGTAATTTATTGCATTTTCTGGCGACAATGCTGTTTATCATAATTATTGTCTGAGCTCCTTATAAAACGTACCAATATACCATATGAAGCAAAGCCTTTCTATCTTTGTTATAGGCATCAGAGATAGTCTGAATTCTTGTCTGAAGTATGCTGGACTGAGCATTTCTGTTCAGTAATATCTGTCTTCCTGAACATAAAGGTGGATTCAAGTCCTCATTTAATAGGGTTATATGCTGATACCAGTTAATTATCATTCATAAGGACATGTTCAAAATACTATGCAGATATAATTTTGGGAGTCAAACATCCATATTTTAGGTTTTTATAAAGTTTTATAGTAATTTTCAAATAAGGATTATATATATATATGAACTATAAACTAGTTCTTTATTTTTGATTATGTAAGAAAAGTTCTGTGAATCTCTTTGGATATAACTGCTTCTTTTGCTTTGGTGTCACATGGCAGCCATTTCATTGGGTGCTTGTCTGATAACACATTTTGCAGTTCAAACGTCTCCACAAAATTGGTCACTGTTTAGCCTGCACTGACGGATCAAAGAAGCCACAACTACTGTAGTTCCTCCAATCTAAGCCTATGGGGGGGTCATGGCCAGAATGGCCTCCCTGGATTCACCCTTGCACACCTTCTGTTGTTCTCTGCACTGGCTTTCAAAATTTTGATGAATGGAGGCATGGCCTTGCCTTTATCCACCCTTGTTTTTAGGGACCTGGAACAGGTTCTTAATGCTCAGCTTTATCAACTATAGTGGTGCTATATAAAATGTGGAAATAACAGTTAAAAATTCTTATTAAAAATAAGTAACAATAATTGTGCTAATTATTATGAGAGCCACATATCCCGTTAGAAGGGCCTGAATGTACTGTTTAACTTGCATATAATATTAAAAAAATTAAAATGTAAACTATAACATCACAAAGAGGCAGTAGGGAACAGTTGATCTGGATGAGTAGTAGCTAAATTGTTCTGGATTTATAAGTGCACTGAAAATTAAAATTTCTCTTGTATGAAAATTGTTTAAGATTTCAAAGTGTATAACAAATTCTTGAAAGTAATATTAACCCTTGTTTGTAGACTGTACTTATATCATGTACAGGTGCTAAGTGCTGTTGAGGCACGTGGGCAGGTGCTCAATTAAAAAAATAATGCCCACCTGTGCGATTGTTACTACATGCCAATCTTTCTTGTTTGAAGTTCTGTCTGTTTTATGGTTATTAAAGATGCCATTTATTCTTAGATGCAACAGTGACCACACGAAATAACACGATTCATATCCTGATTGTTTAGTTTGAAAATAGTTGGAGAAAAAGATCGGCATATGTTGGAATTTCCTTGTAATTGGTCTTTTGCGTGGTAGATAGTCTGGCAGCATTTTGCATATTGGTGTCAATTTGAGTTTTGTCAGTAGCAGTAAAATGATTTTATAATTTATTCAGTAGGGCCTTAGATTTTGTAAGAGAGCTGTATTGAGAACAGTCACATCTCTTGCACAGTTTTGAGGAAAATGATTACATTTTAACATGTAACATTTTGATTGCATATTTTGAACTTGTATCCATGATTTAGCCATCTTGGCTACTGAACTTGATCTGGTTTGAATATAGTCACGTGGCGTCTATGTGAGGTTGAGAAATGATGCTCAAGCAAGAGGAAGTAAGAAATTTCCAACTCTGAATTACCAAGAGCTAGAAAAGCAAGTAAGTATTAAATCGAAGGAAAGTCATGTAGGCCCAAATAGATGAAGTGTCCGATAAATAGAGTTTAATTTCATGGTTTAAGTCCTTTTAAAGTTAGAACAGAAAATGCTGGCATCTTAGTCTGAGTTGCTTGTTACCAAGTAGTTTGCTGCTTTTCTCTGCTTTTTATACAGTATTGCAACACGTTTAGGAATATACGGTAATTATCTACACAAGTTTATTTGTCTTTTACAAATAAAGTAATGTCTTTAAAATATTTTCCGAATATGTCAACACGGATAACTTCAGAATACCACAGAATAGTCCAGGGAGTGCGATACGAAATCTTTCACTTACTAATTTTTCACTTTTGATAGAAAATGACTCAAATGACATTTACAAACAGATGAAAGTAGGACCTTGCAGTAAAGGAGCGTCGAAAAGTTTATATGAAGGCGTCATTATTTACTTGCCTAATTTTAAATGCCACAGAGAGGTATATATAGAGGATGTGCAGAAGGGTAACTGGAAAGATTTCTTTGCCTACACCTTTTAATAGTGAACGGTTAGTAATAAAATAGTCCGTATTTGTTAGCCAACATGTTTTTCCAACGAAAATACGTTTTACTAATTACGCGAAGAGTCTAGACTATAATAAAATGTCTACTCTGTACAACTCAAATCAAAATGCTCTCAAATGGCAGCGCTGTAACTTTTTAAAAAATATTGGCCTTCATCTGGGCGATATTGACGGACATAGACTGGATTTTTGCGAGGCTTTTACAAACAATAAAGTTTCGGTTGTAAGGCGATTTCTTCAGATTACTGTGTACGGTAATCAGCTTGGCACCCTAGCCGACCGCCTTGGACGCCTATATGAGAGGGCCACCTCTGTTTATGGCAATTGTGTTTGGTAACAAGTATCAGCAACATTTATTGCCCAGAAATCAGTTAGCCCAATATTATGCGTTATAAACATTAGAACTGTACAATAAGAGTTGGACAAATAAGCTTAAACAAGACCTGCAGGCGTCTTTGCAAGGGCATATTAGAGAGGTGTAAATTATGAACGTATGCCCTCCCCAATTTCCCCTCCGACATTTTTCCTAATTGTTTTCTCATCGCAGCCCAAATTCCACACTTACTTCCCGACTCACATACTTCAAATCCTGGATCAACTACTTCCCTCAACATATTTAGAACAAACAACCGATGCTCTGAAACGACAGGCGACCTGGGCTACAGATAGGCTACAGACATTTCCCTTGCCAGAATTCCCACATGGGGCCCATAATCATGTTACCCACGTTCACATGGGACTCTTATAAGGCCCATATGGGTTCCATCAGTTGTTCATGTGCATACAAGCTGGTTGTGCAAATTAAGCTGATCTACTTTGCCGCTGCTAAAATACGAATCTTGCTTAATAAAGCTTCCAAAAACATTACACAGGCTGCACACACTGAATACTTGAGACAAATTTTAAACAAGCAGTTGCAAGTCATACAATCGTCCGATACAACATAAGCTACGTTGCACCTTAACTCTGATGCAGCAATTATAAAAAAATCAAAACTTGAACAATGGACAAATTGTTACAAAAATAATAATAACAGCATAATCCAGTTATTTGGATTATCCTGCAGCGTCGTCACTCCTGATGGATCTCCTGCACGGTTGGATGTAATTACGCATGGGTTCAGATGCCGTGACCGGGAGCGAGGCGTCGGTCACGAGGGGCGAACCATGCGCTGGCCAGGATGCAGGCGGCCTCCAGTGTGGCGTCCTGTTGGGATAAGGTCCCAAGTTTCGGATTCACCTCCACGATATCCATAACAGCCAGTCTCCCTGGATTTATAGAAAAGGACCCGATCAGCCAATAATACATTGCCCAATTTAAACAGATCAGCTAATAAAATAACGACATCTTGTGGCTGCCAGGGCCGCTGACATCGACCTCACTTTATAGAATGTATAAACAGACAACAGTGAGTTGCTATCGAGTCTTCCGAACTGGAATATGTGTATGTGTTTGAACGCTTAAATAGCGCCTTTATAGTACCTCACAAAGGCGACGACACACGGCTAAAAGAGGCGCATCTTAAGATAAGCAGGAATTGTTTCTTCATCTAGGCTATTTATGGCGCTGTTTCTAATTTTGAGCGGAGGACTGTTCCATGATAACGGTCCAATGGACGAGAAAGAACGGTGCGTCCGAATGGCTTTACGCGAGGCCCTTTAGGTTTCTTTAAAAGTTGGTTCATGTGATGACGAGTAAAATTTCAACCTCCACAAACTAAGAACAAGCAATTGTGGCTAGAAGAATAACTTGGGGAAAAGGCCTACCTACAGGCATCATTGAAATGAATGCCAACTGCATCCCTAATTTCGGTACACAATACCACTAACCGTTTAAATTTATTATTCATAATTTCTGTACAACCTATTACTAACCGTTTTAATTTAATATTAATAATTTCTGTACAGCCTAGCACTAACCGTTTAACCTACGCTAAAGAATGCATTTTAGCCTGAAACCTTATAGAGTTTCAATGTTACCGACGTGCACCGGCATGCTATAGCACTATGGTGGATCAAAGAAAATAATGATACTGACCCGTAGCAGCAACGGTGCGGACAATGTGGATTCCTTCGTCCATACTGAGACCTCCATTTACTGTAAAGAGAAACAATGTATGTCTATAAACAATTAGGGCCTAATCGACTGATGCTGACCAACACGCATTAAAGCTGCAGGCTATATATATATATATATAGCATCGGTCATTTACGTAGCGCCTTTTAGGTTTCTGAGGGTGGCGTTTATGTCTATACAACAGAAATCCTACATCAGACTAGATCAAATCATATCACGTGAAATGTCATGTCGTTTCATCAGGTCAGGTCAGATTTTTATGTAAGGCAGAAAATTCACTGACCTGCAGTTCCGGTGCTTGGTGCCACCTGTGGGTCCAGAGCATCCACATCAAAGCTCAGATGGATTGGTCGGTTGTAACCGCTGCAATCAAAATTTATCAACCAGTTAATTGTTGAATATAGGCCTTTGAATGAAACATTATTGATTCCAAAAAGAACAAAAGAAAAGAACAAATACATTGCCCATTGTATAGATTGCATACACGTACATACAGGCGCACTAAAGGCATTATTCATCGCATTTTATGTAATGTAGGGTAAAATGTAATGCAATACAGGGTTAATATGCAGTCCTATTACGTAATGTAATGCAAAGCTAATGTTGGTTGATGCACATCACTGTTACGGCCGTTATGGAACTCCGTACTGCCGCAGTGCGAAGTCGCATTGCGATTGGTTCACGTGACCTAGACGTGAACTTTGTTTCTCGAAATAGAACTGTCCTGTCGATGTTTACGGCAAAATTACATTCTGTCCGAAATACGACTGTGTAAGTACTGCTTGGGCTTCTGTTATTTTTTCACTTCGTAATATATTGTTTCCTCTCAGATTTTGCTACTAAGGCAACAGAATAGTTTAAACTTCGCCTCAATATGTTGTGTTAAAAGTGGGCAGTGTCAGTACCGTTTTCGCCCGGAAGCGACCTACCAAAACCCCGAATTGTGTAAATGTAGGCTTACACTTTTTCTACAGCGACCGCATGGCCTTGACCCTGCTCATTTTCCGGCTAACCAGGCCAGCATTATGCATCTAAGTTATTGCTAATAATAAATAGGCTATATGGGTTGTTGGCCTAATAAATATCCTAAGAACAAACTAAAAACTGTCTAGATGCATAAATAAATAAATAAATAAATAAATAAATAAAGAGAAGGCATTTCTTACTTTGGACTGACGGCTGCAATCGCCATTTCGACGATCTTTTCGATGCCGTGTTCTCTCACGTCCTTCATCCTAAAGGCTTTGATGTTGTGCTCGGCGATTATATCTCTGTAAACGAACATTGAACCGATTCTACTGAAATGATAGAAGATTTACATTTGCGCTGGCGAAGTTTTCCAGTGAAAGAACGGAGGCGTCTGTGAAACTCAAGACTAGAGAATACTGGTCACCTGGAGACCAAGCAACGTGAGGAGTAGCCTGTTGGATTTAGAGAGGCACTCGCATGGAAGATAATGATCGTCGAAGTATATAGGACTACAGTTCGACAACGCGATCTAGGCCTATACTGACCGCATATCACAGACTCAGAATTCGAACCCAGGCTGCAGAAATGACAAGCCGACGCATTAGGCACTCGGCCAACGGGCCACCGACCTAGCTGGGGAAAACCAGAAGGCCTATATACGGACAAGAATAAGTCGTAGTCGCTAAGCCAGTTAAAAAGTTGTTGCTATGGAATTTATGCATTGTGTGACCATCACGTGAAATCGGAATAGATTGCATTGTCAAACTGTGCGTAATATCGGTTGCTTAGTTTCCGTTTACACGGTGGCCATCTGAGGAAGATTCGAACCCGCACTCCGCATTACAAGGCTAAAGGTCAACTAATAAGCCACAGTGTTGACGACATCCTCGGAATGTTTAATTTCGAACATGACTCGTGTTAAATTATGCATATGCCTCAGTTGTAACAACGCCGTAGACATTAGGCCCCTACCTACGCCTACGATTCCTCGCTCAGTGGATTTACACATGGCGTGGTAACAGATGTCTTACTTACTTACTGGATCCACGGCTTACATAGGACTTTGTTGGGCAAAGTAATGTAAATGCTTATCTATAGGGACTGTATGGCCTCGACCATGCTCATTTTTCAATGAATTTTCCGGGTGAGATCCTTCACCACCGCTGTCCGTTTAATTGGGCGCCACGCCACTTAAGGTCCCCGTGCACGGACCGTGCTAGCCCGAGATTCAAATCGCTGAATAAAGCCACGACGGGATTCGAACGGGCATCCTCAATCCCAGAGGCACCATGACGTACGTGTTAAACCATGAGGCTAACCAGGCCAGTAAACGTGCCCCATCCAACAACACCCTGAATACAATGCAAGCCCCAAGCTGAAGGTCGGAACAACCTAACAACTCGTAGACGGACGGGCATGGTAAACAAAAACAACGAACGAAGTCCAGTACCAGCAGCGCAACAGCTTTCCTAAAGCAATAATACTTGGCCCATATGTTGAGTCACAAGCGTCCCTTCGGCACGAAAACACGTTGTGTACAAATATGATGAAGAATAAAAATTCCATGTATAGATCTGCCCTTGGGAACTCTAACCCCCCCCTCCCGGTCAGACTGACCCGCAGCGGTCATGACATTGGCCAGGGGGTTGACTTTGCTTTAAAACACCTGCAGATGGCAGCAACAGAACAATTTATATTTGGTCTGTTTGCATTTTCGCTGTTTTTCAGAATTATTTGTTTTTGTCCATGATATTAAAAACAATTTTCGCGTCTTCATGAACTAAACAAAATACTTTTGAAAGCGCCGCGCTTCCTTTGCAGAGCATCAAGGTATGCTACAGCAATTTAAAATGTCTGTGAGTGTAAGAAAACAAAATCACAGATGCGTTCAGTTGAAAGCTGCAAGAAAAGGCATGGTTGACGCCTGAGGCTTTCTCAGGCTGCCGTGAATAGAAATGAGCCATTTATATATTGCCACTTACTCCTCCGGTTTGTCGACGTCTCGCAGAGCGATGTAGCAGAGGTCTTTAAGACTGATGCTGAAACCAGAACAGTCTCAATTAGTCTCATGCAGTTTTTTAATTTATTTTTTCCCCGAGGTATGCGTGATCTCTCAGCAATTACAAAATTTTCCAGACAATGAAAAAGTTATTAATTATTATTATTATTATTATTCTTTAGAAACTTCTATAGCACTGGTGTCTAATGCACAAGGCATCAACCGATGGCGCACCAAATTCAAGCCACAGTCAGGTAAATATCCAGAAAGTCAGTCAACTGAAACGGAGAGCTTAGAGGGATATATGGAGATAAACCAACTTTAAAAAGGTACGTCTTAAGTTGAGAACGACATGACACAAGAGACTAAGACTTTTTGACTGCGAATTTTACTTGAAGCGACCATCGACTGATACTTTATGCATCATTATAACAGCGCTATAGAAGTCATTATTAGCTCTGCATCTGAGTTCTGACGACAATCAAAGGCTTTGAGAGTGGGAGGGGCACTCATCAAAGGCTTTGAGAGTGGGAGGGGGCACTCATCAAAGGCTTTGAGAGTGGGAGGGGCACTAGCGGGCGGATCAAGAAGAATTAAAGTAAGTAAGATGCGCTTTGTGCCGCTCGAACACGCTGATGGCCTTGTGTTCCTCGTCGTAGTTTTAGTGGCTTAGCCCTGCTAAAGCGTCCTTCCCACAAATCCACACCTTAAAAATGATTTACCTTTTCCCTTTCATTCCAGCACGAAAAAAATGCACCAAAACAAAATTACCCTTAGGGTGAAATGGCAGACCACCTTTTTCAGTGGAGCCATGACCTGTGCCAACTCTTTGGTGACAATTACCTGACTACTTGTGTAGCCTCGTTTCACAAACGAAGCCAGAAAGGAGCACAAAACACGCTTACCATGGTTGCACCCAGTCGAATTCTGGAACGCCTTTTGGAATCTTATTTTTGAGTTCCTTCGCGAGGAACGCCAGTGGCATTCCGTGGACATTTCCAGAGGGCGACTCCTGTGGCGGATTGATGTCAGCGTGGGCATCGATCCAGATGACTCCGATGTTCGGAGTGGCCTGAACGTGACCGTGAATCGATCCAATCGCCAGACTGTGATCACCTCCGAGGGTGAGGCATACGCGCCTCCCCTTCACGCTCTTCGCAATTGCATCCGAGATCTACGGGAACGATACATTAATTTTGCGAGCAAGTCCTTTCACGTCGGAGTGTAAATGTAAATGCATACGTTTTTCTATAGCGACCGTATGGCCTCGACCCTGCTCATTTTTCATTGAGATCCTTCAGCACCGCTGCCCGTTTGAATGGGCGCCACGCCACTTAAGGTCCCTGTGCAGGTACCATGCTAGCCCGAGATTCAAGTCTCTGAAATAAGCCACGATCGGGTTGCGAACCGGGATCCTGTAGACCATAGGAGGCCTAATGGGTAGGTTATTTTAGACCAGATGGGATGTAATAGCGTTACACAAGTAACGTACTTACTTAATAAAGCAACGGAAACGAATGTGACAACACAGGACTGACGTAGTTAGAATGCGAGTGTCTACGCGATCATGAAGTGCGCATGATTCAAAATAAACCTGTAAAATCATCGTATTTGTAAATCATCATCCTCGCCTCAGATGCAGCTGCACTGAGACTGCGCGCCTTTTAAGTGCTTAATAAATAAATAAAAATAAATATTTACTACGAGGATGGGATCTGAGTGAACGAATAGAAGGGTGGTTGGGTGCATGGTGTGATTATCTCTCCGTCTGACTTTTGGATCTTCACCTGGAACCGAATCCTTTTGCCTATCGATTTTGTTTTGACTGAGCGCCTGTGAATAAGCTGGTCCCCGCGACTCAGCTTTCGTTGGGCCCTGTATAAACCTCTCGATTACGATTACGATTATGTGGATGGGTTTGGATTGTGTTAATTAAAGTGGTTTTGGGGTGAGTTTGGCGGGTTTGGAGTGTGTTAGATGGATGGGCTTCGGGTGACATATGTAGACGAGTTCGTGGTATGTAGATTATGTAGAGGAGTTTGCCGAGTGGGTATTGTTGGGTGGACGGGTGGGTGCGTTGGTTTCATGGATGGGTAGGCATGGGAGTTGGATTGGTCCGTCTGCGTAGTTTAGCTATGGGTTTTATTAAAAGTCAGCTCTTAACTGTTGAAGAAGTGCGAAAATCGCACGTCAAGCAGGTTCTACAGAATAAATAGAATGAATGCGTGCAATAGGCCTGTACATGTAGACGGAGACGTTTAGGCCTATAGGGGCCTACCTTTTTGTTGGCTTTACCGACGGCCTTTGGTCTCTTGATGTTGCCGACTGGGGGATCGTCGTTGAAATTCTCGAAGGTCAGATCACCCAAATCGTTGACACGAGCTGCACAAGAGCAACCGAGCCGTCGTAAATGTACACGCCCAAGTGCAATAGAACATTTTTATAGCGCGACTTTTAAGAGCCTCTAAGATGCTCTTGAGAGGCGCTAAACGTTAGAATATAGGACGCACATATAGGTTCAAATCAACCGCAGTACCATCAAAATATGCTAACCCAACTCGGGACTCTACTCCGCTGTTTTCCTCTGGTTGTCATTATCCTGCCGTGCCTTGAGTGAATATCGCTTTGGCAGCAGGGCTTTTTTATGGGCGAGGGCTCTGGAATACAGTTCCATCCAGTCTGTTCGCACTGCCGAGTCCTCGAGTCTTTCCGTTGTAGACTTAAAGCGTTTTTCTTTCAGCGTGCTTTTCCTCTTTAGGCCGCCTTTTTGTCTCTTCGGGTGACCCTTGGAATTGACTGAATTGCAGATCTGCTGTGAAGTACTATCTACCGATGCCAAGAGTGCTATTATAAAGGCGCTATATGATTACTAAGATATACGAATTCTAACAGAAGTGACTGAAATTACGTGTAACTGTTGACCTTGATAGCCATGACACGTGTGTAAACACAGCGAAAGCATCCATATGAATTCAAATTATGCAATCTATTTATAATGTATGCAGGCTGTAACAAGTGCATAAGTACACATATAAAGACAAATCGTGTTTGCATATTTTGGCTATAAAAAGTTTATAACAAAACTTATGTCATGTTCTACATAATAGGCCTCTGGGTTGTTAAAGTACGTAAACACGCCTGTAATTACAAGTCACAGGCTCACATATTTTTATATCGGCTACAATGGACCGAAGGAATGATGTAATTCATAGTTTAACGACAGGTCACACCGTCACACAATAACCTACTACATGAGTCAGTATACAATCGAGGCTTGCACTGAGTTGTCGTAAGCTTATACTCGCACAGTGTGTTAAGGGGTGTTGCTAATTTTGAACGCATATCCTTCTTGCATCGTTTGTTAATCTTTCTTCGTAGTTAGTCACTTATGAAATCATAAAGTGGACTTTCGTTGCTGCTACTGCAGCGTTGGGCTTGTAGGGTTTTCGAGATGATTAAGCCTGTGCTTTTAGTTATGGAAAGCTTTGCGAAATTGGAAGGGAAGGGTTTTGGTCTGCGATGTTTAGTGCAACATGTCAACTTTGGCAGCTTCGGTTAGCCTCGGTTGATCATGAAAAGAGTTAGACCATATTTGGAGCTGAAATTTTATAGCGTCTTCAAGAGTATAATCTGGTTGCAGATTTGCGTCGCCGTTATCTGTCGTATATGTAATGAATCATCATGTCATCATCATCATTTGTTTATTCACGCCCATTTATTCAAAGCATTTATGTAGCTCCCATTGAGATATCTGCTCGGAGGCGCTCTCAACCCAGCCCTATTCTCCTCATCATCATTCTCGTCTCCCTCCTCGACATCGATTCTAATTGATCCCAAACACAACTTAGAGTCGCCTAAATCACATAATTATATAGCATAATTATATAGCACCTCTATCTTTTTATTTATTATATTTCATGACGTGTGAATTACTTGCTCCATTTCTTCTTATACAGTGACTGTGTTATTGGAGGCTTGAACCTGCAGATCCTGCGTTGAGGCGATCGCTAAACCATTTAGCCGCGGCTTAATACCTGTACACAGTGCAAAGGAATTTGGAGCTCCAGTTCAGTTGTTTTCCCCTCTCTCTAAACCCATCGTACCAACCCCTTTCAAGGTCTGATATTTTGAAGCAGTTAATGTGGACAGTAAATATTCTCTGTACAACCGGCTTGGCTAACTGTTCAACCGGTTCTATGAACCTCGGGGCCTCAAATGGTCGAGGTCCCGGTTCACTGAACCGGTTAAACAGTTGGTTTCTTGACCGGTTAAACCGGGTTTTACTACGCGCTTTGCCGGTACATTTTACAGGTATACACTAGCTTAGTTTAATGCCAAAGAAATACGTCTTACTTAAACCGTTCAGTTGTTTGATGAGTCCAGCCTCTCTCATCCGCTGTGGTCCGCATTCAACTCCACCTTTAGGCTAAAACAACCAGCAGAACGATTCAATTTTAATACACTATAATATAAAGATAAGGTAAGGCAAGGTAATGAAGGTAAGGAAGGTAAGATCGGAAAGGTAAGGTACGGTAAGGTAAGGTAAGGAAGACTATGTAAGGTAAAGAAGGAAAGGCAAAGTTTGGTGAAGTAAGGTATGGTATAGGGGAAGGCAATGCGAGATAAGCAGGGTAACGTAAGGTATCGTATGGTATGGTAAGGTATGCAGGTAAAGTAAGGTATGCATGTAAGGTAAGATGAAGTAAGGTAAGATGAAGTAAGGTAAGGTAAATCACCGATTGATATGAAGTAAGGTAAGGTAAATTACCGATTGATTTCATCCCTTTAACAAGACTGGTTCTTAGCGAAGTAAGGTTATCGTTATATAGGCCTATCAACACAATTCAGTGTTCAGCACGCCTCTGATTATTTCTCTAAGTGGCTTTATATACATTTACAATATCATCATTTATATCATAAATTGTGTATGATATAAATAGCCCATATATATATATATATATATATATATATATATATATATATATATATATATATATATATATATATATATATATATATATATATATATATATATATATATATATATATATATATATATTAAAATCTTTCATTTCCCATTAGTATGCATGGAAACAGAAATCGGTCTACATATCGAAGAGCAAAATTATACGCAATGATTAGCTAATTAATTGTCATCAAGGATAAATGCAGTCATTTACCGTATAGGAATACCTTTTTGTTGGAGTAAACAGTATATGAGGCCTCGATTACCTTTATGTGTTAACGTGTTTTTCGCTATAGATGGACCGAATACCGGAGTTGTATAAATATATTCTATGTCACGTAATCATGAAACTTCTGCTTTCCTATGGAGCCACTAAAGGCTCGATGCTTTGCCGATAGGTATGGTTCTGATCTATTTCCTACGAATCTATACCTCCACGCTCTTTACTTATGCGTGTATAGGCAATTGTCCTCGAAAACTGTTGCTTTGTTTGAGGATAAACCAATAGCTGTATCACCCAGCAATATATCGCAATAAACACGGCACTAAAATCTCCGCGCATAAGATAGGCCTAAGCACAGGAGCTTTTGAACCGTTTAAAATCCAAAGTGCTTTAACCTTTTGAGAAGCTTAGAAGCACCCGACCATCGCTATAAATCGTCGTTTCATATTATATGAGATCCTGTAGCATAATCTTTTGAATTAGTTGCGTTAATTACTATTAATTAGGCATATTAATATCAGTGCGTCAAGCAGAAACATGACTACTTAATATGTGCAGCTCTCGGTGACAAAAGGGCTAAGAGTCCCAACTAATTATATACATAATTTATACAGTTAGCTAATAACGTATAACATTACATATACCATACTAACTATAGATGTGTGCGCGTATTGCACCGAGTATTGTTAACGAAACAGTTCATCAGAAACTTTTATCTAAGGCAAATCTTTATTAGACCAACAATTCTTAAAGTATCAGCAATGTCTAATTATTATGGACCCGCAAATGAAAGGGATGGCCGGCAAAGGTCTTTCGTGAATAATGAGTCCGATCTCTATATACATGAAGCATTTTTCGAAACATCGATAGGCGCTATATAAACAGTCAGATATATACATACATACATATATACAAGCCGGCTTACTACCTATAAATGATGCAATCCATTGTTTCGAGGAAGTCTTGCATTACATGTAACAAGCCAACAATTAAACAAGTTCACACGAGTCTTAAGTTTTGACTGTCGACGAAAGGGTGGACGAGTTCAATATCTAACACGCCCCAATGTAGGTTTCGAGTATGACACGTGATAATGAAATATCGCTGCAGTATAATGTTTATATAAAAAGATACAGATACAAGGTAAAATGGTAGCATATAGTAACACAGTTATCTGTTCAAATTTAAGACTTCAATAGTGCCTTTGTAATAATGCACAAAGCATCAAAGGTAACGCTCTTGTTTACACCGCTCTTTAGAACTCCTGATAAGTGTGGTCAAAGGATCAATCGGCCGTGGTGCAAATACGACCATTGTAAGCCAACAACAGGGCACAGTTTACCCCTTTGCAACTTGTTTTGGTCGTCCTTTAACAAGTTCAAGGATGGAGGGTCAAGTGGGTATCGGGTGGCATGATATTTCATGGACGGTGGTCATTCACTGAATTTCAGTTTTAGAAAAAGAACTTCAGTCTGGATTCCATTCAGATGAAGTGAACAGGCGCAAAACTACGCAGTTACACCAAAAGCCTCTTGTAGAGCGTTTCATTACAACGCCAATTCGGATAGAGCACGGTCGGAAAAATATACCCATCCCAAATTCATTTTAATTTCAGCTTTGGAAGACATATTTCTTATAACGCTATCTCGTATAAAATAATCTCCCAGAATATCTGCTGTACAAGTACCAATTCCTTCTTAGAGTCTCAGTTTAACGCTCTTCATTAGCATTCCAATATAATGTGTTCGGAGAGAACGCAGGTTCGTTTATATGTACTTAAATTCCTCCTAAATACTCTAGTAAGCATGCTACACTTGACTTTAACTGAAGCAACATAGGATATTCGCCTTGTGCGCTAACGATGTTTGCTTTTTCCCAGTTTCTGGCCAATATCGTAAATAGCTCGCTTTGTAGTCCTCTAGGCTACTTTCTCGGTTGCTCTATGCATTGGCCTACTTTGTCCTTATTCCCGCCTTTGTTATTTTCACGAACAAATCTTTTTGTGCACGTTTATTGTTAGCTGTTCTGTAGCCGTTAATTTTTTATTCATTATTTTTATTGCTTTTTATGCTGCGTAGCCGTTAATTTTGTTATTCATTATTTTTATTGATATTTATGCTGCGCAGTGTCAAGAAACGAGCGACGATAAATGCAAGAGTAACAATACCTGCAGAGAATTAATCAGTTCTCCTTCTTCTTCTTCATAATGTTGATTGCTAATTAGCATACGGGCCAGCGCACAATACAGTTCTTTTTCTTCTTCATGTTACTTGTTGTTATACGAAATACGGGCCAGGGTACAAGGCCGTTTCATAACGTAGCAGTAAAGTTGTTCTTATCTGTAACACGCACCCGCGAGAGCGACCTATAGTCAACAGCGCTCCTTCAACCGTGTCTAACAAACGAAGGTCAAGTCGCAAACTGTAACGTAGCGCCAAATTTAAAGCGTTTTACGGTTCAGTGATTAGATTAGATTGGATGACTACTTACAATATTCGATACGAAGTTAATCAGAGTTCATCAGGTGAGCTGGTGAATATGGCTACAGAATCTGTAGCCCAGTTTCTTTTTTACAAAATATCTACAAATTCATTTTTTGATACTTATGATTCTGCAATCTTGGTGAATGACAAGTCAGGTTATTTTCTTGTTGTATTGTGCAGTGACCTCTGCACCTGCTGCTAAGAGAACAAGTAATGACAGGCACACGTGGGGTTAGCCTTAAGTGGTTCTATAACCACCTTTGCAACAGAAGGCATTTAGTTATGTATAATGGATGCGAATCCAGACTAAGGACCATTGTACATAATACATTGTTCTCTCTTAGTTAAGTAATCAGTAAAGTACTCAATACTAATTTCACGTACACCATAATTTTACTATTTGCTAATCAAGATATGGCGATCAACAGTGTCAAAAGCCTTGAGAGGTCGAAGAACTTACCTATCGAGAAATCATTAATATCTATGGCTTCTGAGAGTTTGATTTGCATTATAATAGGGCCATAAAAGTTGAATAAAGTTGAATGACCGAGCGAAATCCATGTTGACAAGACGCTAGAAGATTCTTAGATGTCGTATAATTCATTAGCTTATGATATGCAATTTAAAATTAAATTAGGTAAAGTTGCTTTCGGTCTTTATGAATTTTTCCTTATCCCCAGATTGATATAATGGATTTACCTTTGCAAATTTAAATCGTCTGGAACAATTCCATAGTTAATTGAACAACTGATAATTACAGCAGCCAAAGAGAGAGCTTTTATTGCAGATTCTCTGTGTGAGTTGCTATCAAGACCACTACTGCGATTAAATCAAAAACAAAAGGACGAAGTCGGTGGCTGATTAAGTGTTGAATTGCCGTCTTGGATATGCAGCCAGTTTTCGTCAAGTTCGTTAAACTTTTGTGCTATAAGCTGCTTGTCCTTGGCATGAATTCTATCTATTAATAATGATTCTGCAGGCCTAGTCATAAAGCGATCTTAACTACATAACATAATTTTTAATACTGCACAAGCTTTTAAAGATTATTTTCAATTATTAATTCTCTTGAGGTAACAAGTCCTTTCGGCTGCTTTATATAACTGCTTAAATTTATGTATGTATTTTACGAAATTTGATTTATTGCTTTCAACAGGATCTTATATAACTCATATAAGATCCTATTGAAAGTGTATGTAAGTGTGTACGGGATTTTTACATGGCATGAGAAAAGCTGGCGTAATCCGAGATCGTTTGAATTTGCAACGAGTTTCCCTATTGCAACTTACGATAGGAAATGCTTCTTCGTACTGACCTTTATACATTTCAGCAGTAACAACATCTATAACAACGCTTTGCATTTGTATCCTTCTTTTCAACTGATTCTTTCTTTACTTCCGGTCTTGCAAGTTTACTTAGTCCTCGTTCATTCGCATCTTTCTTCTTTACAGTGCTATTTTCTGGTGTCTGCTTATTCTCAAAGCTATGCCATTTACTGTGGTAACTGATATTACTCTGTGTTTGCATTTGCTCAGGACCAGTTTTATGTGGAATGGCAAATCTAATGCGACTGTTCGTTCGCATGGATATCTGCCGAAATCTGCAACTGCATCAGAGAAGAAACATTTCGTCCTTTCTCTTGATAAAACAAACTGCAAAGGTCCTGCAGACTGTGATTCCTCGAAACTATCTGCGACCATCGGATAGTATAATTTCTTGATAATTTTTTGATAAATATTGGTCCTTAGTACTCATTACTTGTTTTCGTTGTGGGCAGTTGATGAATATATGGATGGTAATGAAAATCTTTTATTACAACCTAAAACAATCGGAGAATTAAGGTCATTGCCTCAGCCGATTGTAGTCAGTGTTAAATATTCGTACTGCTTTGACATGAGCGCAATTAAAAAGATTAGAAGAGAGGGAGGAAGTGAGAAAGTGCAAGATGAAGTGAAGGAAGGATACTAGAAGATGCTGTAGGCTTGAATGGTTTGGAAGACAATACTGTCTCAACGTACAATGTCACCTCCTTTAAGACGAAGCTAGGAAGGCTTTGCTATTAAGCACTCCCGGTTGATTTACAGTGGTTCCAACACAGAGTAGATGTATTCGAGAACCAATTAAACCCTAGTTATTTTGTGTCAAACTGACGCAACTGGCGGAAAACGCCAATCAAACGTCATGATGGATCAGCGGGTTTTTGAAATGACCAATAGCGGGAGGCACGGATAGGCTTGCCTGCTGACTTAGCGAGAACAGCTTAAAGCGATTACGAGTGCATTGTTAGAAGAGAGCGCGAAGATTTGTAGCACTGGGCCACCGTGTGCTAAGTTTAAAGCTTCAGTTACAGATGTCGTTGACAGATTCGTGCGTCAGATTAACGTTGCGCTACGAATTGGGGCAGTCGACAGTTCCAAGACCCATAATTGATAATTACGAAGATTTTCCACACGAGGGTAAACATCAAGCCAAAACGCACAAGCCGCAAAATTGGACGCAAGAACAACAAATGCTAGCACATATCAAGCAACTATTTTTGGCTTCGCTGCTCGCAGTGTGTTTAGGCCTAGATTAATTTAGGCCTAATTTTGTCCACGTTTTCACACGATTCCCGAACTGGAACTGGTGTCAGTTTCAGAGTCCCGAATGAAGGGCGTCCGCAGGGTTTAGAGAATGGGGAGGGTATTGACAGGCGAATCCAGAGAGGTTCAACCACTCCAAAGGATTGCGCTTCACGCCGTCAGAACTCTTAGCCCACCGTTGCAATACATCAAAATATTCCTAAGACCTTCTTTCTACTCGACGCCTATCAGAAGCGCTATGCTGCAGTTTAAAGGCCCCTGCGTCTTAATGAAGTCACAGTGACTTTCGAAACGTTACGTAACGTTTCGCAATCTAAACGGTAAGTTTCCGCGATTTGACAACAAAAGTTCTCTGTCTGCGACGCAGTAAACACCGTGGAGCAGCAAAAAGGCCTATATAAAATTACAGGTCTATATAAAATGAAGGCCTACATAAAGTTATAGGCAAATATAATTTAAAGGCCTACATAAATTCGTGGGCATAAAGACCGACGCGAATAAAGGACGCCGACAACCTATAGAATGTTGACTGAGATGGAATAATTTAAGCTAAAGCCAATTTTAATCAAATGCGTTGCTTAAACTTTGCGAAGAAAATTTTCCAAGTGTGAAGAGGAACTTGGCAAAGGAAGATGAATGTTTTAAACCATACATTTTCCAAATTCTGAGGGACTCCTTCTACTTCCTGACGTAAAAATATCAAACTGTTATTTTCAGACTCTCAAAACAGAAAAAAGCCTAAGGATTTTAGCGCTAGAGCTTGTGCTGCCAGTCCAGAAGAAAAGTCGACTCCTAAATTGCCTAACAATATATCCTAACAATAATTTAATAACTTCTATGGCGCCGGTATATTATCGTTTACTGGGCAATATAATTTTCTTATTGGCGCACTGAAACTATTAAGAGGCACGAACACGATTTGTTGAAATTTCAACTTTCCGATTTATTCTCTTTTAAATCGCTTTCTATTTTATTTAAATATTCCCGTATTGTGGAAATTCTATTATTATTTCTGACCTGTCCAAAGTCGTACGGAATGCCGATCACGTCAAGCTCTTGATGCAGAGACATGTTGTCGTTGTATTACTAGTCGTTGTAGTCGTTATCTTCGTAGCAGAAGTCGTTGTCGTTGATGACAACAGTGCAGAGCTGGGGTTTCCTTCAGAAGAGTAGAAGAATCTCGTCTGTGCGTCAGCCGTAAGCTCGTCTCGAAGAGAAGGAATCTCTGAAGATCGCCGATCTGCGCTGTCGGAACCTGTCGGTAAACTTCGTGGAAAACTTCTTCGTAGCCGAATCGGGGCGACCTTTATACCACCGGTTACCAAGATAACCTGACTTCGCCCCTCCCCTCTCGGTCTTCTCGGAGCATGCGCAAGTTTGCGTCACATGAGAGAAGGGATGATCGTGTGACGGAAAGTTTACGATGAAATTCATGACTATTATATTAAATTAGCGCCAATGCATCCTAAACCGGTTTTATCACAGCCTAACTATATAATATATAGATCTATGGCTAGAATGCACAAGGCTACTAGTGATGTGTATGCATGCATGCATATGCATCATATAAATATACACCGAGGACTATAAATGCGTGGGTATATAGGCCTACAAATATTTGCATATTCATTGCCTGTGTATGGGATGGCCAGTTTGTTCGTACATGCGGTATGTGCCGTATTCGCAGCTTAGCTTGAGTGCTTCGTCGTAAACGTTACTGCTTTAAGTTCCTATACATGGCGATGTTGTAATTTGATATGCGATTAGGCCTATTCGTAAATGACACAGATGTCCTCCAATGGCTTATTTCTGACACTTCAACTAAATGTTCTTAAAGTGTTCTAAGTCTGCTGTTAGGCTACTGGAAAGTTCTGATCGTTCTGTGCTGACTTTTGACTTTGTAAAGCACCCTAGAAGTAGCCTGCTACTTACGATGCTATATAAATTGTCTTAATTACAATTACAGTTACAACTGCCGGCACTTTGGCCTAAGACTACGCGTGTATTCAGTTCAGTTCAATTTTATTCTATTAAAATGATACTCTGAATATCTTCTTTTTATCTGATCTGTGCCACCCTGATACGTAGAAGAAATGGATTTGATCCCTCTATGTAAATGCAGGGTTTACAAATTATACATGAAATAAAATTATTTAATGTTATATGATGTATATTATTCGAGATATCTCATATAGTATACCTCATGTGTTATACAATATGCAGTAAAATATATTGTATGTAGTACGTGATGCACAGTACTTAGAACACAGTATAAAGTATATAGTATGTTACATATGGTAAGTAGTATATAGTATGTATTATATGGTATAAATTGTACAGTACATGGTATGTAGTATACCGTATAAAGTGCACGGTATGTTGTATATTTTGTGAAATACCTTAACGGCGCTATATTAAGTATTTGGTTGTATACATTCTGGGACAATCGATTCTCTAGCTCGTAATTTCTAAGTAATACTGAAATGTATTCGATATATTGGATAGTCGATGCGCATTGGCGCAAATTTACGGGCGCAGAGAGCGACGATCAAACTCTTGTTTATTTATGGGCCTTAGTTTTCTACGGGGCACGTAACTCATTCTCTAGAAAGGGTTTATCTGTTTGTTTAGTTCTGGGTCGAGTTGTTCAAGGACGTCGATACTTTGGCTGGTTCACTCTGTACCACAGAAACACTGCAGCGTCCAGAAACTGACCACTTTTAGGCAAATTAAAATATCGTAGTAACTAATGTTGACGTAGTAACTAATGTTGACGTAGTAACCAATGTTGACGACCTTTCTAATAAATCGAGAGGACCGAAAACTAGTTCCGTATCCCAAAAATTCCTCAGGATCTCCTCGAGATTTTGCGGAGCCAATTCTCTGGTTCCAAGTTGCCAATATTTCTGATACCCAGTTCGCCTTTTCTGGTCAATTTTTTTCCGATATGTTACCGTGACTTCCCCATTTGATTGACTTCACACTTCTAGACTTTTCCTGTCAGTTTCCCAAGTTCGCACATTTTCACTACTTCTTCGCTTTAGTTTCCCTACTTTTCGTTCCTTAGTTCTTTAAAGAGTATTACCGTTTAAAAGAAGACAGTAAAACCGTTTTATACTTTTCAATTTCTGTGAGCAACTCCAGAGCCGAAACCGGTGTGCATGCCCTCTGAATCAAACGCCAACACTGCGGGATTAGCCTCCTGCAGGGTGATCCTTTACACTAAAGATACATCTTCCCTTTACATTTCCCTCCTGCCCTAGTTCTACCTCCACTGCTGCCATCCAAGTGTATCCTAAAGCGCAGCTCCTAGCTGATGAAATATTGGGCCCTAAGGTAGCTAAGGAACTATACAGATTAACGATATGTCCACCTGACTAATTGGTATCTATTCAGATCCCTAAAACGGGTCGTTACACTTGGATTGCTTGACACCGATTTCGGTCGGGCGATTGTTGTGAACGACAAACATGGACCTGATGACCTTTGGGTCTATTTCACGCCGATTCACAGGTCAGAAGGTATGTGTTTAGACGCATCCGTTTGTGGTAATCGCCCGTCTGTTTAGATCCGTAATCTTCATTTCGATACAGTGTTACTTGTATGTTGGCCTTGTTTTGCATGGTCCTCCCGGTAGAATCCGGTTTTTTGGGCCAGTAAGTTCAGTCTCGGATTTCAAACGATCTTTAACCTCAGATAACCGAGAACAAGGACAAAGTAGAACAATTACTTGTCAGTGCTTCTTGATCTCCCACCGTTCAAGAGACTGCCGATGACTACAGTTTTCTTATTCGACCCATAACAACTGCCGCAGACAATTCGCAATTCGCTCGTATCTTCATCGTATGTGCTTAAGGATGTACCGCCTTTGTTATAGGCCTACTTCTTTCTCTCTCCATCTCTCTGTTTCTCTTTCTTTGACAAGCGATCGCTTTCTGTTCTTCTCTGTTCTAGCTATACTCTCTTATTTCTTCTCTCTCTCTTTCTCTCTCTCTCTCTCTCTCTCTCTCTCTCTCTCTCTCTCTCTCTCTCTATCTCTCTCTCTCTCTCTCTCTGTTCCAATCTCTCTCTCAATTTCTCTCTCTTTCCATCCTTCTCCATCTCTCTGTCACCACTTCATTTCTCTCTCCATCTCTTTCTCTGTCTCCATCTGTCTATCTCTCTCCATCTCTCTCTCTCTCCATCTCTCAATCTCCATTTCTCTCTCTATCCATCTCTCTCTCTTTTTTTCTCTCTTTCTTTCTCTCTCTCACTCTATCTCTCTCACAATTTCTCTCATCATCTCTCACCCCATCTCTCTGTCCATCTCTCTTTCGGAATCTGTCTGTCTGTCTGTCTATATATATATATATCTCTCTCTCTCTATCTATCTACTTCTTTCTCTCTCCATCTCTCTGTTTCTCTTTTTTGACAAGCGATCGCTTTCTGTTCTTCTCTGCTCTAGCTATACTCTCTTCTTTCTCTCTCTCTCTCTCTCTCTCTCTCTCTCTCTCTCTCTCTCTCTGTTCCCATCTCTCTCTCCATTTCTCTATTTCGGCATCTGTCTGTCTGTCTGTCTGTCTGTCTGTCTGTCTGTCTGTCTATCTATCTATCTATCTATCTATCTATCTATCTATCTATCTATCTATCTATCTATCTATCTATCTGTCTGTCTGTCTGTCTGTCTGTCTGTCTGTCTATCTCCCTCTCCATCTCTCTCTCCTATCTTCTCTTTCTATCTCACTCTACCTGTTTGGTTCTGAGTGATTCTTCCTTTCTTATTCTTTCTTTCTTTTAGTTAATTAACTTGTTCGTTTTTCTTCCCTTCGCACCTACTGTTTCTTTCTTTTTCTTTTTTTCTTTTTCTTGCTTATATCTGTCCATCGTATTTCTATTTTTATCGCTGTTTTCTCCTACCTATCACTCTTTTCAACTCTCGATGTTTCTTACTTTTTTGTTCACGTTGTCTTGAAATGATCTCCCGCTACAGATTGTATGACTGAATTTACGGTTTTGAACATCATTTTAATTCTTCATCAGTCAACTACTATGTTGAAATCTCAAAAGTTCACTGATGCATGACTTAAACAACGTTGATAGCACCGTTATTATTATTATAATTACGTGTAAAATGTTATACACAATACAGGCAATAGATGGTACTGAGTAACAACTTCACTCTCTTTGATTCAATATATTGAGATATTATAGACCTTCACTTATATATGTATAATGTATACACTTTATATGTATAATATATATATATATACTTTATATGTATAATATATATATATATACTTTCCCCTTGTTCGCTATATGTGATGAGTAGTTGCTTATGAAAACCGAGTTCTTAATCCTATCTATTTTGAATTTAGTCAGGCAATTTCAATAATAACATAGTTATAATATTGCCTATTGTGGATTTTATTTGATATATCAATCGCCGCTGTATAAGCTGGTCGTCTGAAGCAGCTTTTATGTGGCACTGAGTAATTTTGGAGTTTCTAATGACAACCCTTTAACTACTAATGGACGCGAAAAATCCTAATACCGGAGTAACTAACCAGAAATATGATTTTTCATCTTTTTTTCTACAGTAAGAAATGTAAACTTTTCAGACGTGCTTGTGTTGATGATCAAAAACCGACGACTAAGTTTCAGTTATTTGTCCAGAATTCAGGCGGCAGGAGTCGTTGAGAAAACAGTCGTCGAGCATGGTGTCTTGTACGTCCTGTAGAAAGGGCACATTACATAAAGTACATAGTTGTTATGCTGGTGTCTATTTGAGTCATAGTAATGTTATGGGGAAAACCACAGCAACTACATAATGTGAGTGATCACAGGCAATGCCGAGGTTATACCGGTAATGTAGGCAGCATAAAGTCGCGTATATATCCGGCATTGTATACTATAGATGATGTGATTTATTTCCTGTGCCGGATAAATCCGACAAACTAGGTAGTGAAGAACAAGAACACAGAAACACAGGCAACCGTCGATCAGAGCCAAGATGACAAAGAGAACCAAGAAAAAGGACTGACAGGGCTCGTTCAAGTATAGCAGTCCTCTTGAAACCTACTCAGGTGCTTAAGAAACCTTTCTTTAATTCACGCAAGACGTCATTTTCATTTTCGGAAAATGCTGAAGCATTTGAAAAGAATTTATTTACCCGGCTTAACGAATTTTAGCCTATAGACGGATTATATTGTTATTATGTGTAAATAATAAATAATAATCGTTTGCAAACTGTAAATTTTCTCATGTGATAATCGCAGTTATTTATAGATGTAGCTCTACATGACTAAATAGTAAATGTATAGATTTTATATAGCGACCGTATGGCCTCGACCCATGCTCATTTTGCAATGAATTTATCGGGCGAGATCCTTCACCGCCGCTGCCCGTTTGAATGGGAGCCACGCCATTTAAGGTCCCCGTGCACGAACCGCACTAGCCCGAGATTTAAGTCTCTGAAATAAGCTACGACCGGGATGCGAACCTGGTACCCTCACGCACAGGGGCTCCTTGGCGTACGCACTTACCGATGTAGCTAACTAGACTAGTCTTTTAAATCATCATCTACAGTATTTCCAAAACTTCGCTCCTTTCCGAGAAGCAACCCGAATACAGCCTGTCATCTCATGCTACGGACCAACTGTCCATCTGTTAGGCCTATAGATATCACTGAATCTTCTTGTCCAAATTTAATGCCAGTGACGGCAGGATTAGCTTTAATGTAGCTTCCGAAAAAGAAGTCGAGAAAAAACCAAAGAATTGACAGACGCATTCCGGACGTTCGCCTTCAAAGTTAATGGATTTAATTAGTGAGTGAATAGTTTAGTCGGTTAAGCCTAATGGTTCTACGCCTTTTTTTCATTTCGCCCCAGATCCGAAAGTCTTGTCACGCACACACATTTCATATTAGGTCATTGCATCAACATGAATTTCGACAAAGAGTTGATTTTATTTAACTTTCGAGTGTATGTTGTTATTATTATTACTGCTAATTAAACTGAATCTGCCTGGCTTTTATAATGTTCATAAACAATTCTTATTTAAGTGAATTATTTGAGTGAATTATTTGAGTGGGTGAGTGAGTAAGTGAGTGAGTGAGGGAGCGAAGGAGCGAGCGAGTGATGAGTGAAATAAATAGTTTGTTTGTGTAAGCTTCTGTATTTTACTTGTATGTGTGTATATGTGTGTTCTTATCTAAATCGAACAAAGAGCAGTATCCTGTCTTGGGGTAAACCCACAAAGTAAATGGATGCAATCCGATTGTAAGCTTAGTAAGAAATTGTTATGAATCAGGAGTTACATAATATCATGTCATTAGGGTAGACAAAATATCGCATCAGCGGCCCCTGATTTTTACGTAGCGCAATGGGGATTGGCTTTCACAGAATTTGGCAGACATATAAGCCCTAAACTGTCATCTAAGTAAGTCACCTCTGTCTAGGTCAACAGACTTACATACTCAGTCATTTTGGATGACTGCTTGGCAAGCGTGACAAGCATCACACAAACAATCCAGCATTAAATCGGCTTCTAATTGAAGTTCCGGTTGAAGACCAAAGGAAGTGCTGTCCTATGCGTGTGGTAGTCAATATTTAATTGAACTATCTTTGCGTGTGTTGGTTTATAATTAATTTATTCATCTTTCGCAGCGAAAGCTTAACCCAGTCTGATCTATCTACCCTCAGTGCATGAACTTACTTTCGGGGAGTTGAACTGACTATGACTTGATGTTGGTGCGCCATCGGTTGAAGCCTTGTGCATTAGACACCGGTGGCATAGAAGTTGCTAATTAATAATAATAATAATAATAACTTTTTAATTCCTGGAGTCATTTCTACTTCAGGTAAAAAACATGATGATAATGATGATGATGATGATGATGATGATGATGATGATGATGATGATGATGATGATGATGATATGAAAACTCCTATAACGCACTAAAATGATCACTGATTTTCTGCTCTGTACCTACTTTCGTTTATTCGGTGAATGAAGCTCAGTGAACTTCGACCCTTCTGATCACAGGGAGATCAGAAACTTTAAAAGGCATCCTTGGGGCGTGCACCCTTGATCCTGAAGGTGACAATACCCCTCTGACTTGAAACGTGCCTTGTTCGTTCTGGCTGCGTTCCACTAGGAACATGGAAGCGTTACTTTAATTTATAAGCTGCACTGCATACAGAAAGAATTGTGCTTAGGCCGCGAGAGAAGGAAGTGCAGCACAGAGAAACATGCAACTGGTATCATTAAGAATATCGTCACAGCTATAAATTTCCTTTGTGAACAGAAGAAACCCTCGTGGCAGGGTACTTTGTTGACTACGCATGTTGCTAGGTCACCGCCCTGCACACGAGCCAAGTTGCGATGGGTTTCTGAACTGCAGAGGTAAACCAGGGCTACAGACCCGATGATCCGAAGAATGCGGTCTACTTCTGATTTGTTGCCATTAGGAAGCAGCATGAAAGTGTGCCTCGGGAGAAGAAGAACGAGAATAAGAAGAAGACGAAGAGGAAGAGGAGGAAGAGGAAGAAAAAGTTGCTGATGAGTTGTGGATAAAATCTTATGCTTTAGTGGGATAGAGACAGAGCGACCGACAGGGACAGAGATAGACCATGAGAGATTCAGTATAAAACATTGATACGTCCCTTCTTCCTCTTGTCTCTCTTCTCTCCAATTCCAAACATCCCCCCCCGCATAGCTGCCACGCTGTCTCTCCGTCTGACTTTGTATCTTGGCCTGGAACCGAACCCTTTTGCCTATCGATTTTGTTTTGACTTAGCGCCTGCGAATAAGCTGGTCCCCGCTACGCGGCTTTCGCTGGGCGCTGCAGAAATCTCGGAATTACGATTACGATTACTTTCTCTAAGCTAATGGCAAGAGAAAAGTTACAGCTTGCAAACGATTATTGTTTATTATTTACACATAATAACAATATAATCCGTCTATAGGCTAAAATTCGTTAAGCCGGGTAAATAAATTCTTTTCAAATGCTTCAGCATTTTCCGAAAATGAAAATGACGTCTTGCGTGAATTAAAGAAAGGTTTCTTAAGCACCTGAGTAGGTTTCAAGAGGACTGCTATACTTGAACGAGCCCTGTCAGTCCTTTTTCTTGGTTCTCTTTGTCATCTTGGCTCTGATCGACGGTTGCCTGTGTTTCTGTGTTCTTGTTCTTCACTACCTAGTTTGTCGGATTTATCCGGCACAGGAAATAAATCACATCATCTATAGTATACAATGCCGGATATATACGCGACTTTATGCTGCTTACATTATAACCTCGGTATAAGAAATAGTCCAAAGTGTCAACTGCATCTTTGACCGATTCTTAGCATGAATGCATCACATTTAAATGTGCTGATAGCTAAGAAACTAACAGGGTTTAACACAGCAGAGGTTATCAATCCGAAAAGAAATACACAGAGTCAGCCTGCATCTCTACAAACAGAAGTAGGAGCTTACGCGGTCACAATGAAAATAGCCTATACTATACTTAAACGTGGATTTAACGAATGCAGCACAGCATGCAAAAGTAATTTCCATTTCAAATCCTCTGCTGCCTGACCTCGAAACGAAACCAAGACCCTCGCGGTTCTGCGACCCTCTGTTGTAGCACATTAGTCAACTACTATGTTGAAATCTCAAGAGTTACTGATGCGTGATAAGAGTATCCCAGAAAAGGTAACCGAGTCGTCGGAAATTATGACTATGCACTTATAGGTAGAACATGTAGCGCCTGTATCAGGTGAGGTCCACAACAGGCGCTATATAAATGACCGGAATGAACGAACAAATGAGGAAATAACGTATTTAAAGGGGGCACAAAAGTTGCTCAGAAAAGTACATATTTATGTAATATTAAGATAGTAAAAAGGCTATATGTGTATGACTATAGGCCAATAAAGGCCTATAATAAGCCTACAGGCTTACTGCGTATATCCCAGCATAAATAAATATAATAAAAGTACATTATATATGCATAGGCCGCCTATATAGGCCCTATGTGAGTCGTATATTTAAAAAAATATGCAGTTGGAGCAAGATCATCAAAAACGGATCACGTTTTGGATTCAGTGATTTGGTCAATAATGCTTGTCATACCATCACGTACATGAGCAGCCTTGCTACGTCTAGGGTTAGCAGCACGAGTGGCAACACGCTCGAGAGGCGAGGGGTGACTGCAGGGCGAGATTGGAGGAGAGTTGTTCCTTTAATGAGGGGAGTTGTTGCCTTAATGAGGGGAGTTGTTCCCTTAAGCAGGGGAGTTGTTACCCTTAATGTGAGGAGTTGTTTCCTTAAGGAGGGGAGTTGTTCCCTTAATGGTAAGAGTTGTTTCCTTAAGGAGTGGAGTTGTTCCCTTTATGAGAGGAGTGAGAGGAGTTGTTCCCTTAAGAGGAGTTGTTTCCTTAAGGAGGGGAGTTGTTTCTTTGAGGAGGGGAGTTGTTCCCTATCGAGGGGAGTTGTTCCCTTAATGGGAGGAATTGTTTCCTTAAGGAAGGGAGTGGTTTCTTTGAGGAGGGAGTTGCTCCCTTAATGAGAGGAGTTGTTCCCTTAAGGAGGGGAGATGTTCCCTTAATGAGGGAGTTGTTCCCTTAAGAAGGGAATTGTTCTATTAAGGAGAGGAGTTGTTCCTTTAAATACCAGAGTTCTTTCTTTGAGGAGGGCAGTTGTTCCCTTAAGGAGGAGAGTTGTTCCCTTAAGGAGAGGAGTTGTTCGATTATGAATGATCGCGGCTTGGGTAGGCCTACCACAGGCGAAGACAAACTGAAGGATTGCGGAGCTCGTTAACATTAAAAAGCTCTAAAGCATTAGTAGGCCTACCTTGGGTCAAAAAGTAAATAATAGATCCAAGTGAATGTGACTTTGCTCGAGAAAACCCTCACTAAGTCAGAAGAGTAAATTTGCGAGAAAGCACTCTGAAGGCCAGTGGGCATAAACTGGGTCAAACTGAGTTCTGTGCATATTCATATTGCTTTTAGTGCTCGCTATCAAACTTTATGTCCTTTCGAAGAGTTTCACTAAGTATTTTATTTCAATTTTATTATGTTCACCTGCAACAAAAAAAAACTTAATTAAACATGCCCTTTGGTGCCCTAACTTGATGTAGAGTACATGGATTACCATGCAAATGAACAAATTGTGTAAATATTTTCTTAACCAGTTTTTATGGAAATCTAATTGACGACAGCCTCATAGGACACGAACACGTTCCAATTTATTATTTTCATAAACATTAACGACTCATATACACAGCGACTTTGGTTGAATCATAGTCATGGGAAAACTTTAACTCGCAATTTGTCAAAGTATCCGCTAAGGCACCCATATCTTTAAAAAAATTAATTTTTACTATATGTGATAGAAAAAAAAGCGCTTTACACCTAATTATTCAGCAAATCCAACCCAAACCAGTGCCATATCAAACTCAGTTTTGATTTTCTCCGACTTTGTGAGGGTTTTCTCGTGGAAGGCCAGACGTCTTCTGAATGATCTTTTGTAAACGTTCCAATGTAAATAAATAGGCCTAAGAATAAAAATAAATAAAACTAAATAAAAAATAAAGAAATATCCTGCACACAGTGCGTTAAATGGACGTCATATTTCCAAGTTCATATGATCAGAATAGAAAGCAAAAGTTTATTCGTCAAAGATGTAAATATCCTCTTCCCTTTTCTTATCACGCCTAGGATTTAAGCTTATTTAATGGGTGCACCGTTACTAAGTGACTCAATCAATATCAGCTGATGTAGTTTCCTGTTGATCTCCAGAGCAATCAGGATGTCCGTGCACAAGTAACATGATTAGATCTATGTCTTTACTAGGCAGTGTTAGTAGGCTGAGCTACGTAGGCCTACCAACCATTATTATTAAGCCTATGCCCTTGGTATATTTTATAGACCGAGAGAAAAGGCAGTTCCTTGAGCTGAACATCGAGAGGCAGCCTTTGGTATGAAGTGTCAGCGAATTCACTTTCTCAGCGTCGGTATGTGAAGGCGGGTGGAAGTCCTCCTCTCGCAGTCTGATCTTCCCACTGGCAGTGTACGGTCAGTGTAGGTCTACCCGTTTTACAGCCGGGTTCGATAGGGGCGCTAAGTGAAACAGAAATCTCATAACACCCTTCTGTCCTGGCGTGGATTTTAACCTCTGGCCTAAGTCAAGCAGCTAACCATCAGATCATCGCGCACCCCACAAAATCAACATCAATTATGTTGATGATGGAAAAACTTAAATTCCATAAGCGAAACAGCGTTTGATTGTGCACCTCATGTAGATGAAATATCCAAACATAGTTCGTGACAAGTTGCATGTCCTCTATTGGTGCTATACAAATGTTCAATTACAATGACAATGTTACAGTTACAAGTAGGCGTAATTATTTTTCCCGAAACCTTAAAATCTGTTGGGCCTACGGCAAAAGGCATATAGGCCGTCCTCTCTCTGGTCTTCTGGCAACCGGACTTGGATCTTGATATGGCATCGTTGGACAATCCCACGGACTTGACGCAGCTTGGGACTGGCTAAAGGCAATGGCGAAGTTAAAACACAGATTTTACGTCTGCAGACATTTTGACTGTTTGTAACAGCCACTCGAGTCTGCGAGATCTCGCACACTTGAGGTTCCCTAGTATGCGCAATTACGGGACCTCTTTGAGGTCCCCTAGTCACTTCGACTGATTAAGGCCTTCTTACATTTAATATAGGCCTATAGGTTTAACCTTCCATAATAATTTAGTTTATGGATTACCCTGAAAACCATAGACATCGGGCCGACGTCAATCCGATGTTTTCTACATCAACTTGTCGGTTTGACGTCGGGCCGATGTCTACGGTTTGAGGGGTACTTCATGGGAGAAATGTTTGAATATAACCGCGGAATTATGAGATTCGTCGAAAGGAAAGAAGCTATTAAGTAGTTTCACTGAATGCAAAGAAATGTTTTCTTCCACAAAACACTATTCCACAAATTCCCTCCCAGCGAGCACATAAACACACAGACTAGATCAACGTCGGTCCTACGTCTTGGTCATTGTGGCGAGCTAGTCGCAAAGTCAGAGTTCAGAAATAAGTCAATACAATAACTTTTCACGCGTTTCTTCTCGTTGTGCAATCTCAAACCGCCATAACTCGAGTCTTTCTCTAGACTGTCAACCTGCCCCTTGTATATGAAATTTAGTAAGTAAGTGGGACCTGCCCACCCCTTGGTCCTGACAGTCATTATTGGCAAATGGTTGTACATCCGACAGCGGCCACAGCTTATTTGAAATTCGATCCAACGCTGGGCCAGTAACATTGGCTCAACGTAGTTTACCCTCCAATTTACAACTCAGCGCCGAAGCCAGCCCACTCCTTAAGCAATTTATTGGTTAAGGAGTGGACCAATAAGTTATGGCCCAATTTATTGAGCCATTATTCGAACTCAGGTTGCATAGATAAAGCCGATGCGCTAGCCTCTCGGCCACCGTGCCAGCTACAGGCCTATTGTCCATGTAAGTATCGGACCATGTTTCGTACGGCACATATGTAGGCCTACTGACAGCCGTGTTCTGTGGGCCCCCAAGGTGTCCATAGTTCGCCTATAGAGGCACAATGACCATCAACTGTCACCTAAGATAAGCGGGATATTTTATGGGTAGCTGCTGTTTAAGAACTCTGGGTCATGCAAAGCTGATTACCGTCGCCGTCGTCCTTCATCCAGACTGCATTGTGTTCTTAAATACGCTATCGGTTAATAAAGAATATACTTACTTACTTACTTACTTACTTACTTATACTGTATTAAACATTGTGTGCCTAGTTGCTGTTTGACTACGCTGTGTCATAACGAAGATGAATAGCGTCGCCCTCCTCCTTTGTCCTGGCTTGGGACTGGCACCACCCAAGTACGGCAGTGGTGGAGTTAGGTATCTCTCGTGTGGAACAGTAATTAACACTATTCATAATAATAATAAAGTTGTTAAACTATACTTATGTTGACATATATGATACGGTATTTATTAACGAGTCTGAAATACTTAACGTCTTAACCCATCGCGAAATGAAAGCTTAGTCCTAACGCTGGTCAAGCGTCTCATTACATTCGATAGGGGCGCCACTGCTTCGCATCCAGCGCACCATCACCAATCGTCTCATTACATTCGATAGGGGCGCCACTGCTTCGCATCCAGCGCACCATCACTGGCCCAACTGGGCCAACGTATAAAGCACATCCCAACAAAAACGAACCATATTCGCCCTATGCCAAATGCTAAACTGATTATGCTATATTTAACAGTTTATGATTTCTGACTGTGATTTCGACCAGGAGCAACCATCGACTGATGCCTTGGGTATTATGATAATGGCCCTATAGAAGTCTTTAGATTAGATTGTTGTAATGTAGGCTGTTACTAATGTCACAAGTATACTAACTTAATTCCACTTTGGCCTAAGTAAGTGACCCAGGGACACAGAACTGGACATATGTTGATACTTATATATTCTATTATTTGTAGTGTTTATGATGTAGATATTGTACTTGGACCAATATTGGGCCAACGTGGATATCCATTGGCCCAATGTTGATATGTCATCAGAGTTTTGATGTTTGCCCAACAATGGTTCCATGTAGCAACTACAGATATACATGTTAAATACTGAAAATAATAGATTATATGTGTCAATATATGTCCATGTCCCTGGACACTAACTTAGACAAAAATGGAATTAAGTTATTATACATGTGCCATTACTAAGTAAAAGTATATGTGGAATATACGCTGAACCCCCTCCACTACACCGATAAAGCATTCAACATAGGGTGAACTTAGAGCCAACGTTCACGGTGTTTGCGACACCGGCCCAGTTCTAAGGTACAGGCTGGGTTGAAATGAAGCAACTACAGATAATTCAAATATTTTAAAGAAGATATCTGGTTAGTTTAACAAATATCATAATCGTCACAGTTTTCTTCCTCATCCTCTTTTCCCTCTCTTCTCTGTTTCTATGTCTCCACTAATCTGTCTGTACTGTTCTTCTCTCTGCCTTTGTCTTTCTACTCATTGGTTACAATCATTCTCATGCAAGCATGTGTATATGTATGCAAGTATGTATCAAAACACTTGATATAGTGCCTCTAAATGCCTCACAAAAGCACAGCACAAAAGGCCATTTTAAGGTAGGTAGAAAAAAAACGCTGAACAGAATCAAACGAAATAATACGTAAACACAATGACTGACTGCTCCAGGCACTTCAGCATATAAAAAGGCAACCACAATCGCCATTTTTATTTTCATTCACAGTGAGATCCGCTTCTGCTTCATTATCATCAAGATGAGGACTAAGATCAAATACAGTCACTGCTGCCATCTCCTTTGAAACTTAGTTCTTGACCGATCCTTCTAATTATCATCAAGCACAGGTCACGACACAAAACAGTCGTTTTTTCTCTCTTTCACGTGTCAGACGACTCAATTTCCTTTAAACAATAGGCCACTGTCAACAACAATTTCTAACAACCTTTTCATCATCATGATTAAGAGCACAGAGCAGTTACTTCCACAGCAATTCCATCAAGATCAGAATTTTTCATGATGATTCCGTTGCAAATAACAATCAGAGTGCACGCCATAGGACTGCAGACAACAGATGCAAAGAACAGGTTTTGTTGAATTATTTCACGTGCTCAGCTGGGACGGTGTTGCGCTGTTGTTATGTGCGAAAGACAGTCCCGGACAAATGCCAGCGTTAACTGATAGAGCTCTGCATCTCTTCCGTTAGGTTTACAGATGTTGAGGTGGTTGAGCTGCGGCATGACATGGAACTCGCCAAATCCAGGATCTAAAATAAATAATAATAAATAAATAATCGATTAATCACTAAATCAATAAGGGGCAACAGAGAAAATGGACTGGTCACATACTGAGAGGGGACTCACTCTTGAGAACCGTAATTGAGGGCAGAATGGATGGGAGGAGGACAACAGGAAGACCCAGACAGATGCTGCTGGATTGGATGATGACGGACGGATACAGCAGGCTGAAAGAGGAAGCTCAGCACCGAAAGGAGTGGCATCATTGGACATTTGAACCTGCCTGAGGGCAAAGAACCAGAAGAAGAATAACTAAACTGCTTTTGTAAGGAACTTAACAGTCACTACATCAAGTATCTTGATAAACACATACATACATACTTACTGTATAGTCATACAAGCATACACACACAGACATACAATGATCTATAAATAAAAAATCCAGATAAATTACTTAACTTCTGTCTTTCATAAATACACAATACAAATGTATCTCAAATTGCCCTTCTTCCAAAACTTCATACGTCCACAAATGATAAAGCATTGATGGTGTTGAGCAACTGTGCGTAAAGGACGTGTTCAAGGACTTGTTACACAGTAACCAAATTGGGGAGGTTCGAAGCCACATTCTCCCCTTTACAACCCTAGCACTATAACCAATCAGCTAGCCTTCTTGCTCATAAATATATGTAAGGAGCTAGGCAAAACATACCACTCGATTCTTCAGGAACAATTTTTGCTTGAAGGCTGAATGGTAGCTTGGTCGTTTGTCCCTCGGCAAAACTTAACAAAGGAATCCCCTCCTCAAACATCAGTTCTTTAAATGAACTGTGCAGCATCTTCAGCTTCTGGGATCCTGCCAATTAAAAAGCTCAGTTAATTAAGGAATCAAAATAAAATCATTATAATGATGCCATAATAGTCTATAGACTAAATCAGAGTCTGAAAAAGATTCTTCAAAGTTGAAGAGGGCAACTGTTGATGTTAAAGTTCTGCCTTCAGCAGATTAAAGGAAAAACAACACATGCATAATTAGGTTTAGGGATAGATTATTACCATACGTACGTACGTACATATACAAACATATGAAGACTGGACTACCTGGCATCAGTTGTCTGACTTCAATCGAGGGGTAAACAAGATACGAAATTCGTCGGCTAAAAGCGGCCAGTGACGATCCTTTGTGTGGAACGCTGTAGAACACTATGCCTTTCGTCTGCTTCACCAGAGGCCGCAGCAGCTGCACATCATTCGCAATGCGCAACATCTCCTTAATCAGAAGACCTATGCACAGAAATAAACTAAGGTTAAGTATAGAAGTAGTACAGCATGGGGGGTTACTCATTTCCCACTCTTCAACCACTGAGCTAGTAATGGATGAATCACAAGGTCCTAGAAATAAGGCTCTTACATTGCAGGACTTAATTTAATTAACTTAACTTCCCAGCATACACTGGTACCAAATTATACTGCTTGGTGACAGAGATAAGTGTGCATGAACATCTTATCCAAGTTTGTTACATGAAGTCAACTCAGCCGGCTCGAACCTTCAACTGTTACAGGTCAAGTGTGCCAACAGACAGAAACTGAGAATGGCAATAGGATATAGGTTTTTAATTTCAACCGTACAATGGAACAATGCATCTTAAGCCAAACAATATTTCATTAATATGTAAAGTTACCTAGAGCAACTTCTGAGGTTTTACAAGAAAGTCTACATGCTTGTATTATGGAATCTACATGACAGAGAATATATATCAGGCTATAGTATGTATCCAACCATTAACAGATAGCGCTATGTAGGAAAATGTCAAATGCAAAAACTGACAGAAACCAAGTAAAGATATTTTTGCACCAAGACCACCAAATTTGGTGCTTACATGCCAATGCATCACCTAGCAAGCATCATATCAGCAAACTGAAGGAAACCAGCTGACCTCCCATTGAATGACCGACCCAAATAATTGGCCTTTGACCAATGCCTGCTTGCTCCAGCTTCATCAGTAGCTCTTTGCTAAGTTCATCTATCATCTTCCTAGAAAAACAGCAAATGCACAACATATTTCTCTATGACTATCTGCAAATTTCAAGACTAATCATTGTACCGTGTCCACAATACAACAGAATGCAGTGCAACTGAAATTTTGCATACAGCGGCTCAGAGTTGTGCTTTAACCAGAAGAGATAAATTTTCAGCTGAGAGCAAAAGACAGGCTCATTAAACAAATCACAGACAAGAAGAGGTAGTGCATTAAGCACCACTGACGAATCTCAGTGTAAAAGGTGTTATGTACTGTAACTCTGATTACAATTACAATTCCTCACTTGCCTCCCATCTAGCTCAATCTAAACACCAACTACATGTTTAGGCTATCTGAAGAAAGATGAGGTTACCACAATAATTTAATCTAATCTAAAGACTTCTATAGCGCCATTATCATAATGCCCAAGGCATCAGTCAATGGTCGCTTCAAGTTAAAACTGCAGTCAAAAATCGTAAACCATTGGAGAAGTCAGGTTGAATTCCAACAGGTCAGAAAAACCAGAAGTTAGGCTATGGCGGGTAAGCAAGTTGGAAGAGATGTCTTAAGTTTAGACCTGAATGACATAGAAGAACTTGCAGAACAAACTACCTGCTTACAAAACCTCAGTGATTCTGATGTTCATAAACAACAGTTGTGCAACTATTAGAATCTACCTGTTTGTGTCATACGGACAACCGACAGACCAACTGCTCAATCGAGTCTCATATTCAATGGTCAGAAGACGAAGATTTGGACAATCAATGGCCAACCAGTCCTACAAATAAGAATCCGTTTCGAACAACTCTTAAATACACACACAAGGAAATGAACTTTGCATTGGGTCTGATTGCAGTTTCCGACTTGAAAATTAATCAGCTAATAGGCCAAGATCAGACTCAAAAATAACAAATATATCCTAAAACGTAACCTGAAGTGGACAAAATTTAAAACTCGCTAACTGTATTTAGCCTGTAATTCAAACCATTTCCACACCATTTGGCCAATTGCCTTTTTCATACCTACAGTATTATGGTATTAAACCTTTAGCTTAACTTTTATCAAGATGAGAATCTGTGATAAGCTTCATCTGTGACCTTGGTAGGCAGGATTTACATCATATAGTTAAGAATCACTGCAGAGTATTTGTTTTGGCGTAAGCTCATTTGGCATCAAGTTTTTCTAAAGATATTTTATTGTGCTAATTTGGTGCATACTGAACTTGTGATTCAGAATTCCTTGTTCTCTTTTGCTATAATTCCAACTTTATGGACAACATTTATACCATAAGCATTTTTGCAGTATATGCTCCACACTGCTTTCATACACTGTTTCTGTCTGAAGCACTGGTGTAGCATTTTATTTTTTCTCTCCCTTCGTCTTTAATCATTTGATACCTTACGTAAACACAATATGCACGAATGATACCTTAGGCTGACAAAATGCATATGGTGCCTTATACAGACCTTAGGAAAAAATGTGTTATAAAAGATACCTTAGGCCAACAAAATGTGTAGGAACTATCACTGATCTCAGATGTTTCTTCTGCCAACGAAGTCTGTTGCCGATTATTGTTGTCTGAAAAATTTCCATTATGGGACGTATTTTTATGATGGTTGTAGTTAAGATGATTTTTAGGCTGGTCCTGCTGTCGCCAAGTCTTGAAAGGACCACCAAGAAGACCATGAACGAAGATCACATCAGCATATATCGGTTCACTGAAATCAAGGTAATTAGACCAATTTAGCAGAGGCTCTAATGCAGTTCGAAGTCGATAAATAATTCCCTAACGTTCATATTAGAAACTGTGCTTAAAGTTATCTATAAATTCATAAAACTAACAGAACTTTACAATTTGCAATTTAAAAATTAACTGCATAAATAAACTTAAATAAAGAAATGCAGCTATATGTTGAATAAAGGGCAAAATATTGATCAGTTAAGTCCAATATTATACAAACAATTTATGGTGATTTGGAGATTTTCACCGATTTAAATTTAAACTGGAAAAGTTGAATAAACTTAATTAAACGTAATGAAACATTTGTATAGCAACAGAAGTCTGCAGAATATGAGAAAACCAAACTCCAACTGAACAGTGCCTCTGTGAGGTCCTTCACATGTGCTATATAAATAGCCAGATACATACATACAGTCAACATTTAACAGAATAAATGCAAACAAAATGTGTAAGATCTTGCAGTGAATGTAATCAGCCAGAAGTAATTTATGCGACTAAATAACTAAAATCCATCCAAATTGATTACCTATCTAAGTACTGAGGATGATAAAGATAAACACCATCACCATAAAAACAGTTTCCTGTGGCCGCTGTGTCTAGGTTGGCCAGAGCCTTTGTGGCCAACAGAGACAGCACAAGATCCGAGGACCTTATCCACTGAGCGAATATGGAAACCCAACCTACAACAAATTCAGTTCTGACAATTAGAAAAAATATATGAAATTCAGAATTATAAAATATACAGTAATACATGTAGCTTGCCACTGAAGAGTTATCTAGAAATGACGCTATGTATGTCTGATCAAACAGAAATACTTTTTATAACAGCTAACGATATCTAAAACATCAATGAATTAATGACTTCAAACACGTAAACATTTACCACCTTTACATTCATCTGGCATTCTGGTTCTCATGACTTACTAGTTTTTTGAAGCCAAAAACACAGTTCATATGAATAGCAAGGCATGTTGTAAGTTTCTGCCTGTCATAGTTCACAGCCACGGTTCAGGAATTAGGAATCATATGCACAAAATCGAGTTCAGCTGAAATTCAAAATGCTCTGTAACTGACCTGATTTTAAAACATCCTGATGCAACCATCTGTACAGTGTCACACTGGACAGAATGCGTCCAACTGTATAAACCACAGTCTTGTCATGTCCATGCTCCTCGTAAATACGACGCAGGATCTCAAGACCTTTTCGACGGACAAGTTCTGTACAGTTGCTGTTAATCTAACCAATATTATAAACCAATCAGTGTCAAAATTTTGCAAAATAAGCCTGCGATGCATTTTACCACATTTCTGATCATACATGAATTATGAAAACCTGCTCTGGTGAAGGCCTGGAACAGGTCACATCATTTAGCTAATTCTAAACCAAACACTCTTCTGAACTCTTGCGCAATAAAGTTTGTACTGATGCCGACGGGCTCTTACCTAGCACATTTTCTGGGAGTGGTGGTGTTATATAAAAGTCTGCTTATATTGCATTGTATACACTGGTCAACATACCTAATTTAACTGCTATTGAAGCAAGGTAAATTATAAAGAAATCTCTTATTCAACTAATAACAGCATATCAACATACAAGGAAATCAGACATATAATTATATCAGCAATAGTCAACAGAAGTGCAGTGTCTCAGGGTTAAAGGAATTTTGACCTCTACAGCAAACACAACACCAGCAAATGTACACCAGAACAAGTTTTCTGATGGAAGCACACAATGCCCTATGATCTGACCCCAGACGCTGAGCACTGTTAACAATGTTAAGCGAGCGCAGCCAATACAGCTGCTGCCAGTATATACAACTGCTACCTGTTTACTTCTACATTAGAGTGGCTAACTGGTTTATAGAATAACTGAACATACCTCACAGTGACCAACCACAGCCTGTAGTAAATAGAGAATATTCTTTTTATCCGCTGGTTCCCTGTTCATTTCTGGCAACAGCAGGTCATTTCCTTCAAACGTCCACACTGCCTCCTTTAAAATAACCATATTTAAACCTTAAAAAGTTATGGTAATTGGGTTTTCTTCTGGAATTTATTTATTTATTTCGGTTACAAAAACACAGAATATTTATTTAAAGCAAGGTAGATGAAAATTTTGTGCAGTGCACTCTTCTTAGGCTGCTCTGAGGGACTTACCTGTTAACAGTAGTAGAGCTTGGGAAAATGGTCAATTCTCAACATCTAATCTGTTGAAAAGTAGAGTTTATCCGAATAAATGCATTAACTCTTGCATATAAACCATTCATTTTATTACCATCACTCGGAAGTAATACGGTGTATACATTATGGTCCTACCAGAAAAAGCAGAAGGTGGCAAAGTTCTGTCAAGACCGCAGGCGAGTACTAATAGGAAACAGCTGCTGCTAAAGCAGTCTGATAATTATATAAATAACTTATAAATTACCAGAAAAATCATTCTAAATGTTCTCTCTCCATTAATTTCCTGGTAAAAGCAGGTCAAAGAGATACCTTCTGAAAAACAGACAAAGCTTTGATTCCTCTTTTCAGGGCAACGTCCATAAAATACTTTGTGCATCTGCTGGTTCCCTTCTCAGGAAAGTAAGTTATAAGTTTCTTGAGCTCATCTTCAGCACTGACCTATTCAACAGATATAGATATAAACCATTTCACATTTTTAGCTGATGCGTTTATTTATATCTGTTTACATAAGCTTAAAGGCGAACACTTAGTGTCACTGCATCTTCAGAAAAACCAATGACTTTCCCTCTTGCCAACAGGACTTTTCCCCTATGATTTAACCAAAGCTCACAACTGACTGCACCTTGAAAATTGGACTCTAGTACTTCAGCTATATGAGTAGAATGAGATTCTGTATGTACAGTATGTATCAAAACATTTATATAGCACCTTTAAGGAACCTCTAAGAAGTGCTATGTGTAAGACATACTTTGAACTGAAAAGTAACACAGTGTGCAAAGATGATCATAAATACAATGCCACAGAATAGACTGGAATAGTTACAATTTAGTAACAGTTTCAACAACGTACCAAAGACGGACTCGGCAGCGGAGGCAACTCAGTTAACTGTGACGTTCTTGATCTTGCAAGTTTCACAGCAGAGCAAAGTTCTGAATAAGCTCTTTCATTATCTGAAAATCAGATTCATCATAAGCACCAAAATCTACCACTACCAAAATGGAAGACATTGCAACAAGTAAAATAAAGATGTCAACCAGCACTGTGTGATACGTCGTGCATCAAGAATAATTCTTTCACCAACTTCAGATTGGATTAGTCATCATGGTCATTTGAAGGGTGCTTGAATCATGGTTGATTTGATATTAGTAACATATTTGTTTAAAATATCAGCAAAATGTATACAGACAAAATGAAGAAAACAAGAATGGCACACCATTACTTTTGACTTGTCATGTCTAAACATACAAGCATATTCAAACAATTAAATGACACAGGCTTGTTCAAAATTTATTTATAAACAAATTTCATGTTTACTCTAAATTAACTGCTTGCTGAGATACTATGCTTTCACCCTTTAGAGGCGCTTTTGGATCAGAGCCCAAAAAATATCTGGCAGGAGCCAGCACAGCTGAAAGAAGTGGTTCAGGTTTGAAGGATTTTTACTTAAGCGCAAAACGTGACAACAACAATCTAAGAACAGGACACATTTATGGGACCCATGGCTTGTAACTGCATTCCTAGTTTCACTGGATACATTGGTAATTGAATCCTGGGCAAAGAGGTTAAAAATGATTGATCCATGAAATACAGCCAAACAATTATAAATCATAATTTTTAACCTTTAAACATTTCAGCAATAATAAAATATATAAAGACGTAACACTAGTATTTATAGTATTTAATGGGAATAATTTTTATTAAAGAATGCAATAACCATGTACCTGTGACTTCTGCCATACTTAAAGATGGTGTTTTCTCAATCTCAATTTCATCAGGCAAAGTCTTCAGCCTTTTATTTAATCTCTGAATTTCTTCAAAAACCAGGCCACCACTGCAATTCAAATTTAAAACAAAATTTTAAAAAGCAGAATGAAGCAACTAATTTATTATGAAATATTACACTTACTGATGAATGAAACCCATGACACATTTCAAAAAGATTTATAATTCATTACTTGGTCAATAAATTCTTATTTTGACGGTTTTAGAACAAATAAATAATTAGGAATCATATGCACAAAATCGCACAGAATAAAAATCTAAGCTCATCCTAAATTCGATCATCATTATGTATAGCTCAAATATTATATGGTACTTTATCAAAATTTCTGTGAACAGAGGTCAGAAACTCACCACCCAGCCTGCAAATCTGTAAACTTTACACAAAAGAACCTTTAATTTCAAAAACATTCATAGCCACTAAATAATAAAACAGCTTTTGTAAAAGGTTTTAAACTTACCAAAGTAGTACTGCAGCTGATAATATTCTAAAACCTGTAATGAGTAAGGCACAAGTTCTTAAGCCAAAAACAAGCATTTACAAATAAAACGATGCTTCAATAAAAAGTGGCAATGCGGCATTAATGTTTTACAAGAAACTTCTTCACTTTGAAAATGGATACTGTCAAATATTATTTACAAGGAAAATGTTTACAGTGTTGTAAATAATACTTATAAATGTGCAGTTTACAGCCATTTTCGTCACAAAGTTATCAGTATTATCTATTAACAACCATTTTATTACCAGAATTTTTTTTCACAGAAACATTATTTTGTTCTCATAACCAAAAGTAAGTTTTTCAGCCATGGCAGGTGTTCACAGTTAATAATTAAAACTCTTTGATTTAGAAATTAAAGTCACACATTTCACAGTAAATACATCTATGATTTTCTAAGCAAATTATAATAATTAACCTTTGCTGAAGACATGATTTTTGCTGAAGAGCCTGTATCTTATGTAGTAACGACATCCAGTCTGAGGATTGTGTGGTTGCTGATGATAATGAAGTCTGTAGCCATCCGAAAAGAATCCACAGACTTGGAATGAGTTCCCAAAGGGTCTCAAGTGTTTTAACTGGCATAAGCTATACAGCATCGTTTTATAAATGACAAAAGCTGAATCAGTCTCCACCAGCAGTGTTAGCAATTTCTGAATTGATCATTCGCTGAACCCAATCTAAAATAATCATATACATTTTAATACTGCTGTTATTTCTGTGAAATTTTGTAGACAAGTAAGGGCTAAGCAAGCTTCTTCGAGCATGAGAGAGATATGAAAAGTCAGAAAGGCGCAATATAAATGATGAATTAGGTTTATATTATGTTTACAGCCTATCTGTTGTTTAGTAACCAGGAATTCTTGCTCGTCTTACGCTGCTGGATTCTTTTTCACCTTCAAATTAGTTACGGTAACAATAAACAACAAATGCCATTACAAAGAACTATTTAACGAAGGGGCTGCATTAAATTTACTACTTTTCCTTATAACATCGCCCACTATGCAGCAGAACATACGCATCTGATTTCGTAGAATGAGCGTTTAATTATTATAGATGTTGTTGCAACTGTTGTAAATATGAAGCTTCTAAAAATCGCAGCTTTCGAAATCGGAATGCAATCAGGTTCCAAAAAGTAAAAGCCAATTACAATCCCATTTGCTTCCAGCTGTAACGAACCCGTCCTTGTTTACGCCACGAAATCCAAAAATAGCCCCTAGCGAACTGCAAGGGAAAGCTGTTTTCTGCGGGAATCAGTTGGAGAAGATCGTTGCTTTGACTAGTGATTGACCTTTCAGTTTCCAAGTAATTGGGCTGGAATCATTGAGACAATTCGGACCAGTGAGCAACCGAATCGAAGATCTTAAACTTTCCTCTAATATCTTTTAGAAAAATTTACAAGTGTGAGTCAGCATTCGTGTGTTTGGTTAGGCCCCTATTAAATGCCCAAGAAATGATGATGATAATGATGAAATGAGCAGAGTACGTAATCTTAATCAATTTCACTGGCATCTGTTTTTGGTAAACATTTTTAGGTCCACTATGGTTAGGGTAGTTATGCACAGGTCTCGCTGGAATTCCATAGTTTCATTTGGTTGTTTAAAAATAGGACTTGGATTTATTTCGAATTGTAGGTCAAGATAGATATTATTCAAACACACCGCAAGTCCTTGATCTTTGGTTCAAGGTCTTGCGGTGTGTTTGAATAATATCAATCGTGACCTTGCTTTCGCGGATTCATATTTTAAAATTATATAGGACCTATCCATATTCGCCCCTTGGATTCAGATTTACTTACCTTGCGCGTATTTAAACACGGCCTTCTAAATAGCTCCTATTTAGATGGCCGTGATTTAAGTGCAATATATAAATAATAAGACTATTCTACAAAAAAATGTATTAAACCGGTTTCAAAGAAGAGTTTAGCCACGAATATTTTACCAGAAACCATAGATTTCTTGAGCCGCTTTTGCGTTGCCATGACGACTTGATTTTGTATACGGCGATGGCGGGCGCGAGGAAGTTTGTTGATGCAAAAATCAAGCAAAGAAATGTTTTGCTGTTCAGTAAAAAGGGTTCGCCCGAATGTAAAATGGTGAAGGAAATGCTTTCCGAGTACAAAATGGCACCGAGCACTTACGAAATATGCGAAATTGAGCAGAGGCAAGATTGTACGGAAATTGAAAACTACTTCATGATCGTTTGCATGACAAGCCATAGATCGGTAAGTCCGGTTCAATACATTGTTTTCGGTTAAGATATTCAAAATTTTACCAAGTGGAAATTACAATTTGCTGATTGATTCAAATGTGAACCACTTCCACCGTGCCTCTTTGCCATGCATTTCTCAGAAATATGTTGCAGTCGTTAGCCTGTCATCGAATAACAGCTAATTTAACTGTAATCTGTACAGAGTTAATTTGCTTTTATCATAGTCTTTGATTTTTCATGAGTTGACTCTTAATGACATTCTGTTTCAGTAGTTATAATTGGATATTTATGTAAAGCTACTATATTTGTCTTTTATTGTTCATTAAAGTCCTACTCCAAGAAAGACTCCTCAGATTGGCTTATATAAATAATCAGTACTTGCAGTTTTAGTTTCGATGTTTTGTTGCTAGTGCCGTTGAGAAGTGTTCTCAGAATGGCAACATAAAAATGATTGGTTGCAATCTTAATCACTCTTACTCAAAGTGTAAGTGTTTGAGTGCTTATGATAAATGTTATTTCTGTTTGTTTGGATAGGTTCCACGGTTATTCGTTAACAGGAAATACATTGGAAGTGAACGAGAGATAAGAAGAATGCACGAAAATGGCGAATTAAAGAAACTGTTGACAGAATCTGGAGCTTTTAGTTAAAGCAAAAATGATTCTAATGTCACATAATGTAACCACTAAATCTGCAAATTTGATTTTAAAATTGTTATATTTAAAGAAAAAACTGCATCTGTTCCTTTTAGTTAGATTTATTATGCATTTACAGTGGGTACATTGATAAAACATGTAATCCTCAAATACTGGTGTCTGCAAAAATACATGAAAAGTAAACCGCTGCTTATAATTTATAAACTGCAGAATGACAATCCAAACCACGTAAAAATAATGCACAGAATATCATTATTCAATAAACTTTACAACTAACTTGAATTATTCAGAAGTTAAACTTATTTCAGGTAATTTAATTACATGTTTTTTATGTTAAGCCACCTTTGCCTTTGCAAAACCAGATTGCGAAATCTGCAAAACTGCGCATTAAATTCAGTTCTTATGCCTGTATGCCTAGAGGAGGCACCAGGATGACAATGTCAGCCATTTCATGTAAGCATGCCACTCACATTAATGGTTCACGTTGCCATATTGGTAAGACCCATGATATATGGACCCCGCGTCGGTCTGAATAGACCAGCTGATCAGCCGAGGAAACCTGTTTCGGACAGTGTAGTTTAACCAATGCATACCTAGCATTGCTCCATATAAGGCTTGAAAACGAGACCAGTGCAGTGATGATGGGGAACATTTAATGGTAATGGCAGTGCAATGGAAATGGATACTGTAAAGAGGATGATGATGAAAAGCTAGATATACCTGTAAATGTAATGCTGAAATTGGCTTTCCTTAGCTGAGGTATTCGTAATCCTTCAGAAGCAAGAAATTATGCTAGAAGCTGTAATGGGTATCTAGAAAAGCAGTGTTAATTCTATGATAAATCATTTATCTATGAAACGACACATTCTGAATTAGGTTTTGGGCTGTCCATAGGTTTAGTGTCTGCCTCGGGTTTGGACGTTTCATTGCTTTCAGGTGTCTGTTCAGTGGATTTCTCCGCAGATGGAGCTTTTTGCTGGTGGCCGCTGCTTTGTTCATCTGGTGATGCTTGCTCAGCAGGAGACGATGTTGGCCGTCCAGATACATCAACCACAGTGCTCGTGGTGTCTGAGAAGGTTCTGACTGGACTATTTGGTTTTTCAACTCTGTCATCATCAGCATTGCTAGGTTTTTCAAGCTCCTTATTGTCGCTGACCTTCTTTATGCCGAATATCTTACCTGCTGTAGCCAGAAAAGATCCCCACACTGGCACACTGTCTGTTTTTGAAACGTCATCAGCAGATGTGGTATTGTGAATGGGTAAAACTTTGCTAGGATTATCAGTGTCTGTTGTTGCTTCTGCTTCACCTGTGGATGAATTTGTCAGCCCTGAATCATCTTCAGTGTGCAGAACTGTGTAGTTTTCTAGATGTGTTTTGTCATGAAGAGTCATATTGCTAATGGCTGTGCTTCCAGTTTCTGTAGGTTGAGAATCTTTATGAGAGTTTGGAATATTTTGCTTACCACTTTGCAGAGTTTCAGCATTGTTAGTGATTTCATTTTTGGGTCTCATACTACTTTTGTCTGAGAAATTGGTCGTGGGTGGAAGATTTGTATGATTCGTGATAGGTTGATCCTCATGTTGACCTTTCTTGTTATAACTAGGCATAAAATTGTCTTCCGCGTATGGCATTGTTTCTGTTGCGTTACGTTGGGTAAAGTCTGACTTTTTATTACTTTTACTATCTTCCTGAGTTATTTTGTCTTCCGCAGTGTGATTGATGTCATCGTCACGACCGAAGGCCTGATTTGCCTCGGCTGGCATCTCCTTGTCAATGTGTGGCACTTTATTCTGAGTTAATTGAGTGTTTATGCTCAAGTTTCCTGGTAAATCCGGGTTTTTGTGCAAATCCAGAGAATGTTTCCTCCTCACAGGAGCCATAGGCACTGACTCTTGAGGACTTCCTTTAACTGGCCTTAAACTTCGTGTGGGTCTGGAACCACCAGCTGGCTCACCTGTCTTGGAGTGCCAACTATTGGTGGCTTTAATTGATTGTGATGGTTTAGCGTCTGTGTTGCTGGCATTTCCTGCTGAGAGAGGCATTCGCACGTGGTGGGGTCCTGCCTCTCGCTTGCGAATGCGATGACAGCTATTGCATTTTGGCAGAGTTTGATTGTGACTTGGAATGATCTGAGGTCGTCTGAGGTTATTTGGCATGTTCAGTGATCTGTCACTGGTTTCCTGTATTCTTCCGCTAGATTCACTTTTTTTGAGCATTTGTTCTGAGTGCATTTGATCCGGACTTCCATGAAAATAATTAGCAGAATTGTTGTCATATGGCCGATGTAGGATTTCCTGATGCCTGTTTAGTCTCTCAGCTGTGGCTGATTGCGTGGTTTCCGCAGGGGATGCATGGTAGATATCTGGATTTCCTGGTGAACGGTCTTTGCCACTCCTTCTTCCATGATGTCTCGTCGTCATGTGGGTCGTATTTTGTGAGGAGTGAGCCTGGGCAGATGCACGATGCATATGAGGTCTGAATTGTTTCCTTGCATTTGTATCGGGCATATGGTCTGCATATCCAGCAATCTTTGGTGGAAAACCATTTGTTTTCGGATCCACTGGCCTAACTTTCTGCGTCAATGAATATTCATGATGTCTGTCTTGCTGTTCTTTGTGATTTGGTAAACCTTCAAAAGGAATTTCAGAAATACTTGAAAGATTAACAAATTGTATTCTATTAAAAATGGCCCAGTGCCTGCGATCTGGCAACAGCAAATGCTTACAATGGGGTCAGAATTAGTGCTGATCGCTGGCGTAGGCCTACACTTCCTGGCAATAAAATTCAGCATAAAGAAGCAGATCAAATCTCGCCAACAGCCAAAAAGTTAGGTTGGCTTTTATGGTAGGGTTAATCAGTTAAACAGAGATACGAATAACTTAGCAATCAGAAGACAAAAGAAAGAGTCACAGATCATGATGAATAATTAATAGTGCACATGCATCCTGTGACCTCTCGTAATCATAATCGTAATCCCAAGATTTCTACAGCGCCCAACGAAAGCTGCGCCGCGGGGACCAGCTTATTCACAGGCGCTCAGTCAAAACAAAATCGATAGGCAAAATGGTTCGGTTTTCTCTGAATAGTCTGATACATCTTAGGTAAAATCTGCAAGCTGTTAAGGTAACTTTAATCGAATTTTGCTTTCCCAATAGCAGTCATCTGTTCGTAATCGTATTGTAATCTTAAACTCGAGATTCGCCCAACGAAAGCTAAATTGCGGAATTTTTCGCTGATTGCGGCTCTACTTGCGCCTCTAGCGAACTGTCATAATGAGTACACTGACCGTTGATGGGAAGAATAGATGGCGAGGGAGCAGACTGGCCAACAGCCTTTATAGAGCCTATGCAGAGGCTAAGGCAAATGAAGTCGCTAACACTTCATACCCGTGGCTGCGGATTCCAGAGACAAAACTAGGCCTACAAATTTGCGCCTTATCTGGCCTAGAAGTGAGAGCTATGAGTTTCCATATTTTGCGAGCCTTTTCTTAACTGATTCTGCGCTCAGGGCCCATATGTCCCATCGCTATACATATACATATATATAATATATATATATACAGTATATACTTACTGTATGCGTATGTATAGGTATATAAGCTACTCATTAGGCCTACTCATTCCTTGCTGCAAACACCGTTCAAACGAGCACCTGTGAAGAATAAGCTAGTCCCTACAATGTGACTTTCTTTGGGCACTGTAGAAATCTCGAGATCACTATACGATTGCGATTATATTCCGATAGAAATTGTTGACACCTTGACTGTCGTCCATGCGATGGTGACTTCTTCTTTCGTTCAGACTGTCAGACGGAGTATGTTTCCCGTATAGATGCTGGATTTCCATGGCATTCTACAATCCATAACTCGTCAGTCATAAGACAATTTACAATACGACATGACGAGAAGAGAGATCTAAGCACATGCCATGTGTATAATCATGGGCGGATCCTAGATTTGCAGTTTGAGTGGAGGTAGAGTAAAGTAACAGAGGGGTCTCCAGCGATGTAATAGGAGAAAAAATTAGAAAAACCGAGTAGACCCATACGCCAAGTAGGCCTACAGTGTAGATGTGCCTTACGCCCACCTCCAAAGATCCGCCATTTCCAAATTGCCTGATGCAATCCGCGAATATGAATAGGACCTTTATCTTGGCGAACATATATACATAATAACCTGTTTTTCAGAGAAAATTTTCGTAACATACTTGTGACCGATTCGATTGTTGCAAATGTGTTCTTGAAAGCAACTCCTGGTTATAGCCATAGATCTACACAGTGGCGTAGCTGGCCAGGGAATATGGGGTCAGGGACCCCCTTGAGGACAGACCATCGAGGGACCCGGAGTCTGGGACCCCTTGGTTATAATCAACTGTCACAATGATTTTTATGGAGATTCGATGTAAATTCTAGCTGTAGATAACATACTCGATTTATGTCATAACTTTACTCGCATAATTTACGTCTGTATAAAACATTCTATCTACTGTACACTTAGCCTATCTGTAACTTTTAGTATGTAAAATGTTTAAAATTGACTTAACCTTAACCAACTGATCATCTTCAACGGGATGGCTTGACTTGGCTGACTTGGTCCTGCGAGTCTTAATGGCAGCGGTCTGTATAGGAACAGCTGCGACTCCGGCCAAGGCGTCTTTGATATTCTTCAGACTAGAACTTGAATTTTTTCTACTTCCCGATCCACCCTGTTACATTAGAAGATGGTTGAAGTCAATTAATCAGAAAATGTAATCGTAATCGTATAGCATTTCCAAAGAAACCTACTCAGAAGTGCTTCCGACCCGATAACACAATACCACAATCAAATAGACTGGTCTTCAATCACTGGCGAAATAGAGACAGAGAAAGAGAAATATTCCTGCTGAGAAGTCTGTATCATACAACTAAATACTACGCATTCAGGATCAAAGTGTTGCAACGGCTATAGCAATATTTAGCATGCAGATGCTGCTTATAAGACATAGAACTGAAACGTCCACAATATACCGTAATCGTAAGCTTGAAAAATTCTAAAGCACTAAAATAGTGTAGGGCACATGTTCACTCACGGGCCCTGAATATATAAAGGGGCGGATCCAGGATTTTATTTGAAGGGGCAAAGTGATTCGTAAGTCTGGAAAATTTACTGTACAGTGTATACAGTATCTATCCGCCATGTTTTGAGGTGGTTTACATTATTAGTTTTCAGGTAGATAAATGGCCTAACCTTCTCGGCTTAAAGGCCTATATATATATATATATATATATATATATATATAGGCATTACAGACATTACAATTGGGGATTGATGACAAAGATAGTGATCATAACGATATTGATGATGACGACCTGTATTGTGACGATCATGAAGATGCTGATTATGACGACGACGATGATGACACACACATACTGAACAAAGAGAACGCGAAAGCTTCATCTGTCAATTTACTGGAAAAGTTAACCTGATTTTCGTCCGCTTTCAGTCCATCGTTGTGTTTCCTCAGCTTTCGAATTTCTTCCGATAAACGTCTGAAGAAAATATACACAGACCGCATCTGTTTAGAATTGTTTGAAGCGGTAGAGCAGGCACACCTAATTTACTAGGCCTATCACAATGGGTCTAAATAAACACTTGTTATTTGAAAGGCCTAATTTAAATGAAAGGAAGCCTACCTAATACTTGGAAGTGGTCTTCGAGATTTCTGTAAGTCTAAGTCTTCAACCAGAGTCTCCTCATCGGATGTTTGAAGTCTGGAATTTCTACGCGTCCAGTAGTTGTTGACGGTTCCAAGAAATCGATGCAGAAAAGAAGGATGCTGAATGAGACAACGATGCAGTTGCGTATACAGTCGGTATTGCATTGTATTGTATCTGAATGTATCATATTGTAGTAATGTTGCACTATATTATAATGTAGCCTGTTACATTACACGGTATTTTATTGTGTATGTATGCATACATGTATTAGATATAGTATAATACATACATATATACATACATACAGACAGACAGACAGACAGACATGTATACAAGCCTTCTATATTTATGTTGCTGCATTATTATGTTTATCCTAACATCTTTCCTAAGATTACGTTAGTTGTTGAAGAAATAATTAGAACACATTATGTTTTTTATGTCAAACTATACATTTTCAATCTTTTACAAACCCCTTTCTGGCCTTCTTCTTCCTGAAACACAACAAAAAGCCACCATTTACCGCATTAATTAACAGTGACCTAATTAGAAACGCAGCTAATGGAAATTGTAATGGCGTCTCGCCGTAGAGATCCACGAGAAAGTTAATAGACCAGCTCAAGCCAGACTGCAGACTTCCATATTATGCTTACACAAATTGACGACATAGTATATAGTATACGCCTACATCACTATATAGGTGCTTCGTAAATCTCAAGATAACTAATCAACTAAAATATTCAAAACTTATATAGAGTTTAGAAAGAAAGAGACCTGCACAACTCTACTACTTAGGCCTAATACGAAGAAGGCGCTACTTAACTTTCAAGATAACTAATTAACTAAAAAATTAAAAAATCATTTGAAGCTAAGAAGCAAACATAGGCCAAACTTTCATTTTGTTCTATCTATGAGTCTGAACAAATATATCACATGCATAATATGTGATTTATATACATCTGACAAACATTTAAACCAACCTGGAGACTGACAGAATTCTTAAGCTTGTAATGCTTCCAATTTTGTGCCATCAACATTCCGGTGTAGATCTTTCCAACTGTCATCTTTCCGTAAGTTAATTCTTTAAGAAAACATAACGCATGAAAACACAAATACAGCTGCTGGAAATCAGGTAAGCCTACTCCACTGCATACCATACCATTTTAGCTTCTCTTAAGATGCACAGTTTTCGATCCGTCTCATGTCAGATAGCTTTTGCACCTTTGAGAGGGACTTTAGGTCTAGATGCGCTAAATAAATGGTTGCAAAAATATCGACTTAAGGATTTGAAAAGAAAATCATTGCCTCCTCAATGCCCGATTTCGTGATAACAGGAGTTAACTTGAGCAATTTTTTCATTGCATACAACTTATCAGTTGCCACCATGCCCTATTGCACACCACAAGTTTTCCAATTTTCTGAGTTTTGACTGTAAATAATAAAAGAGTTGGCACCGAAGAGGTTAACTTTGAACAGTCAGACAAGTATACAGGTTTTTAAAGATATAGACATGCATGTATGCAAGTGTTCAGAATTGCTGTTTAAACTGCTTAGGCAATACAGAAATTGTAAGCGTTACCTTCTTTTGATGGAATCAGTTGTGTTATTTGTGTCTTGCTTTGCAAAGGCCACAGAAGTCGAATTATTTTCCGCAGCTCTTTATCCTTTCTATCCATTTCTTCAACTACAAATAAATTTAGAGCCAAAGATCTGTTAAAATTAGCAATAAAATGTGCTAAATCCAATAGTGGCTACAGCTTATAAACACAGGTATGTAATAGACGACACTAATAATACCGGTAATCATAATAATACCGGTATGTAAAAATCGATAATTACAACCGGTACTAATAATATTACCAATATGCAAGATACGAAAATATCCTAAAGAGCCCACGAAGTCCAGTTTGTGTCATATCCGTTAAATGAACATAAGTCAGTCTGCAAATCTCAAAGCTTGCCCTTCCTATGGACTTTTGGCTTCAGATTTCCCTAATCCTGTAATTTTCAATATAGGCCTATAGCTGTTTCCTTTATTTATGTTTGTTCTGCGCTGTTGTCCACTGTATGTTTTTAAGGTAGGAGTCAGTTATCAAAGTAACCTGCATCTGTATTTGCAGTATCTGCATCAATGTAGGCCGATGTAGACTATCATTATCTGTCAACCGATGTATCGGCATATGTAGCCTATCGGTATTTGTAAGGCTTTTGTTTCAGAACTTTTAATTGAGCTAAAGGCCTTAGGTTTAGAAGTAAGAGAAACAGGCCACAAGCGCTACCTCGACTAACTTTGATTCCTAGGGACTCTCTGACCAGGGCGAACAGCGTCGTCTTAAAGTTCACCCTTCCATATTTGTCAACAGGCATGTTCATGCGTATCAGTTTCTGTCAATGGAACAACAACAAACGCACGAATACGTGAATATGCCTACGTGAATACGTGAATACGTGAATAAGCCTACATCCAAACACATACGTCATTATAGTTATACACGTGTTTATCAGTTTTTTAAAATATGAACACGAGCAAGGCGCGGTCCTTTTAGTACTCTTTAGGAAAGTGGATGTATAACGCAGGTGCCATGTCGCGAATAACATGAAAACAAAGTAGAGATCTTTGCATCTGGCCATGGAAAGGAAGAGAGCGGGAGAGAAAAGGAGAGGGAAAGGGAATAATGAGAGGAGGGAAAAGGAGTGGGAGGGAGGATAAGCTAGTATATTTATGTAATGCTTGCATATATTATACCACATTATGAGTTACATAGGCTTATAGAGTTACACATGCAAAATATGTGCTTATATAATTATTGGCATAGGCCTGTTATAATAGGCCTGCATGCACATATCTGTCACATGTATGTAGAGATTGAAAACCAGTAGCCTATGTTAAGCATCTGTATCGATCTATCGATGAGGAGTTATTTAATTCACCCTATACGCGAGACGATTTGGACATTTTTTGCCAAATCCAACAGGAGGTTCGAGCTCTTTCAACATGTCATACATCTCACTGTGGTGTATTTGGCCCCTGCAGCAAACAACAATCTCCAATATAAATTTTATACAATAAAAACGGTGTACAGCATATGCTAAAATATAATGATCTGCCATAAATTGTTGTATTTTGACAATCGACAACTTTCCCGTTTATCTTTCCTATTGTGTTTAATCTTGTGATCCGCTGTTGTGTTGTCTTTTGAAGTGTTTCGCTTTTACTTTTCGTTAGCATATCCAAGTCTTGGGTTAGCATATCCAAGTGTTGGGTTAGCATGTTCAAGTGTTGGGTTAGCATATTCAAGTGTTGGGTTAGCATATTCAAGTGTTGGGTTAGCATATCCAAGTGTTGGGTTAGCATATTCAAGTGTTGGGTTAGCATATTCAAGTGTTGGGTTAGCATATCCAAGTGTTGGGTTAGCATATTCAAGTGTTGGGTTAGCATATCCAAGTGTTGGGTTAGCATATCCAATTGTTGGGTTAGCATATCCAAGTCTTGGGTTAGCATATTCAAGTGTTGCATATAGGCTCTACTTAGGCTACATTTTCGTTACTGTTTTTCTGTGTTTCGTCTTAAGTTTTTTAGTATGGCTTTTATTTTCGCTTTCTGGTAGTGGTTTGCCTCTTTTCATTTTTCATTATGAAAGAGTTAGGTTTCGTTCTACATTTCCGTTAACTGTTTTTGTTATTCCTGTTTTCTTCTTTTCTATTTTCTTTAGTTTTCATTTATCATTTTCGCTTTCTGAAAACGATTTGCATTAATTTAAGGGGGCAACGTTCTCACGTGTGACTATTTCACCAACACAATCTTCTTGGTTACGCAATTACTAAGTAGCTATTATTCTTACGAGGCTGAGTGGTCATAGTTTGACCAAACGTGAAGAAATTCCTCGAGATGGTGTGGCCCAAGAATGGACGAGTCACGCGTCAGGTAGTCAAAGTTATCCATAATAACCGCAATGAACAAATTGAGCATCTACAGTTACACAGAATGTAGACTGAATATAAATCTAATAACTTAGCTTTTTGTGGTAAATTTGTTTTTTTTAATGAGAACATTCATCATGATGTTACAGGCAAAATAGGAGCTATGTAATGGTGATGGAAAATAATTTTCAGGAAAAATTATTCAAAGCTTAAAATCATTATATTAGATATAAATTATATCTCACGATGGTTAAATAATGCGTAAATTAAATATTTGATATTTATAATCGTAAAACTAATCAAATTTTTAATGAATATGACATAAAAATTAGAACAGGCAAGCATAAGAGCAAGTAGGTTACATATTTCAGCGCTTATGTGATGTATTTAAAAGGCGCTATATTAAGTGTTCAGTTACATACAAGGATGTAGAAGAACGATGACACATAAAATTACCTCAATATTTATTTTTAAGGTAATTATAAGAAAACTGTATCCGTATCACGGGATGTGTCTGATCGTGAAGCAGAACTTTCGCGCAACCTACCAAGAATGAGCTGAGGAAGACAAACGACACGAAGTAGGCAATTGCCAGGTCCAATCCACAGGTGGGGGGTGGCGTTACGTCGCTCGAGTAAGACAGAGGGTCACAAGGACGACCGGACATACACGACAACATGATGCCAACCCAGCTGTCAAGCGTTGCACATCTACGAACAACAAATCCATCTACAGCGGGGCTTATCATTTTTACATTATTACATTACAGTGACCAACATTCCGAGTACTGTAATTAAACTGAATTACAACCATATATCATGTGATATGTCATGTGATATGTCATGTGATATGTCATGTGATATGTCATGTGATAAGTCATGTGATATGTCATGTGATATGTCATGTGATATGTCATGTGATATGTCATGTGATATGTCATGTGATATGTCATGTGATATGTCATGTGATATGTCATGTGATAAGTCATGTGATATGTCATGTGATATGTCATGTCGATTTCGTATTATTCCCCAGTTCTGGGATGGGTCGGGAGCGTCTCTAATGAGGCTACCTTGAAGCTGTACTCTACAAATTTACGATTACGATATGTCATGTGATATGCACTGTGATATAATTTTTGCGTTTTTGGAGGTGCTTAAAAGACACTATTTCAAGTATTCTCATGCATACATGCGTACATAGATACACACATGAATACATGTAGGCCTATGCATATATGCATAAACACATACATAAAATGTAGCATATGTGTAACATAATCTCTCTACTGCGTTGTAGTGTAGGTGAATATAGTATTTATATAGAGCCGTTTAAGGAAAACTCGTCAGTTGAAACGTGCCTACCTGAACAGTACCAAGAGGGCGTCTGGGAAATTCTGAAAGTTATTATGACGATTGATCTCCCTATCCGAGTCTAAAACGATGTTGCCAAAAAGCTGCAGCATCAAAACATTACTTATCACATACAGGGCCACATGAAAACCTCATTACATTCCAAGATTACAATAAAACTCAAGACAAAAGGCAGTAATGCCAGCAGTGCCTCTGCATTCATGAACTCCCTTTAGTTTGTTTAGACAACACGTAGGGCCATGCCACCTGTTCGTTGGGCTCTGCGTGTGTGCGCGAGCTAGCCTCTGGTGACTCTTCTAGTCATCGGAGCAATGTTTACTAATGGATGAAAGTTCCGTTCTTAATGACATTTAACATCGTTAGTGCAGAGAGCGCCTCTGATGAGTTTATCTTGGACAGGCGCTATACGAATTTCAAATTACAATTAAAATTGCAATTACCAGGGAAATAGATTGAGCAGAATGTGCCAAGATGTCTAGAACGAAGCGATAATGTGCGAGACTGAAGGAGGCCAATTGGTGAGACTCTACTTGATGGGAAGAGAGAGTTCGTAGAAACCGGCTGAGTCTGATGATTACCAGAAGAGGTTACACAACTTGTGTAATGAAAAGTGGACTGTCATCTCCTATTCCTGCTTTTTAACTGAAAATATCATTCGGATCGAGTATTACGAATCGACGCAGTTAGTTACCTGCATTCCTATCACTGCATAAATGTAGAACAGCATCCCGATTAGTAGCAATACGTATGGCAAGGCCTGCAGTGACAAAAATAGCCAAATGACACGACATATTATAGGTTATCTACGCATACCGTAGCCAATTCTTTAGGTATTTAAATCGTTCACTTTTGTGATATATGACACATCGATGCATTAAAACTAACCAATTATTCGATGTAATATTGGCTATCTATGCATATAGCTGCATATATATTTAACTTGTTCACTTTCGCGATATGTGACACATTGATGCATTAAATGCACATTTGGAGAGCCCTTCATTAGTTTGATTTCCCTTAAAATTCCAGGGCACATTAAATTGTTAACTGGCATGTAGGGAAATATGGCTATTGACACTGAAACTTTCGGCAGGTCTTGAATTCAGTCGACCGTCAGTTTCTAACAAAGTGAGGCTGTTCACATCGAAAAAAGATCATTCGTTTAGAACTCGAATTCTCAAAACTGTCATTTAGTTCAAGGAATCAGAGTTCGCTGAATCATTATATCTACTTTATATTAATCACAATTTCAATTACAATGAAAAAGAAACTGAAAAATAATTAAATCAGTCTAACAAAAATACGCTAAATGAAGCTACTTAAAAGCGTTACATAAACTAATAAAGCAAATAGACGTTGCCATTTCAGTAACAGTTTAAGCATGGAATAAACTACAACAGAACAAAGCGAATTATTCGCGAGACAAGTATGATCACCAAATCTCTTAATCGTCTAAAGTCGTTTGTTGTAGCATTTATCAGCGTGTCCTGATTTTGGATTTCTGTGGTCATGTTCGCGATTCATCTGAAAGATCTTTAACATCAGGAGACCACGTTTATGAGAAGCTTATACAGAGGTGTGTAAACAAATGGTTTCCTTTACCTTTGCCATTTTATCGTCAAGGCCTAGAAAGAAGATTATTCATCATCCTCGACGCAACGCGGTCCACAGACTCTGAATATGATGTCAACTTTCCACTCTGTGTGGGTTGTCCTTTGGGCTCTATATGTGTGTGGGAGCCCGCCAGTGGTTATTCTTTTAGTTGTTTAACACCGTTTACTTATTGGTAAACTTTTTGTTTTTACTAGCTTTAACATTAATAGGTTAGCATAGGCAGCGATTTTTGTGAAGTACTTAAAAGGCGCTATATTAAGTGTTTAGTCAACTAACTAAGACGATCGGGTCATCATAGTGATGACCTCAGGGCGACATCTGTTGGGAACATATGGACGACGATAAGCGCTGTTTTAAACCAATAAAAATTCAGCTTAGGCATTCGTTGCGTACAACTAAGAAATATATCTAATATCAAAATATTAATATTTGTCATTGAAAGTTGGTTTTGGCTTACATTTAACGATTGCACAAACGTCCACAAAAGAATTCGAATAGATCGGCTCTGACGCAGAATTTTAATCAACCTTGTTGCTCGAAAAAGTCTGAGGAAACTCATGTTTATCGAAGTGATCTAAAATATTTACATTTGGTACATAATAAAATAGAGTAAGATTGCTAGTCAACAAAATGGAATGCTACAGTTGCAGGCTTAACTCGGAAAACTGTTTTGTTGGACAACTTGTCCTTTGACCCCCTTCTCCCTCTGGTCTTCTGGCAGCCTGGCTTGGTTCTTAAAATGGTATCTTTGGACAACCCCACTGACTTGATGCAGCGCTCGTGAATAAGCTGGTGCCCTACGCTTGGCTTTTAAGTAGCGCTTTAGAGATTTCGAGTTTACGATTACCGCGGTTAAATTACTTAAAACCTGTCAGAAAGATTTATTGTCCAGCACTGGTGAACAATAAAATCGGTTGGAGTTGAGTAAGTGTGTCAAACTCACATCTGTTGGCCATCGCTATCGGTCAAATGTGAGTAACATTACAAATGATAGAATATTCGAAAAGGAAACTGTTTTATTGCAGAGAGTTTCAATTTAATTGCAAGGTCAGAAAAAGTTACTTACCAGCATGTCAGCAATGCTTCCGACAACCGAAATAAAGTCAAAAATGTTCCATGGCTGTCTAAAGTAGTTCTGATTAAACAAAATTACCAGACAATAACATCAACAACCAAGTAAACTGAAACAATTAATTAATTACATGCATTTTATTCAATAGACCTAATTAGTTAAGCTAATCATGTATATTATTCAATAGACCTAATAAGTTAGTCCAATTATGCATATTATTCAATAGACCTACTTAGTTAAGCTGATCATGCACAATATTCAATGCACCTAATTAGTTAAACTAATCATGCATATTATTCAATAGACCTAATAAGTTAAGCCAATCATGCAGACCTATATAATTCAATAGACTTAAATAGTTAAGCTAATCATCGCTTGATACACGACTCTACATATAAGAATGTACATAACCTATTAAAACTCAAGCATGGAAAATTACAGTTTAGACCCAATCGCTGAATTCACTGTGTCAAGAAATTAGATTTAAGTCAATTAGACAGATATTTCTGTTTTAAGTACTTCTCAATCCAATCAAATTTTAATCCAGTCACCACTTCGTACCCTAAAGCATAATGAAGGTTGCCTAAATTTGTGAGTATTCTCTCTTACCAAGACTCCAAATCCAAACAGTTTCAGAATAACCTCCAGTCCGAAGATGCTTGTAAATACGATGTTCAAGTAGAATAAAGCTGATTGGTACAACGGCGGCTGATTGTAAAACTACAGGAAAATTTTAATACGATATTAATTGGTTTCATGTTCCCGTAATTTAAGACTACACTTTATAGCGGAATTGTGGCATATAGCCTAGTAAAGTTAGAGCAGGCGAGGTTTATACAGACATAAGGTTCATCCATTTGTGCTGTTTGGAAACAGATTATATGACACAAAGATTCGTCAAATAATAAGTGCGGAATATTCAAATTATCGATTCACTTAAAGCTAAACTGATGTGATACATCTTATACGTCAACTCATCTAATTCTGTGCCTTGCTAAAATGAATAGAACAACCTTTATTGATCACCAGCCAATACAATAGGTCTTATTTACTTACTGTTGCAGTTCAAAGTTGCTATTTTCATGTTCGTGGTACGGTTACGGGATGTCATGCTTAAGCTTAATCTTCCGAGTAGAAAAATTCTGGACTAGTTACCTTCATCATCAGCGTGATCGTATTCAATATGACTATAAACGTCATGCAGTAGTCGTATGGTTTCGACATGATCCATGACCAGATAAGATAGCGAATCGACTGTTTGTTTTGCGGGGCGTAGAAGTTCACCGGCTTCGAGTTAATCACGAAGTCGATGCAGTTTTTCTACAACAAAAACAACTCCACTGTAAACCGAGTCAACAGATAAAATTGTATTTTCCACGATTTAATTTTAAATGGCACTTGAATGCTTAACACATCAGGGTAAAACATTCCCAGAGTTCAAACATATACAGGATAACACAACTGAATTCAGCGTCTTATTCAGTTCCTGATGATGTTGCTACGTTGAATGAATTAGCCTTACATTAAACCATTTTAATGGCATGCACGAAAACGGTATTTGTTAAACCTACTTGGAGTTCCGCAGGCAGCATAGGACCCATGATGGCATCCAAAGAGGTAAAAAAATAAGAAAGTAGCATGGTGCTATCAGAAGATAATAAAGAATGTGCTGTTATCTGAAGATAAAGAGAGTTGCATGTTGCTATATGCTGTTGTCAGAAGAGAAAAAGAGTAGCATGTTGTTATATCAAAAGACAACAGCGTACTACGCTGCTATATTCTATTATCAGAAGATATCAGAGTAGCATGCTGCTATATTCTGTTATTAAGAAGATATTAGAGTAGCATGTTGTTACCTGGTTTTTATCTAAGTCTAAGTCCTTCAGTTCTGCCTCTCCTTGTTCCTGGAACGTGACAACTATCAAGGCGACGAAGATGTTCAGGAAGAAAAACGGAAAAACCACGAAATATAAGATGTAGAACAAAGCCAGGTTGTTATTGTAGCCAGGCTTAGGGCCATGTGCCTCGAAAGTACTGGCCATGGAAAATCGCAACAGCCTATGAAACAGCAAGACCTTATTCAAGTTACAAAACAGTAGACCCTAACATTGAAAACTGAGTTTCGGACCATTATTTGTGCCACAGCTTCTTTCAACAGTTGTCTTGCTACCTTTTAAAAATTCCATTCGTGAAAACTTTAGCTGTATTGACTTCTACTAGGCCTATGATGTCAGCCACAGTTCTGAATGAATATGAGGAGGATAAGCGAAGCAATGACGGAAGCTTTAGCTAACACGGCAGTTAGGCTAATTAAAATTTATAAAATTTATAAAATTTAAACGTGAATTCTCTTAACTGAATAATGAGTATCAATTGCCGTTTATGAATGGATGGTCTAGAGTCATAACTCTTTGCCGCAAAGGCAGAAGCCAACTTTTCTGACTAAATACGACTTAACCCTGAATTCGTCTGAACGGGATCCTCAACTGCGAGGGAAATACTACTGGCGCACAACATGTACAACATGAAGACGTCAAAGAGCCATAGATTGACGGCAAAATTGGCATAAATTCGGACATTAGAAGCACACAATAAAACGCATGCATTTAAACGCATAACTATTCTAAAGTGAATAAACAGATAAAAGAAAACTGCATAAATTCAGGATGAGAATCACAAAAGGAGTGAGAAACTAAAATGCCTACGTTGGCCATCCAGATCTTGTCTGAACCGTGAACAGTGTCAGCAAGGCTGCACCCACGTTGTCGTAATGCAAAGGGGAACGTTTCCACTCGCGCTGAACAGTGACTGGGGGTTCCTGAGTGTAGTCAATGAATTCTCCTCTGAAATGGCAAATCATCAATTATTGAAGCAATCAGACTTTAAGTTAGGTAGCTAATAACAACGGGAAACCACCAGTCCCAATCCAAGAGTAAGAGTATAGACAAACGTAATATGTATGTTATATAAATATACATAACAATGGCGGCTCCAGGATTGCGTGGGGGCAAGGACATTTCAAGAGGGGCGCCACCATGGCAGTCCACCATGCACGGGTCTGGTATGAGGGGCGCCGGAATATAACCAAGAAGGGCGTGGGGCCAAACCCCACGCCTATAGCTAAATCCGCCATTAATATAAATCAATCATAAAATATAGTAAATATTTTTAGTATACATGTACATGTATTATACGTCCATTACACTTCCCTCTGAGTCTTACCTTTTTTAAAATTGTTGCTTAATAATGCTTTTGTATTATTGCGTACATTAATCTAATCGAATCTAACCGATTTAAATTAATCTCTAGACAGAAATGTTATGAAAACTCAAGTAGCATGGCCAAATCAACAAAAACATTAACAATCGTAGTTTATTCGCGATATTAGGCCTACAATATGACCATCGCAGGCTAAATTATTGCTGAGTGAACACTGAAGGCTAAATTACTTGCAAACGTTTTCAGTTTCCTTGGACAGGTCAGTGCAGTAGTTGAAGGTTCCTTTAAACAGTTGAACTCCAATTACAGCGAAAATGAGTTGAAAGAGAAGATAGATGACCATGATCACTAAGACGTTCTTCACGGCAGTCACCAAACAGTCAAACACAGCCTAAGCACAAATAATTAAATACACAATGAACAATATCTTAGAGCATAACATTTTAGAAAATCACAAATTTTTATTATTGACTTTCGACCTACTTTAAGACTACTATTTCTGAGGAAACTCAAGATATATAAAGCAGTTATGAAAATTACGTTTGTCGCATAATATGTTGTTCAGTTATTCGACATGAGAAGAATATCTATTACATTGAGTCATGGGAAAAGGCGAGTTCTGTTGATTTTTTGAATGAAGTATACTACGATATACTTATTAAATTAAACACAATATAATTTTAAATAACGCTTAATCGGAGCCACATTAAGGTAGTTAATTAATTCAGAAGAACTTTGCTGTAAGAACATTATGAGCAAAGTCTATATTTACTTTAAAAGTTTTCATTATTTGCATCTCAAATAGGCTATTATTATATTGATCAGCTAATTAACCTTGAGTTTTGGTATTCTTCTGATGCTCTTCAAGGGCCGAAGCACCCTCAGGACTCTGAGAGATTTTACAGTTCCAAGGTTCTTCATGGTCGAGTCACTGTCACTGTTACGAGGAGAAATAAGTCTGAATTAATTTAGCCAAACAATTAATTGAATGAAGCTTTGGCGAAAGATGTGAAGTTCCAGTTTTGATTCCATTTCTTGAGTATCAATTGGCCACTGCTAAGCATCCTGATAGCAAACGGTTGCAATTGTAATAGACTGTAATCACAAATTTATATAGCACCACCACAAGAGAAACTCTTCAAAGGCGCTCCGGACCTGACGAAATAAAACTAGAATTGAAGAGAACGGTTTCCAATCGCTTTCAGAGAAAAGAGCCAAAGAAAGCCCAAAGACCAGCTGTTATAAGTTTATGCAGGCAAAAGAAGTGAAGATGAAGTTTAATAAAGTAAAGCATAATTAAATGAGTCTAGTAAGGTATGTTAAGTGAGCTTGGCCTATTATGTAATTATGTATTACACTGTATGTATTATATTACATAATATGTATTATGTAGAATAGCCAATGTAGAATAGCTAGTAATAGCCTTACACAAGCAAGTAGTAGCCTTAGAAAAACAAGTAGCAGTCTTAGAAAAGCAAATAGTAATTTATCCAATTTTAATCAGTTAGGTTTATATATAAAAAACAATATTTTTGAAATACAGGCACGTATAGGCCTAGTAGTTGAAACAACTGCTCACCTCCAATGTTAAACTAGATTTTACACCTTACTTCAACAGAAGTCAACTCACACGAAAATTAACGTCGCAAGCGCGCACAAAACGACGACCAAGTCTAGAATATTCCAAGGATCTCTGCAGTAAGAACCCGGATGCAGAACAAAACCAACATCCACTACCTGTTAGAAACAACCGTTCTTCAGGAAACCTAGTTTCTGCTTTTATTTTTGAAACAACAAATCTAACATACAAATCAAGTATAGCAGGGCGTGACTTGTGAATGGAATAGGTATATGAGCAGGAATAAAATTTATGAAGAAAATGTATCTCATTTCAGAGCTAGTCTGTGTTCCAGCTGCATGCGTCTCCTCAGCGCAAATCTCAACCTGCTAAGTAGTAGAATCTGGACACTTGGCAAATACTGAAACAAAAACCTTATTTCATAAAATTATACGCCTTATATTCAATTAAAGAACAGCCGCTCAATCGTCTAAACTTTAAAAAAAATCGTGTTCGAATGTCACTCAAATGATAATTACATCAAACATGCATTACCCTGCTCAACAAGATTTCATCAGAGCAACTGCACCTGTATATACAGGTATTGGGCCTGAAGTGTTCGTGAGAAAGCTAGTCTCCTAGCTTTTATATGGCGCTGAGATATTTCTGGGAGCTATAATTAGTCTTCGTTACATAGATGAAAGGCCTCATTAAGTCATAGAAAGAGGTAGGCCTCCTAAATCACATATCAGAGTTCACTGGACCAAACTATAGCTGGCCCACAGTGCGCCACCGGTGGCAACTCGTAATCAACCATGGGCCAACTGTTATGTTGAAAAGACGCTATATAAAGATTACATTTACAATCACAATGTAAGGCCAATGAGCATAGCTGACAGAGGAACTACCTTGAGCAACATTTCCACTGTGAAGACGGCCACGAAGACGTAATCCAAGTAGTTGAGGACAGTGTTGCGAAAGGAATTCGTCTGAACCGGATCCTCAACTGCGAGGGAAATACTACTGGCGCACAGCATGAATAACATGAAGACGTCAAACAGCCACAGGTTGACGGCAAAATGGGCGTAAATTCGGACCCTAGAAGTACACAATAAAACCCAGCAATTAAACGCATAATAATGTAGTAGATAATTATGTATTAAACCCAAGCCATGTAAAAAACTCCGAATTATTCATCACTCAAATGATGAATGACATATGTAAGTAGGCTAGCAACTTTGAAAGAATTTAGAAGGCTCCATATAAACGCTAAATATAAATCAATATGCAAAATATAAATGTATGCAGAAATGCATAAATATACGCATATACACGCACGTATATACGCGCATGCGCACACATACTTACATGGTCTATATATATATATAAATATGTATATATATGTATATAGGGCATGGTAGCCGATTGGATAGAGCGCTAGTAACGCGAAGAATACAGGTTCGAGCCTCCTCTGAGACGGTTACTGTGTAGGGACATTGAACAAGTCCTTCACTCATCGACTTTCAGTAACTCAGAGTAAGACATCACTCATTTTATACAAAGCAATTACATGAGAGCTGTAGCAAGACGTAAATGGAAATACCAATACTCAGAGTAAGAATCTAATTTCATCGAATGACTTCTATAGCGCCGTTTCTTTAATGCACAAAACATCAATCGATGGTTGCTTCAAGTGAATTCGCAGTCAAATCATGACCCGATAGAGAAGCCCGGTCGAAATCCGATAAGTCACAGAAGCCAAAAGTCAAGGTACTGTGTGTAAGCAACCTGAAACAGATGAGTTACTTACGGATTTGTGGGCGCGAATAAGAAGAGAGACCTGTAGCTGTTAATGGGTTTCGGCGGGATCACGGAACCAGGCGTTGGCTCAACAACATTCGAATCTAGCAACAAAATTTGAAAACCAAATCATACAACAGACCTACGGCCAAAAGCCAACAATTGGAAAAGAAAATGACTTGGTAGGCTAATGCAAAAATATGCTTTACATGGTAGTTATGCACAGATAATAACGAGATCGAGTCTTCTAACAACAGCAGTGTTAACATCTCGATCATAAATAAAGCAATTTTGCAACAGTTGCCATGGAAGGTTTATGGTTTGTTTACGAATTTGGGATAAACCGGAGCTAACCAAACGATCCTCCTGTTTCTGCCTGATCCTGATCACGCGGCATCATTTGTAAGCTGTTCCTCCTCTTTGTAAGCTGTTCTGGCGTTGCGACGTCAATTGCATCTGCTCGACTCAAGTCTAAACTGCTTTCCTTTTGAATGTCTTCAGTCGCTCTTCAAAGACAAAGTTTAAACAGGTTTATTTCCAGAAACTCCTCTTTGTATTATAATTCTTGACAATTAAATTAAACTTAAAATGCAACCGGGCACCAAAAACTCAGAAGATAAATCATATTTGATGTTTGAAAATAACGACATATACATATAGTTAAAGACAAAAATGGAATGCGACAATTAAAATTATATGTCAATAGATGTAGGAAATTATAATATTTGTGTTAAAATATTTAGCTTAATTCTATATTTCTCAAAAGAACTTACTTATTATTAGGGTTCTCAGAGATGCTCGGCGAAGGTGGGCATATGGTGACCTGCGGAGGAGCTACGCCCCCAAACAAGACCGGGAGATTGCCTGACTCATAGGTTTCCATTCCGAAGTTTTCCAAGCCCTGCTGATCTGCCTAGAAAGAACCATTAGCTCGGTTGGATAAAAAACGGCGATGCTTTGGCAGTATTTCCTTTTATTAATATTTGTAATTTAACAACATTGTTGCAGTCAAATTACTAACTTAGCAACACTGCAATAATTCACAACAACAAATACTCCAACTCTTCGACCTAATTATATTTAAGTCGCATAATTTAGACATGGTCGACTCTCACGGACAGAGGGTCTAAATAACAATATATGTCTAGAGACCTTGAGCAAGTAATCTATGAACAACTGTTAAGCGACATTGGTTGTATAAGATAAAAAAACCAAACAATCACTGGAGAAACAATAAAGGTAAGATTTTAATTAAACAACCGACAAAGATACCGCAGCATCCGTTTCTTTTCTGTTTGCTTCCTCTTCTTCAGCAGCAGTCAGTTCTTGAGCCTTGGCCAGATTATCAACCGCAATAGCGATGAATACATTAAGCAAGGTATCTGAACTTTAACTTAAGGCAATTGTAATGCATCCAGCTTAGACAACCAATAAACACATCAGTTGCAGATCTAGAGGTGCATAGATGAAGGCTAAACTGGGGTATGGAGGCGAACTTCTAGTTTTGAGGGGACTAAGTCCAAGCCTAATTTCAAATGGGCCCAGGGCCGGATCGCCACCACATTCTGCCAAATGGCCTAGCCTATATTTCCAACATTTATTCAGAAAAGTACTGAAATCATTCTCTCAACTGGAACAGTTCCAGGGTCTACCATTCGGTCAGTTAGCGGAGCCATTTTGTAATGTCATATTCTTGTGGCTTTTGACTCGACTACTTGACAGTCGTGTTCGTACATTAAAATTCGTACATTAATGTTTCAGTAAACAGATTTGAATTGGAACAACCTTACTATCTGTTAAAGTACCAAAAACAATCTATAATTCAATCACTTCAGTAATTTCAAAGTCAAGGTCATCCCCTTTTCAGTAATGATGCCTACACTTGTAATGACCTACACCCGACTGACAAAGGCCGACCATCGCTAAGCAACAAAACAGGAAAGGATACAACTACCGAAAATGATTATGACAATGAAATACAAGCAGTAGATTAGTCCTCCTGAATTCGGTCCGCCCTGGGATCGAATGGCGTCGTACATAATAGTGTTCCAGTCTTCACCAGTTAGAATCTGTATTAGACATATGTAAAAGCAGATAGGCTGATTCAGGTATGACGATGATGGAAAGCTATATATATATATAAGCTCTACAATAGTCTACATATAGACTAAAATACATATAGACTAAAATATACATATACTAAATAGACTAAATTTAAATAAACTAAAATGTATAAAATAGACTAATATATATAATATACTAAAATATATAGAGACTAAAACATATAAAGAATAACATATATTAAAAAACAGCCTATAGAGACTAAAATTGACTAGCCTATTCTCCATCTTTATGTGACGAGATTTTATATAATCGGTCTGTAAAGGAACATAGCAAAAGAAGTTCAGAGATGAACGGATTCTACATCAAAGCCGAAAATTAAAACACTGATGCTTTTAGAATACTCATTAGGGGGACAAATTATCATTTTCATGGTTCTTCACATTTAGACACCTTGTTAAGAAAATTCTCGGAGCGTCTCGGAGCTTCTCCGAGCAGCGCCGAACAGCCGGGCGCAGCGCCCAAAATTTTCGGAGCGTCTCGGAGAGGCTCCGAGCAGCGCCGAACAGCCGGGCGCAGCGCCCAAAATTTTCGGAGCGTCTCGGAGCTTCTCCGAGCAGCGCCTAACAGCCGGGCGCAGCGCCCAAAATTTTCGGAGCGTCTCGGAGCTTCTCCGAGCAGCGCCGAACAGCCGGGCGCAGCGCCCAAAATTTTCGGAGCGTCTCGGAGAAGCTCCGAGCAGCGCCGAACAGCCGGGCGCAGCGCCCAAAATTTTCGGACATCTCGGAGCAATATGAAACACTCGGAACAGCAGGGCGCAGCGCCCAAAATTTTCGGAGCGTCTCGGAGAAGCTCTGAACAGCGTCGAACAGCCGGGCGCAGCGCCCAAAATTTTCGGAGCGTCTCGGAGAATCTCCGAGCATCGCCGAACAGCCGGGCGCAGCGCCCAAAATTTTCGGAGCGTCTCGGGGAGGCTCCGAGCAGCGCCGAACAGCCGGGCGCAGCGCCCAAAATTTTCGGAGGGTCTCGGAGCAATTTGGAACACGCCGAACAGCCGGGCGCAGCGCCCAAAATTTTCGGAGCATCTCGGAGCAATTTGGAACACTCGGAACAGCCGGGCGCAGCGCCCAAAATTTTCGGAGCGTCTCGGAGCAATTTGGAACACTCGGAACAGCCGGGCGCAGCGCCCAAAAATTTCGGAGCGTCTCGGAGCAATTTGGAACACTTGGAACAGCCGGGCGCAGCGCCCAAAATTTTCGGAGCGTCTCGGAGAATCTCCGAGCATCGCCGAACAGCCGGGCGCAGCGCCCAAAATTTTCGGAGCGTCTCGGAGAGGCTCCGAGCAGCGTCGAACAGCCGGGCGCAGCGCCCAAAATTTTCGGAGCGTCTCGGAGAATTTCCGAGCAGCGCCGAACAGCCGGGCGCAGTGCCCAAAATTTTCGGAGCGTCTCGGAGAATTTCCGAGCAGCGCCGAACAGCCGGGCCCAGCGCCCAAATTTTCGGAGCATCTCGGAGCAATTTGGAACACTCGGAACAGCCGCGCCCAGCGCCCAAATTTTCGGACATCTCGGAGCAATTTGAAACACTCGGAACAGCCGGGCGCAGCGCCCAAAATTTTCGGAGCGTCTCGGAGCTTCTCCGAGCAGCGCCGAACAGCCGGGCGCAGCGCCCAAAATTTTCCGAGCGTCTCGGAGAAGCTCCGAGCAGCGCCGAAGAGCCGGGCGCAGCGCCCAAAATTTTCGGAGCGTCTCGGAGAAGCTCCGAGCAGCGCCGAACAGCCGGGCGCAGCGCCCAAAATTTTCGGAGCATCTCGGAGCAATTTGGAACACTTGGAACAGCCGGGCGCAGCGCCCAAAATTTTCGGAGCGTCTCGGAGAATCTCCGAGCATCGCCGAACAGCCGGGCGCAGCGCCCAAAATTTTCGGAGCGTCTCGGGGAGGCTCCGAGCAGCGCCGAACAGCCGGGCGCAGCGCCCAAAATTTTCGGAGGGTCTCGGAGCAATTTGGAACACGCCGAACAGCCGGGCGCAGCGCCCAAAATTTTCGGAGCATCTCGGAGCAATTTGGAACACTCGGAACAGCCGGGCGCAGCGCCCAAAATTTTCGGAGCGTCTCGGAGCAATTTGGAACACTCGGAACAGCCGGGCGCAGCGCCCAAAAATTTCGGAGCGTCTCGGAGCAATTTGGAACACTTGGAACAGCCGGGCGCAGCGCCCAAAATTTTCGGAGCGTCTCGGAGAATCTCCGAGCATCGCCGAACAGCCGGGCGCAGCGCCCAAAATTTTCGGAGCGTCTCGGAGAGGCTCCGAGCAGCGTCGAACAGCCGGGCGCAGCGCCCAAAATTTTCGGAGCGTCTCGGAGAATTTCCGAGCAGCGCCGAACAGCCGGGCGCAGTGCCCAAAATTTTCGGAGCGTCTCGGAGAATTTCCGAGCAGCGCCGAACAGCCGGGCCCAGCGCCCAAATTTTCGGAGCATCTCGGAGCAATTTGGAACACTCGGAACAGCCGCGCCCAGCGCCCAAATTTTCGGACATCTCGGAGCAATTTGAAACACTCGGAACAGCCGGGCGCAGCGCCCAAAATTTTCGGAGCGTCTCGGAGCTTCTCCGAGCAGCGCCGAACAGCCGGGCGCAGCGCCCAAAATTTTCCGAGCGTCTCGGAGAAGCTCCGAGCAGCGCCGAAGAGCCGGGCGCAGCGCCCAAAATTTTCGGAGCGTCTCGGAGAAGCTCCGAGCAGCGCCGAACAGCCGGGCGCAGCGCCCAAAATTTTCGGAGCATCTCGGAGCAATTTGGAACACTTGGAACAGCCGGGCGCAGCGCCCAAAATTTTCGGAGCGTCTCGGAGAATCTCCGAGCATCGCCGAACAGCCGGGCGCAGCGCCCAAAATTTTCGGAGCGTCTCGGAGAGGCTCCGAGCAGCGTCGAACAGCCGGGCGCAGCGCCCAAAATTTTCGGAGCGTCTCGGAGAATTTCCGAGCAGCGCCGAACAGCCGGGCGCAGCGCCCAAATTTTCGGAGCATCTCGGAGCAATTTGGAACACTCGGAACAGCCGGGCCCAGCGCCCAAATTTTCGGACATCTCGGAGCAATTTGAAACACTCGGAACAGCCGGGCGCAGCGCCCAAAATTTTCGGAGCGTCTCGGAGAAGCTCCGAGCAGCGCCGATCAGCCGGGCGCAGCGCCCAAAATTTTCGGAGCGTCTCGGAGAAGCTCCGAGCAGCGCCGAACAGCCGGGCGCAGCGCCCAAATTTTCGGAGCATCTCGGAGCAATTTGGAACACTCGGAACAGCCGGGCGCAGCGCCCAAAATTCTCGGAGCGTCTCGGAGCATCTCCGAGCAGCGCCGAACAGCCGGGCGCAGCGCCCAAAATTTTCGGAGCATCTCGGAGAAATTTGGAACACTCGGAACAGCCGGGCGCAGCGCCCAAATTTTCGGACATCTCGGAGCAATTTGGAACACTCGGAACAACCGAACGCAGCGCCCAAAATTTTCGGAGCGTCTCGGAGCTTCTCCGAGCAGCGCCGAACAGCCGGGCGCAGCGCCCAAAATTTTCCGAGCGTCTCGGAGAAGCTCCGAGCAGCGCCGAAGAGCCGGGCGCAGCGCCCAAAATTTTCGGAGCGTCTCGGAGAAGCTCCGAGCAGCGCCGAACAGCCGGGCGCAGCGCCCAAAATTTTCGGAGCATCTCGGAGCAATTTGGAACACTTGGAACAGCCGGGCGCAGCGCCCAAAATTTTCGGAGCGTCTCGGAGAATCTCCGAGCATCGCCGAACAGCCGGGCGCAGCGCCCAAAATTTTCGGAGCGTCTCGGAGAGGCTCCGAGCAGCGTCGAACAGCCGGGCGCAGCGCCCAAAATTTTCGGAGCGTCTCGGAGAATTTCCGAGCAGCGCCGAACAGCCGGGCGCAGCGCCCAAATTTTCGGAGCATCTCGGAGCAATTTGGAACACTCGGAACAGCCGGGCCCAGCGCCCAAATTTTCGGACATCTCGGAGCAATTTGAAACACTCGGAACAGCCGGGCGCAGCGCCCAAAATTTTCGGAGCGTCTCGGAGAAGCTCCGAGCAGCGCCGATCAGCCGGGCGCAGCGCCCAAAATTTTCGGAGCGTCTCGGAGAAGCTCCGAGCAGCGCCGAACAGCCGGGCGCAGCGCCCAAATTTTCGGAGCATCTCGGAGCAATTTGGAACACTCGGAACAGCCGGGCGCAGCGCCCAAAATTCTCGGAGCGTCTCGGAGCTTCTCCGAGCAGCGCCGAACAGCCGGGCGCAGCGCCCAAAATTTTTGGAGCGTCTCGGAGAAGCTCCGAGCAGCGCCGAACAGCCGGGCGCAGCGCCCAAAATTTTCGGAGCATCTCGGAGAAATTTGGAACACTCGGAACAGCCGGGCGCAGCGCCCAAATTTTCGGACATCTCGGAGCAATTTGGAACACTCGGAACAACCGGGCGCAGCGCCCAAAATTTTCGGAGCGTCTCGGAGCTTCTCCGAGCAGCGCCGAACAGCCGGGCGCAGCGCCCAAAATTTTCCGAGCGTCTCGGAGAAGCTCCGAGCAGCGCCGAAGAGCCGGGCGCAGCGCCCAAAATTTTCGGAGCGTCTCGGAGAAGCTCCGAGCAGCGCCGAACAGCCGGGCGCAGCGCCCAAAATTTTCGGAGCATCTCGGAGCAATTTGGAACAGTCGGAACAGCCGGGCGCAGCGCCCAAATTTTCGGACATCTCGGAGCAATTTGGAACACTCGGAACAGCCGGGCGCAGCGCCCAAAATTTTCCGAGCGTCTCGGAGAAGCTCCGACCAGCGCCGAACAGCCGGGCGCAGTGCCCAAAATTTTCGGAGCGTCTCGGAGAATTTCCGAGCAGCGCCGAACAGCCGGGCGGAGCGCCCAAATTTTCGGAGCATCTCGGAGCAATTTGGAACACTCGGAACAGCCGCGCCCAGCGCCCAAATTTTCGGACATCTCGGAGCAATTTGAAACACTCGGAACAGCCGGGCGCAGCGCCCAAAATTTTCGGAGCGTCTCGGAGCTTCTCCGAGCAGCGCCGAACAGCCGGGCGCAGCGCCCAAAATTTTCCGAGCGTCTCGGAGAAGCTCCGAGCAGCGCCGAAGAGCCGGGCGCAGCGCCCAAAATTTTCGGAGCGTCTCGGAGAAGCTCCGAGCAGCGCCGAACAGCCGGGCGCAGCGCCCAAAATTTTCGGAGCATCTCGGAGCAATTTGGAACACTTGGAACAGCCGGGCGCAGCGCCCAAAATTTTCGGAGCGTCTCGGAGAATCTCCGAGCATCGCCGAACAGCCGGGCGCAGCGCCCAAAATTTTCGGAGCGTCTCGGAGAGGCTCCGAGCAGCGTCGAACAGCCGGGCGCAGCGCCCAAAATTTTCGGAGCGTCTCGGAGAATTTCCGAGCAGCGCCGAACAGCCGGGCGCAGCGCCCAAATTTTCGGAGCATCTCGGAGCAATTTGGAACACTCGGAACAGCCGGGCCCAGCGCCCAAATTTTCGGACATCTCGGAGCAATTTGAAACACTCGGAACAGCCGGGCGCAGCGCCCAAAATTTTCGGAGCGTCTCGGAGAAGCTCCGAGCAGCGCCGATCAGCCGGGCGCAGCGCCCAAAATTTTCGGAGCGTCTCGGAGAAGCTCCGAGCAGCGCCGAACAGCCGGGCGCAGCGCCCAAATTTTCGGAGCATCTCGGAGCAATTTGGAACACTCGGAACAGCCGGGCGCAGCGCCCAAAATTCTCGGAGCGTCTCGGAGCTTCTCCGAGCAGCGCCGAACAGCCGGGCGCAGCGCCCAAAATTTTTGGAGCGCCTCGGAGAAGCTCCGAGCAGCGCCGAACAGCCGGGCGCAGCGCCCAAAATTTTCGGAGCATCTCGGAGAAATTTGGAACACTCGGAACAGCCGGGCGCAGCGCCCAAATTTTCGGACATCTCGGAGCAATTTGGAACACTCGGAACAACCGGGCGCAGCGCCCAAAATTTTCGGAGCGTCTCGGAGCTTCTCCGAGCAGCGCCGAACAGCCGGGCGCAGCGCCCAAAATTTTCCGAGCGTCTCGGAGAAGCTCCGAGCAGCGCCGAAGAGCCGGGCGCAGCGCCCAAAATTTTCGGAGCGTCTCGGAGAAGCTCCGAGAAGCGCCGAACAGCCGGGCGCAGCGCCCAAAATTTTCGGAGCATCTCGGAGCAATTTGGAACAGTCGGAACAGCCGGGCGCAGCGCCCAAATTTTCGGACATCTCGGAGCAATTTGGAACACTCGGAACAGCCGGGCGCAGCGCCCAAAATTTTCCGAGCGTCTCGGAGAAGCTCCGACCAGCGCCGAACAGCCGGGCGCAGTGCCCAAAATTTTCGGAGCGTCTCGGAGAATTTCCGAGCAGCGCCGAACAGCCGGGCGGAGCGCCCAAATATTCGGAGCATCTCGGAGCAATTTGGAACACTCGGAACAGCCGCGCCCAGCGCCCAAATTTTCGGACATCTCGGAGCAATTTGAAACACTCGGAACAGCCGGGCGCAGCGCCCAAAATTTTCGGAGCGTCTCGGAGAAGCTCTGAGCAGCGTCGATCAGCCGGGCGCAGCGCCCAAAATTTTCGGAGCGTCTCGGACAATCACCGAGCAGCGCCGAAGAGCCGGGCGCAGCGCCCAAAATTTTCGGAGCATCTCGGAGCAATTTGAAACACTCGGAACAGCCAGGCGCAGCGCCCAAAATTTTCGGAGCGTCTCGGAGAAGCTCCGAGCAGCGCCGAACAGCCGGGCGCAGCGCCCAAAATTTTTGGAGCGTCTCGGAGAGGCTCCGAGCAGCGCCGAACAGCCGGGCGCAGCGCCCAAAATTTTCGGAGCGTCTCGGAGAAGCTCCGAGCAGCGCCGAACAGCCGGGCACAGCGCCCAAAATTTTCGGAGCATCTCGGAGCAATTTGGAACACTCGTAACAGCCGGGCGCAGCGCCCAAATTTTCGGACATCTCGGAGCAATTTGGAACACTCGGAACAGCCGGGCGCAGCGCCCAAAATTTTCGGAGCGTCTCGGAGAAGCTCCGAGCAGCGCCGTACAGCCGGGCGCAGCGCCCAAAATTTTTGGAGCGTCTCGGAGAAGCTCCGAGCAGCGCCGAACAGCCGGGCACAGCGCCCAAAATTTTCGGAGCATCTCGGAGCAATTTGGAACACTCGTAACAGCCGGGCACAGCGCCCAAATTTTCGGACATCTCGGAGCAATTTGGAACACTCGGAACAGCTGGGCGCAGCGCCCAAAATTTTCGGAGCGTCTCGGAGAAGCTCCGAGCAGCGCCGAACAGCCGGGCGCAGCGCCCAAAATTTTCGGAGCGTCTCGGAGAAGCTCCGAGCAGCGCCGAACAGCCGGGCGCAGCGCCCAAAATTTTCGGAGCGTCTCGGAGAAGCTCCGAGCAGCGCCGAACAGCCGGGCGCAGCGCCCAAAATTTTCGGAGCGTCTCGGAGAAGCTCCGAGCAGCGCCGTACAGCCGGGCGCAGCGCCCAAAATTTTCGGAGCGTCTCGGAGAAGCTCCGAGCAGCGCCGAACAGCCGGGCACAGCGCCCAAAATTTTCGGAGCATCTCGGAGCAATTTGGAACACTCGTAACAGCCGGGCGCAGCGCCCAAATTTTCGGACATCTCGGAGCAATTTGGAACACTCGGAACAGCCGGGCGCAGCGCCCAAAATTTTCGGAGCGTCTCGGAGAGGCTCCGAGCAGCGCCGAACAGCCGGGCGCAGCGCCCAAAATTTTCGGAGCGTCTCGGAGAAGCTCCGACCAGCGCCGAACACCAGGGCGCAGCGCTCAAAATTTTCGGAGCGTCTCGGAGCAATTTGGAACACTCGGAACAGCCGGGCGCAGCGCCCAAAATTTTCGGAGCGTCTCGGAGAAGCTCCGAGCAGCGCCGAACAGCCGGGCGCAGCGCCCAAAATTTTCGGAGCGTCTCGGTGAGGCTTTGAGCAGCGCCGAACAGCCGGGCGCAGCGCCCAAAATTTTCGGAGCGTCTCGGAGCAATTTGGAACACTCGGAACAGCCGGGCGCAGCGCCCAAAATTTTCGGAGCGTCTCGGAGCAATTTGGAACACTCGGAACAGCCGGGCGCAGCGCCCAAAATTTTCGGAGCGTCTCGGAGAAGCTCCGAGCAGCGCCGAACAGCCGGGCGCAGCGCCCAAAATTTTCGGAGCATCTCGGAGCAATTTGAAACACTCGGAACAGCCAGGCGCAGCGCCCAAAATTTTTGGAGCGTCTCGGAGAAGCTCCGAGCAGCGCCGAACAGCCGGGCACAGCGCCCAAAATTTTCGGAGCATCTCGGAGCAATTTGGAACACTCGTAACAGCCGGGCGCAGCGCCCAAATTTTCGGACATCTCGGAGCAATTTGGAACACTCGGAACAGCCGGGCGCAGCGCCCAAAATTTTCGGAGCGTCTCGGAGAAGCTCCGAGCAGCGCCGAACAGCCGGGCGCAGCGCCCAAAATTTTCGGAGCGTCTCGGAGAAGCTCCGAGCAGCGCCGAACAGCCGGGCGCAGCGCCCAAAATTTTCGGAGCGTCTCGGAGAAGCTCCGAGCAGCGCCGAACAGCCGGGCGCAGCGCCCAAAATTTTCGGAGCGTCTCGGAGAAGCTCCGAGCAGCGCCGAACAGCCGGCCGCAGCGCCCAAAATTTTCGGAGCGTCTCGGAGAAGCTCCGAGAAGCGCCGAACAGCTGGGCGCAGCGTCCAAAATTTTCGGACATCTCGGAGCAATTTGGAACACTCGGAACAGCCGGGCGCAGCGCCCAAAATTTTCGGAGCGTCTCGGAGAAGCTCCGAGCAGCGCCGAACAGCCGGGCGCAGCGCCCAAAATTTTCGGAGCGTCTCGGAGAAGCTCCGAGCAGCGCCGAACAGCCGAGCGCAGCGCCCAAAATTTTCGGAGCGTCTCGGAGAAGCTCCGAGAAGCGCCGAACAGCCGGGCGCAGCGTCCAAAATTTTCCGACATCTCGGAGCAATTTGGAACACTCGGAACAGCCGGGCGCAGCGCCCAAAATTTTCGGAGCGTCTCGGAGAAGCTCCGAGCAGCGCCGAACAGCCGGGCGCAGCGCCCAAAATTTTCGGAGCGTCTCGGAGAAGCTCCGAGCAGCGCCGAACAGCCCGGCGCAGCGCCCAAAATTTTCGGAGCGTCTCGGAGAAGCTCCGAGCAGCGCCGAACAGCCGGGCGCAGCGCCCAAAATTTTCGGAGCGTCTCGGAGAAGCTCCGAGCAGCGCCGAACAGCCGGGCGCAGCGCCCAAAATTTTCGGAGCGTCTCGGAGAAGCTCCGAGCAGCGCCGAACAGCCGGCCGCAGCGCCCAAAATTTTCGGAGCGTCTCGGAGAAGCTCCGAGAAGCGCCGAACAGCCGGGCGCAGCGTCCAAAATTTTCGGACATCTCGGAGCAATTTGGAACACTCGGAACAGCCGGGCGCAGCGCCCAAAATTTTCGGAGCGTCTCGGAGAAGCTCCGAGCAGCGCCGAACAGCCGGGCGCAGCGCCCAAAATTTTCGGAGCGTCTCGGAGAAGCTCCGAGCAGCGCCGAACAGCCGGGCGCAGCGCCCAAAATTTTCGGAGCGTCTCGGAGAAGCTCCGAGCAGCGCCGAACAGCCGAGCGCAGCGCCCAAAATTTTCGGAGCGTCTCGGAGAAGCTCCGAGAAGCGCCGAACAGCCGGGCGCAGCGTCCAAAATTTTCCGACATCTCGGAGCAATTTGGAACACTCGGAACAGCCAGGCGCAGCGCCCAAAATTTTCGGAGCGTCTCGGAGAAGCTCCGAGCAGCGCCGAACAGCCGGGCGCAGCGCCCAAAATTTTCGGAGCGTCTCGGAGAAGCTCCGAGCAGCGCCGAACAGCCGGGCGCAGCGCCCAAAATTTTCGGAGCGTCTCGGAGAAGCTCCGAGCAGCGCCGTACAGCCGGGCGCAGCGCCCAAAATTTTCGGAGCGTCTCGGAGAAGCTCCGAGCAGCGCCGTACAGCCGGGCGCAGCGCCCAAAATTTTCGGAGCGTCTCGGAGAAGCTCCGAGCAGCGCCGAACAGCCGGGCACGGCGCCCAAAATTTTCGGAGCATCTCGGAGCAATTTGGAACACTCGTAACAGCCGGGCGCAGCGCCCAAAATTTTCGGAGCGTCTCGGAGAGGCTCCGAGCAGCGCCGAACAGCCGGGCGCAGCGCCCAAAATTTTCGGAGCGTCTCGGAGAAGCTCCGACCAGCGCCGAACAGCCGGGCGCAGCGCTCAAAATTTTCGGAGCGTCTCGGAGCAATTTGGAACACTCGGAACAGCCGGGCGCAGCGCCCAAAATTTTCGGAGCGTCTCGGAGAAGCTCCGAGCAGCGCCGAACAGCCGGGCGCAGCGCCCAAAATTTTCGGAGCGTCTCGGTGAGGCTTTGAGCAGCGCCGAACAGCCGGGCGCAGCGCCCAAAATTTTCGGAGCGTCTCGGAGCAATTTGGAACACTCGGAACAGCCGGGCGCAGCGCCCAAAATTTTCGGAGCGTCTCGGAGCAATTTGGAACACTCGGAACAGCCGCGCCCAGCGCCCAAATTTTCGGACATCTCGGAGCAATTTGAAACACTCGGAACAGCCGGGCGCAGCGCCCAAAATTTTCGGAGCATCTCGGAGAATTTCCGAGCAGCGCCGAACAGCCGGGCCCAGCGCCCAAATTTTCGGAGCATCTCGGAGCAATTTGGAACACTCGGAACAGCCGCGCCCAGCGCCCAAATTTTCGGACATCTCGGAGCAATTTGAAACACTCGGAACAGCCGGGCGCAGCGCCCAAAATTTTCGGAGCGTCTCGGAGCTTCTCCGAGCAGCGCCGAACAGCCGGGCGCAGCGCCCAAAATTTTCCGAGCGTCTCGGAGAAGCTCCGAGCAGCGCCGAAGAGCCGGGCGCAGCGCCCAAAATTTTCGGAGCGTCTCGGAGAAGCTCCGAGCAGCGCCGAACAGCCGGGCGCAGCGCCCAAAATTTTCGGAGCATCTCGGAGCAATTTGGAACACTTGGAACAGCCGGGCGCAGCGCCCAAAATTTTCGGAGCGTCTCGGAGAATCTCCGAGCATCGCCGAACAGCCGGGCGCAGCGCCCAAAATTTTCGGAGCGTCTCGGAGAGGCTCCGAGCAGCGTCGAACAGCCGGGCGCAGCGCCCAAAATTTTCGGAGCGTCTCGGAGAATTTCCGAGCAGCGCCGAACAGCCGGGCGCAGCGCCCAAATTTTCGGAGCATCTCGGAGCAATTTGGAACACTCGGAACAGCCGGGCCCAGCGCCCAAATTTTCGGACATCTCGGAGCAATTTGAAACACTCGGAACAGCCGGGCGCAGCGCCCAAAATTTTCGGAGCGTCTCGGAGAAGCTCCGAGCAGCGCCGATCAGCCGGGCGCAGCGCCCAAAATTTTCGGAGCGTCTCGGAGAAGCTCCGAGCAGCGCCGAACAGCCGGGCGCAGCGCCCAAATTTTCGGAGCATCTCGGAGCAATTTGGAACACTCGGAACAGCCGGGCGCAGCGCCCAAAATTCTCGGAGCGTCTCGGAGCTTCTCCGAGCAGCGCCGAACAGCCGGGCGCAGCGCCCAAAATTTTCGGAGCATCTCGGAGAAATTTGGAACACTCGGAACAGCCGGGCGCAGCGCCCAAATTTTCGGACATCTCGGAGCAATTTGGAACACTCGGAACAACCGGGCGCAGCGCCCAAAATTTTCGGAGCGTCTCGGAGCTTCTCCGAGCAGCGCCGAACAGCCGGGCGCAGCGCCCAAAATTTTCCGAGCGTCTCGGAGAAGCTCCGAGCAGCGCCGAAGAGCCGGGCGCAGCGCCCAAAATTTTCGGAGCGTCTCGGAGAAGCTCCGAGCAGCGCCGAACAGCCGGGCGCAGCGCCCAAAATTTTCGGAGCATCTCGGAGCAATTTGGAACACTTGGAACAGCCGGGCGCAGCGCCCAAAATTTTCGGAGCGTCTCGGAGAATCTCCGAGCATCGCCGAACAGCCGGGCGCAGCGCCCAAAATTTTCGGAGCGTCTCGGAGAAGCTCCGAGCAGCGCCGAACAGCCGGGCGCAGCGCCCAAAATTTTCGGAGCATCTCGGAGAAATTTGGAACACTCGGAACAGCCGGGCGCAGCGCCCAAATTTTCGGACATCTCGGAGCAATTTGGAACACTCGGAACAACCGGGCGCAGCGCCCAAAATTTTCGGAGCGTCTCGGAGCTTCTCCGAGCAGCGCCGAACAGCCGGGCGCAGCGCCCAAAATTTTCCGAGCGTCTCGGAGAAGCTCCGAGCAGCGCCGAAGAGCCGGGCGCAGCGCCCAAAATTTTCGGAGCGTCTCGGAGAAGCTCCGAGCAGCGCCGAACAGCCGGGCGCAGCGCCCAAAATTTTCGGAGCATCTCGGAGCAATTTGGAACAGTCGGAACAGCCGGGCGCAGCGCCCAAATTTTCGGACATCTCGGAGCAATTTGGAACACTCGGAACAGCCGGGCGCAGCGCCCAAAATTTTCCGAGCGTCTCGGAGAAGCTCCGACCAGCGCCGAACAGCCGGGCGCAGTGCCCAAAATTTTCGGAGCGTCTCGGAGAATTTCCGAGCAGCGCCGAACAGCCGGGCGGAGCGCCCAAATATTCGGAGCATCTCGGAGCAATTTGGAACACTCGGAACAGCCGCGCCCAGCGCCCAAATTTTCGGACATCTCGGAGCAATTTGAAACACTCGGAACAGCCGGGCGCAGCGCCCAAAATTTTCGGAGCGTCTCGGAGAAGCTCTGAGCAGCGTCGATCAGCCGGGCGCAGCGCCCAAAATTTTCGGAGCGTCTCGGACAATCACCGAGCAGCGCCGAAGAGCCGGGCGCAGCGCCCAAAATTTTCGGAGCATCTCGGAGCAATTTGAAACACTCGGAACAGCCAGGCGCAGCGCCCAAAATTTTCGGAGCGTCTCGGAGAAGCTCCGAGCAGCGCCGAACAGCCGGGCGCAGCGCCCAAAATTTTTGGAGCGTCTCGGAGAGGCTCCGAGCAGCGCCGAACAGCCGGGCGCAGCGCCCAAAATTTTCGGAGCGTCAAGGAGAAGCTCCGAGCAGCGCCGAACAGCCGGGCACAGCGCCCAAAATTTTCGGAGCATCTCGGAGCAATTTGGAACACTCGTAACAGCCGGGCGCAGCGCCCAAATTTTCGGACATCTCGGAGCAATTTGGAACACTCGGAACAGCCGGGCGCAGCGCCCAAAATTTTCGGAGCGTCTCGGAGAAGCTCCGAGCAGCGCCGTACAGCCGGGCGCAGCGCCCAAAATTTTCGGAGCGTCTCGGAGAAGCTCCGAGCAGCGCCGAACAGCCGGGCACAGCGCCCAAAATTTTCGGAGCATCTCGGAGCAATTTGGAACACTCGTAACAGCCGGGCACAGCGCCCAAATTTTCGGACATCTCGGAGCAATTTGGAACACTCGGAACAGCTGGGCGCAGCGCCCAAAATTTTCGGAGCGTCTCGGAGAAGCTCCGAGCAGCGCCGAACAGCCGGGCGCAGCGCCCAAAATTTTCGGAGCGTCTCGGAGAAGCTCCGAGCAGCGCCGAACAGCCGGGCGCAGCGCCCAAAATTTTCGGAGCGTCTCGGAGAAGCTCCGAGCAGCGCCGAACAGCCGGGCGCAGCGCCCAAAATTTTCGGAGCGTCTCGGAGAAGCTCCGAGCAGCGCCGTACAGCCGGGCGCAGCGCCCAAAATTTTCGGAGCGTCTCGGAGAAGCTCCGAGCAGCGCCGAACAGCCGGGCACAGCGCCCAAAATTTTCGGAGCATCTCGGAGCAATTTGGAACACTCGTAACAGCCGGGCGCAGCGCCCAAATTTTCGGACATCTCGGAGCAATTTGGAACACTCGGAACAGCCGGGCGCAGCGCCCAAAATTTTCGGAGCGTCTCGGAGAGGCTCCGAGCAGCGCCGAACAGCCGGGCGCAGCGCCCAAAATTTTCGGAGCGTCTCGGAGAAGCTCCGACCAGCGCCGAACACCCGGGCGCAGCGCTCAAAATTTTCGGAGCGTCTCGGAGCAATTTGGAACACTCGGAACAGCCGGGCGCAGCGCCCAAAATTTTCGGAGCGTCTCGGAGAAGCTCCGAGCAGCGCCGAACAGCCGGGCGCAGCGCCCAAAATTTTCGGAGCGTCTCGGTGAGGCTTTGAGCAGCGCCGAACAGCCGGGCGCAGCGCCCAAAATTTTCGGAGCGTCTCGGAGCAATTTGGAACACTCGGAACAGCCGGGCGCAGCGCCCAAAATTTTCGGAGCGTCTCGGAGCAATTTGGAACACTCGGAACAGCCGGGCGCAGCGCCCAAAATTTTCGGAGCGTCTCGGAGAAGCTCCGAGCAGCGCCGAACAGCCGGGCGCAGCGCCCAAAATTTTCGGAGCATCTCGGAGCAATTTGAAACACTCGGAACAGCCAGGCGCAGCGCCCAAAATTTTTGGAGCGTCTCGGAGAAGCTCCGAGCAGCGCCGAACAGCCGGGCACAGCGCCCAAAATTTTCGGAGCATCTCGGAGCAATTTGGAACACTCGTAACAGCCGGGCGCAGCGCCCAAAGTTTCGGACATCTCGGAGCAATTTGGAACACTCGGAACAGCCGGGCGCAGCGCCCAAAATTTTCGGAGCGTCTCGGAGAAGCTCCGAGCAGCGCCGAACAGCCGGGCGCAGCGCCCAAAATTTTCGGAGCGTCTCGGAGAAGCTCCGAGCAGCGCCGAACAGCCGGGCGCAGCGCCCAAAATTTTCGGAGCGTCTCGGAGAAGCTCCGAGCAGCGCCGAACAGCCGGGCGCAGCGCCCAAAATTTTCGGAGCGTCTCGGAGAAGCTCCGAGCAGCGCCGAACAGCCGGCCGCAGCGCCCAAAATTTTCGGAGCGTCTCGGAGAAGCTCCGAGAAGCGCCGAACAGCTGGGCGCAGCGTCCAAAATTTTCGGACATCTCGGAGCAATTTGGAACACTCGGAACAGCCGGGCGCAGCGCCCAAAATTTTCGGAGCGTCTCGGAGAAGCTCCGAGCAGCGCCGAACAGCCGGGCGCAGCGCCCAAAATTTTCGGAGCGTCTCGGAGAAGCTCCGAGCAGCGCCGAACAGCCGGGCGCAGCGCCCAAAATTTTCGGAGCGTCTCGGAGAAGCTCCGAGCAGCGCCGAACAGCCGAGCGCAGCGCCCAAAATTTTCGGAGCGTCTCGGAGAAGCTCCGAGAAGCGCCGAACAGCCGGGCGCAGCGTCCAAAATTTTCCGACATCTCGGAGCAATTTGGAACACTCGGAACAGCCGGGCGCAGCGCCCAAAATTTTCGGAGCGTCTCGGAGAAGCTCCGAGCAGCGCCGAACAGCCGGGCGCAGCGCCCAAAATTTTCGGAGCGTCTCGGAGAAGCTCCGAGCAGCGCCGAACAGCCGGGCGCAGCGCCCAAAATTTTCGGAGCGTCTCGGAGAAGCTCCGAGCAGCGCCGAACAGCCGGGCGCAGCGCCCAAAATTTTCGGAGCGTCTCGGAGAAGCTCCGAGCAGCGCCGAACAGCCGGGCGCAGCGCCCAAAATTTTCGGAGCGTCTCGGAGAAGCTCCGAGCAGCGCCGAACAGCCGGCCGCAGCGCCCAAAATTTTCGGAGCGTCTCGGAGAAGCTCCGAGAAGCGCCGAACAGCCGGGCGCAGCGTCCAAAATTTTCGGACATCTCGGAGCAATTTGGAACACTCGGAACAGCCGGGCGCAGCGCCCAAAATTTTCGGAGCGTCTCGGAGAAGCTCCGAGCAGCGCCGAACAGCCGGGCGCAGCGCCCAAAATTTTCGGAGCGTCTCGGAGAAGCTCCGAGCAGCGCCGAACAGCCGGGCGCAGCGCCCAAAATTTTCGGAGCGTCTCGGAGAAGCTCCGAGCAGCGCCGAACAGCCGAGCGCAGCGCCCAAAATTTTCGGAGCGTCTCGGAGAATTTCCGAGCAGCGCCGAACAGCCGGGCGCAGCGCCCAAATTTTCGGAGCATCTCGGAGCAATTTGGAACACTCGGAACAGCCGGGCCCAGCGCCCAAATTTTCGGACATCTCGGAGCAATTTGAAACACTCGGAACAGCCGGGCGCAGCGCCCAAAATTTTCGGAGCGTCTCGGAGAAGCTCCGAGCAGCGCCGATCAGCCGGGCGCAGCGCCCAAAATTTTCGGAGCGTCTCGGAGAAGCTCCGAGCAGCGCCGAACAGCCGGGCGCAGCGCCCAAATTTTCGGAGCATCTCGGAGCAATTTGGAACACTCGGAACAGCCGGGCGCAGCGCCCAAAATTCTCGGAGCGTCTCGGAGCTTCTCCGAGCAGCGCCGAACAGCCGGGCGCAGCGCCCAAAATTTTCGGAGCATCTCGGAGAAATTTGGAACACTCGGAACAGCCGGGCGCAGCGCCCAAATTTTCGGACATCTCGGAGCAATTTGGAACACTCGGAACAACCGGGCGCAGCGCCCAAAATTTTCGGAGCGTCTCGGAGCTTCTCCGAGCAGCGCCGAACAGCCGGGCGCAGCGCCCAAAATTTTCCGAGCGTCTCGGAGAAGCTCCGAGCAGCGCCGAAGAGCCGGGCGCAGCGCCCAAAATTTTCGGAGCGTCTCGGAGAAGCTCCGAGCAGCGCCGAACAGCCGGGCGCAGCGCCCAAAATTTTCGGAGCATCTCGGAGCAATTTGGAACACTTGGAACAGCCGGGCGCAGCGCCCAAAATTTTCGGAGCGTCTCGGAGCTTCTCCGAGCAGCGCCGAACAGCCGGGCGCAGCGCCCAAAATTTTCCGAGCGTCTCGGAGAAGCTCCGAGCAGCGCCGAAGAGCCGGGCGCAGCGCCCAAAATTTTCGGAGCGTCTCGGAGAAGCTCCGAGCAGCGCCGAACAGCCGGGCGCAGCGCCCAAAATTTTCGGAGCATCTCGGAGCAATTTGGAACAGTCGGAACAGCCGGGCGCAGCGCCCAAATTTTCGGACATCTCGGAGCAATTTGGAACACTCGGAACAGCCGGGCGCAGCGCCCAAAATTTTCCGAGCGTCTCGGAGAAGCTCCGACCAGCGCCGAACAGCCGGGCGCAGTGCCCAAAATTTTCGGAGCGTCTCGGAGAATTTCCGAGCAGCGCCGAACAGCCGGGCGGAGCGCCCAAATATTCGGAGCATCTCGGAGCAATTTGGAACACTCGGAACAGCCGCGCCCAGCGCCCAAATTTTCGGACATCTCGGAGCAATTTGAAACACTCGGAACAGCCGGGCGCAGCGCCCAAAATTTTCGGAGCGTCTCGGAGAAGCTCTGAGCAGCGTCGATCAGCCGGGCGCAGCGCCCAAAATTTTCGGAGCGTCTCGGACAATCACCGAGCAGCGCCGAAGAGCCGGGCGCAGCGCCCAAAATTTTCGGAGCATCTCGGAGCAATTTGAAACACTCGGAACAGCCAGGCGCAGCGCCCAAAATTTTCGGAGCGTCTCGGAGAAGCTCCGAGCAGCGCCGAACAGCCGGGCGCAGCGCCCAAAATTTTTGGAGCGTCTCGGAGAGGCTCCGAGCAGCGCCGAACAGCCGGGCGCAGCGCCCAAAATTTTCGGAGCGTCAAGGAGAAGCTCCGAGCAGCGCCGAACAGCCGGGCACAGCGCCCAAAATTTTCGGAGCATCTCGGAGCAATTTGGAACACTCGTAACAGCCGGGCGCAGCGCCCAAATTTTCGGACATCTCGGAGCAATTTGGAACACTCGGAACAGCCGGGCGCAGCGCCCAAAATTTTCGGAGCGTCTCGGAGAAGCTCCGAGCAGCGCCGTACAGCCGGGCGCAGCGCCCAAAATTTTCGGAGCGTCTCGGAGAAGCTCCGAGCAGCGCCGAACAGCCGGGCACAGCGCCCAAAATTTTCGGAGCATCTCGGAGCAATTTGGAACACTCGTAACAGCCGGGCACAGCGCCCAAATTTTCGGACATCTCGGAGCAATTTGGAACACTCGGAACAGCTGGGCGCAGCGCCCAAAATTTTCGGAGCGTCTCGGAGAAGCTCCGAGCAGCGCCGAACAGCCGGGCGCAGCGCCCAAAATTTTCGGAGCGTCTCGGAGAAGCTCCGAGCAGCGCCGAACAGCCGGGCGCAGCGCCCAAAATTTTCGGAGCGTCTCGGAGAAGCTCCGAGCAGCGCCGAACAGCCGGGCGCAGCGCCCAAAATTTTCGGAGCGTCTCGGAGAAGCTCCGAGCAGCGCCGTACAGCCGGGCGCAGCGCCCAAAATTTTCGGAGCGTCTCGGAGAAGCTCCGAGCAGCGCCGAACAGCCGGGCACAGCGCCCAAAATTTTCGGAGCATCTCGGAGCAATTTGGAACACTCGTAACAGCCGGGCGCAGCGCCCAAATTTTCGGACATCTCGGAGCAATTTGGAACACTCGGAACAGCCGGGCGCAGCGCCCAAAATTTTCGGAGCGTCTCGGAGAGGCTCCGAGCAGCGCCGAACAGCCGGGCGCAGCGCCCAAAATTTTCGGAGCGTCTCGGAGAAGCTCCGACCAGCGCCGAACACCCGGGCGCAGCGCTCAAAATTTTCGGAGCGTCTCGGAGCAATTTGGAACACTCGGAACAGCCGGGCGCAGCGCCCAAAATTTTCGGAGCGTCTCGGAGAAGCTCCGAGCAGCGCCGAACAGCCGGGCGCAGCGCCCAAAATTTTCGGAGCGTCTCGGTGAGGCTTTGAGCAGCGCCGAACAGCCGGGCGCAGCGCCCAAAATTTTCGGAGCGTCTCGGAGCAATTTGGAACACTCGGAACAGCCGGGCGCAGCGCCCAAAATTTTCGGAGCGTCTCGGAGCAATTTGGAACACTCGGAACAGCCGGGCGCAGCGCCCAAAATTTTCGGAGCGTCTCGGAGAAGCTCCGAGCAGCGCCGAACAGCCGGGCGCAGCGCCCAAAATTTTCGGAGCATCTCGGAGCAATTTGAAACACTCGGAACAGCCAGGCGCAGCGCCCAAAATTTTTGGAGCGTCTCGGAGAAGCTCCGAGCAGCGCCGAACAGCCGGGCACAGCGCCCAAAATTTTCGGAGCATCTCGGAGCAATTTGGAACACTCGTAACAGCCGGGCGCAGCGCCCAAAGTTTCGGACATCTCGGAGCAATTTGGAACACTCGGAACAGCCGGGCGCAGCGCCCAAAATTTTCGGAGCGTCTCGGAGAAGCTCCGAGCAGCGCCGAACAGCCGGGCGCAGCGCCCAAAATTTTCGGAGCGTCTCGGAGAAGCTCCGAGCAGCGCCGAACAGCCGGGCGCAGCGCCCAAAATTTTCGGAGCGTCTCGGAGAAGCTCCGAGCAGCGCCGAACAGCCGGGCGCAGCGCCCAAAATTTTCGGAGCGTCTCGGAGAAGCTCCGAGCAGCGCCGAACAGCCGGCCGCAGCGCCCAAAATTTTCGGAGCGTCTCGGAGAAGCTCCGAGAAGCGCCGAACAGCTGGGCGCAGCGTCCAAAATTTTCGGACATCTCGGAGCAATTTGGAACACTCGGAACAGCCGGGCGCAGCGCCCAAAATTTTCGGAGCGTCTCGGAGAAGCTCCGAGCAGCGCCGAACAGCCGGGCGCAGCGCCCAAAATTTTCGGAGCGTCTCGGAGAAGCTCCGAGCAGCGCCGAACAGCCGGGCGCAGCGCCCAAAATTTTCGGAGCGTCTCGGAGAAGCTCCGAGCAGCGCCGAACAGCCGAGCGCAGCGCCCAAAATTTTCGGAGCGTCTCGGAGAAGCTCCGAGAAGCGCCGAACAGCCGGGCGCAGCGTCCAAAATTTTCCGACATCTCGGAGCAATTTGGAACACTCGGAACAGCCGGGCGCAGCGCCCAAAATTTTCGGAGCGTCTCGGAGAAGCTCCGAGCAGCGCCGAACAGCCGGGCGCAGCGCCCAAAATTTTCGGAGCGTCTCGGAGAAGCTCCGAGCAGCGCCGAACAGCCGGGCGCAGCGCCCAAAATTTTCGGAGCGTCTCGGAGAAGCTCCGAGCAGCGCCGAACAGCCGGGCGCAGCGCCCAAAATTTTCGGAGCGTCTCGGAGAAGCTCCGAGCAGCGCCGAACAGCCGGGCGCAGCGCCCAAAATTTTCGGAGCGTCTCGGAGAAGCTCCGAGCAGCGCCGAACAGCCGGCCGCAGCGCCCAAAATTTTCGGAGCGTCTCGGAGAAGCTCCGAGAAGCGCCGAACAGCCGGGCGCAGCGTCCAAAATTTTCGGACATCTCGGAGCAATTTGGAACACTCGGAACAGCCGGGCGCAGCGCCCAAAATTTTCGGAGCGTCTCGGAGAAGCTCCGAGCAGCGCCGAACAGCCGGGCGCAGCGCCCAAAATTTTCGGAGCGTCTCGGAGAAGCTCCGAGCAGCGCCGAACAGCCGGGCGCAGCGCCCAAAATTTTCGGAGCGTCTCGGAGAAGCTCCGAGCAGCGCCGAACAGCCGAGCGCAGCGCCCAAAATTTTCGGAGCGTCTCGGAGAAGCTCCGAGAAGCGCCGAACAGCCGGGCGCAGCGTCCAAAATTTTCCGACATCTCGGAGCAATTTGGAACACTCGGAACAGCCGGGCGCAGCGCCCAAAATTTTCGGAGCGTCTCGGAGAAGCTCCGAGCAGCGCCGAACAGCCGGGCGCAGCGCCCAAAATTTTCGGAGCGTCTCGGAGAAGCTCCGAGCAGCGCCGAACAGCCGGGCGCAGCGCCCAAAATTTTCGGAGCGTCTCGGAGAAGCTCCGAGCAGCGCCGTACAGCCGGGCGCAGCGCCCAAAATTTTCGGAGCGTCTCGGAGAAGCTCCGAGCAGCGCCGTACAGCCGGGCGCAGCGCCCAAAATTTTCGGAGCGTCTCGGAGAAGCTCCGAGCAGCGCCGAACAGCCGGGCACGGCGCCCAAAATTTTCGGAGCATCTCGGAGCAATTTGGAACACTCGTAACAGCCGGGCGCAGCGCCCAAAATTTTCGGAGCGTCTCGGAGAGGCTCCGAGCAGCGCCGAACAGCCGGGCGCAGCGCCCAAAATTTTCGGAGCGTCTCGGAGAAGCTCCGACCAGCGCCGAACAGCCGGGCGCAGCGCTCAAAATTTTCGGAGCGTCTCGGAGCAATTTGGAACACTCGGAACAGCCGGGCGCAGCGCCCAAAATTTTCGGAGCGTCTCGGAGAAGCTCCGAGCAGCGCCGAACAGCCGGGCGCAGCGCCCAAAATTTTCGGAGCGTCTCGGTGAGGCTTTGAGCAGCGCCGAACAGCCGGGCGCAGCGCCCAAAATTTTCGGAGCGTCTCGGAGCAATTTGGAACACTCGGAACAGCCGGGCGCAGCGCCCAAAATTTTCGGAGCGTCTCGGAGCAATTTGGAACACTCGGAACAGCCGGGCGCAGCGCCCAAAATTTTCGGAGCGTCTCGGAGAAGCTCCGAGCAGCGCCGAACAGCCGGGCGCAGCGCCCAAAATTTTCGGAGCATCTCGGAGCAATTTGAAACACTCGGAACAGCCAGGCGCAGCGCCCAAAATTTTTGGAGCGTCTCGGAGAAGCTCCGAGCAGCGCCGAACAGCCGGGCGCAGCGCCCAAAATTTTTGGAGCGTCTCGGAGAGGCTCCGAGCAGCGCCGAACAGCCGGGCGCAGCGCCCAAAATTTTCGGAGCGTCTCGGAGAAGCTCCGAGCAGCGCCGAACAGCCGGGCGCAGCGCCCAAAATTTTCGGAGCGTCTCGGAACAATTTGGAACACTCGGAACAGCCGGGCGCAGCGCCCAAAATTTTCGGAGCGTCTCGGAGAAGCTCCGAGCAGCGCCGAACAGCCGGGCGCAGCGCCCAAAATTTTTGGAGCGTCTCGGAGAGGCTCCGAGCAGCGCCGAACAGCAGGGCGCAGCGCCCAAAATTTTCGGAGCGTCTCGGAGAAGCTCCGAGCAGCGCCGAACAGCCGGGCGCAGCGCCCAAAATTTTCGGAGCGTCTCGGAGAAGCTCCGAGCAGCGCCGAACAGCCGGGCGCAGCGCCCAAAATTTTCGGAGCATCTCGGAGCAATTTGGAACACTCGGAACAGCCGGGCGCAGCGCCCAAATTTTCGGACATCTCGGAACAATTTGAAACACTCGGAACAACCGGGCGCAGCGCCCAAAATTTAGGGAGCGTCTCGGAGAGGCTCCGAGCAGCGCCGAACAGCCGGGCGCAGCGCCCAAAATTTTCGGAGCGTCTCGGAGAGGCTCCGAGCAGTGCCGAACAGCCGGGCGCAGCGCCCAAAATTTTCGGAGCGTCTCGGAGAAGCTCCGAGCAGCGCCGTACAGCCGGGCGCAGCGCCCAAAATTTTCGGAGCGTCTCGGAGAAGCTCCGAGCAGCGCCGAACAGCCGGGCACAGCGCTTAAAATTTTCGGAGCATCTCGGAGCAATTTGGAACACTCGTAACAGCCGGGCGCAGCGCCCAAATTTTCGGACATCTCGGAGCAATTTGGAACACTCGAAACAGCCGGGCGCAGCGCCCAAAATTTTCGGAGCGTCTCGGAGAATCTCCGAGCAGCGCCGAACAGCCGAACGCAGCGCCCAAAATTTTCGGAGCATCTCGGAGCAATTTGGAACACTCGGAACAGCCGGGCGCAGCGCCCAAATTTTCGGACATCTCGGAGCAATATGAAACACTCGGAACAGCCGGGCGCAGCGCCCAAAATTTTTGGAGCGTCTCGGAGAGGCTCCGAGCAGCGCCGAACAGCAGGGCGCAGCGCCCAAAATTTTCGGAGCATCTCGGAGCAATTTGGAACACTCGTAACAGCCGGGCGCAGCGCCCAAATTTTCGGACATCTCGGAGCAATTTGGAACACTCGGAACAGCCGGGCGCAGCGCCCAAAATTTTCGGAGCGTCTCGGAGAGGCTCCGAGCAGCGCCGAACAGCCGGGCGCAGCGCCCAAAATTTTCGGAGCGTCTCGGAGAAGCTCCGACCAGCGCCGAACAGCCGGGCGCAGCGCTCAAAATTTTCGGAGCGTCTCGGAGCAATTTGGAACACTCGGAACAGCCGGGCGCAGCGCCCAAAATTTTCGGAGCGTCTCGGAGAAGCTCCGAGCAGCGCCGAACAGCCGGGCGCAGCGCCCAAAATTTTCGGAGCGTCTCGGTGAGGCTTTGAGCAGCGCCGAACAGCCGGGCGCAGCGCCCAAAATTTTCGGAGCGTCTCGGAGCAATTTGGAACACTCGGAACAGCCGGGCGCAGCGCCCAAAATTTTCGGAGCGTCTCGGAGCAATTTGGAACACTCGGAACAGCCGGGCGCAGCGCCCAAAATTTTCGGAGCGTCTCGGAGAACCTCCGAGCAGCGCCGAACAGCCGGGCGCAGCGCCCAAAATTTTCGGAGCATCTCGGAGCAATTTGAAACACTCGGAACAGCCAGGCGCAAGCCCAAAATTTTTGGAGCGTCTCGGAGAAGCTCCGAGCAGCGCCGAACAGCCGGGCGCAGCGCCCAAAATTTTCGGAGCGTCTCGGAGAGGCTCCGAGCAGCGCCGAACAGCCGGGCGCAGCGCCCAAAATTTTCGGAGCGTCTCGGAGAAGCTCCGACCAGCGCCGAACAGCCGGGCGCAGCGCCCAAAATTTTCGGAGCGTCTCGGAGCAATTTGGAACACTCGGAACAGCCGGGCGCAGCGCCCAAAATTTTCGGAGCGTCTCGGAGAAGCTCCGAGCAGCGCCGAACAGCCGGGCGCAGCGCCCAAAATTTTTGGAGCGTCTCGGAGAGGCTCCGAGCAGCGCCGAACAGCAGGGCGCAGCGCCCAAAATTTTCGGAGCGTCTCGGAGAAGCTCCGAGCAGCGCCGAACAGCCGGGCGCAGCGCCCAAAATTTTCGGAGCGTCTCGGAGAAGCTCCGAGCAGCGCCGAACAGCCGGGCGCAGCGCCCAAAATTTTCGGAGCATCTCGGAGCAATTTGGAACACTCGGAACAGCCGGGCGCAGCGCCCAAATTTTCGGACATCTCGGAGCAATTTGGAACACTCGGAACAGCCGGGCGCAGCGCCCAAAATTTTCGGAGCGTCTCGGAGCTTCTCCGAGCAGCGCCGAACAGCCGGGCGCAGCGCCCAAAATTTTCGGAGCGTCTCGGAGAAGCTCCGAGCAGCGCCGAACAGCCGGGCGCAGCGCCCAAAATTTTCGGAGCATCTCGGAGAAATTTGGAACACTCGGAACAGCCGGGCGCAGCGCCCAAATTTTCGGACATCTCGGAGCAATTTGGAACACTCGGAACAGCCGGGCGCAGCGCCCAAAATTTTCGGAGCGTCTCGGAGCTTCTCCGAGCAGCGCCGAACAGCCGGGCGCAGCGCCCAAAATTTTCCGAGCGTCTCGGAGAAGCTCCGAGCAGCGCCGAACAGCCGGGCGCAGCGCCCAACATTTTCGGAGCGTCTCGGAGAAGCTCCGAGCAGCGCCGAACAGCCGGGCGCAGCGCCCAAAATTTTCGGAGCATCTCGGAGCAATTTGGAACCGTCGGAACAGCCGGGCGCAGCGCCCAAATTTTCGGACATCTCGGAGCAATTTGGAACACTCGGAACAGCCGGGCGCAGCGCCCAAAATTTTCGGAGCGTCTCGGAGAAGCTCCGAGCAGCGCCGAACAGCCGGGCGCAGTGCCCAAAATTTTCGGAGCGTCTCGGAGAATTTCCAAGCAGCGCCGAACAGCCGGGCGCAGCGCCCAAATTTTCGGAGCATCTCGGAGCAATTTGGAACACTCGGAACAGCCGGGCCCAGCGCCCAAATTTTCGGACATCTCGGAGCAATTTGAAACACTCGGAACAGCCGGGCGCAGCGCCCAAAATTTTCGGAGCGTCTCGGAGAAGCTCTGAGCAGCGTCGATCAGCCGGGCGCAGCGCCCAAAATTTTCGGAGCGTCTCGGACAATCACCGAGCAGCGCCGAACAGCCGGGCGCAGCGCCCAAAATTTTCGGAGCATCTCGGAGCAATTTGAAACACTCGGAACAGCCAGGCGCAGCGCCCAAAATTTTCGGAGCGTCTCGGAGAAGCTCCGAGCAGCGCCGAACAGCCGGGCGCAGCGCCCAAAATTTTTGGAGCGTCTCGGAGAGGCTCCGAGCAGCGCCGAACAGCCGGGCGCAGCGCCCAAAATTTTCGGAGCGTCTCGGAGAAGCTCCGAGCAGCGCCGAACAGCCGGGCGCAGCGCCCAAAATTTTCGGAGCGTCTCGGAGAAGCTCCGAGCAGCGCCGAACAGCCGGGCGCAGCGCCCAAAATTTTCGGAGCATCTCGGAGCAATTTGGAACACTCGGAACAGCCAGGCGCAGCGTTCAAAATTTTCGGAGCGTCTCGGGGAGGCTCCGAGCAGCGCCGAACAGCCGGGCGCAGCGCCCAAAATTTTCGGAGCGTCTCGGAGCAATTTGGAACACGCCGAACAGCCGGGCGCAGCGCCCAAAATTTTCGGAGTATCTCGGAGCAATTTGGAACACTCGGAAAAGCCGGGCGCAGCGCCCAAAATTTTCGGAGCGTCTCGGAGCTTCTCCGAGCAGCGCCGAACAGCCGGGCGCAGCGCCCAAAATTTTCGGAGCGTTTCGGAGAAGCTCCGAGCAGCGCCGAACAGCCGGGCGCAGCGCCCAAAATTTTTGGAGCGTCTCGGAGAGGCTCCGAGCAGCGCCGAACAGCAGGGCGCAGCGCCCAAAATTTTCGGAGCGTCTCGGAGAAGCTCCGAGCAGCGCCGAACAGCCGGGCGCAGCGCCCAAAATTTTCGGAGCGTCTCGGAGAAGCTCCGAGCAGCGCCGAACAGCCGGGCGCAGCGCCCAAAATTTTCGGAGCATCTCGGAGCAATTTGGAACACTCGGAACAGCCGGGCGCAGCGCCCAAATTTTCGGACATCTCGGAACAATTTGAAACACTCGGAACAACCGGGCGCAGCGCCCAAAATTTAGGGAGCGTCTCGGAGAGGCTCCGAGCAGCGCCGAACAGCCGGGCGCAGCGCCCAAAATTTTCGGAGCGTCTCGGAGAGGCTCCGAGCAGTGCCGAACAGCCGGGCGCAGCGCCCAAAATTTTCGGAGCGTCTCGGAGAAGCTCCGAGCAGCGCCGTACAGCCGGGCGCAGCGCCCAAAATTTTCGGAGCGTCTCGGAGAAGCTCCGAGCAGCGCCGAACAGCCGGGCACAGCGCTTAAAATTTTCGGAGCATCTCGGAGCAATTTGGAACACTCGTAACAGCCGGGCGCAGCGCCCAAATTTTCGGACATCTCGGAGCAATTTGGAACACTCGAAACAGCCGGGCGCAGCGCCCAAAATTTTCGGAGCGTCTCGGAGAATCTCCGAGCAGCGCCGAACAGCCGAACGCAGCGCCCAAAATTTTCGGAGCATCTCGGAGCAATTTGGAACACTCGGAACAGCCGGGCGCAGCGCCCAAATTTTCGGACATCTCGGAGCAATATGAAACACTCGGAACAGCCGGGCGCAGCGCCCAAAATTTTTGGAGCGTCTCGGAGAGGCTCCGAGCAGCGCCGAACAGCAGGGCGCAGCGCCCAAAATTTTCGGAGCGTCTCGGAGAAGCTCCGAGCAGCGCCGAACAGCCGGGCGCAGCGCCCAAAATTTTCGGAGCGTCTCGGAGAAGCTCCGAGCAGCGCCGAACAGCCGGGCGCAGCGCCCAAAATTTTCGGAGCATCTCGGAGCAATTTGGAACACTCGGAACAGCCGGGCGCAGCGCCCAAATTTTCGGACATCTCGGAGCAATTTGAAACACTCGGAACAGCCGGGCGCAGCGCCCAAAATTTTCGGAGCGTCTCGGAGAAGCTCCGAGCAGCGCCGAACAGCCGGGCGCAGCGCCCAAAATTTTCGGAGCGTCTCGGAGAAGCTCCGAGCAGCGCCGAACAGCCGGGCGCAGCGCCCAAAATTTTCGGAGCATCTCGGAGCATTTTGGAACACTCGTAACAGCCGGGCGCAGCGCCCAAATTTTCGGACATCTCGGAGCAATTTGGAACACTCGGAACAGCTGGGCGCAGCGCCCAAAATTATCGGAGCGTCTCGGAGAAGCTCCGAGCAGCGCCGAACAGCCGGGCGCAGCGCCCAAAATTTTCGGAGCGTCTCGGAGAAGCTCCGAGCAGCGCCGAACAGCCGGGCGCAGCGCCCAAAATTTTCGAAGCGTCTCGGAGAAGCTCCGAGCAGCGCCGTACAGCCGGGCGCAGCGCCCAAAATTTTCGGAGCGTCTCGGAGAAGCTCCGAGCAGCGCCGAACAGACGGGCACAGCGCCCAAAATTTTCGGAGCATCTCGGAGCAATTTGGAACACTCGTAACAGCCGGGCGCAGCGCCCAAATTTTCGGACATCTCGGAGCAATTTGGAACACTCGGAACAGCCGGGCGCAGCGCCCAAAATTTTCGGAGCGTCTCGGAGCTTCTCCGAGCAGCGCCGAACAGCCGGGCGCAGCGCCCAAAATTTTCGGAGCGTCTCGGAGAAGCTCCGACCAGCGCCGAACAGCCGGGCGCAGCGCTCAAAATTTTCGGAGCGTCTCGGAGCAATTTGGAACACTCGGAACAGCCGGGCGCAGCGCCCAAAATTTTCGGAGCGTCTCGGAGAAGCTCCGAGCAGCGCCGAACAGCCGGGCGCAGCGCCCAAAAGTTTCGGAGCGTCTCGGTGAGGCTTTGAGCAGCGCCGAACAGCCGGGCGCAGCGCCCAAAATTTTCGGAGCGTCTCGGAGCAATTTGGAACACTCGGAACAGCCGGGCGCAGCGCCCAAAATTTTCGGAGCGTCTCGGAGCAATTTGGAACACTCGGAACAGCCGGGCGCAGCGCCCAAAATTTTCGGAGCGTCTCGGAGAACCTCCGAGCAGCGCCGAACAGCCGGGCGCAGCGCCCAAAATTTTCGGAGCATCTCGGAGCAATTTGAAACACTCGGAACAGCCAGGCGCAAGCCCAAAATTTTTGGAGCGTCTCGGAGAAGCTCCGAGCAGCGCCGAACAGCCGGGCGCAGCGCCCAAAATTTTCGGAGCGTCTCGGAGAGGCTCCGAGCAGCGCCGAACAGCCGGGCGCAGCGCCCAAAATTTTCGGAGCGTCTCGGAGAAGCTCCGACCAGCGCCGAACAGCCGGGCGCAGCGCCCAAAATTTTCGGAGCGTCTCGGAGCAATTTGGAACACTCGGAACAGCCGGGCGCAGCGCCCAAAATTTTCGGAGCGTCTCGGAGAAGCTCCGAGCAGCGCCGAACAGCCGGGCGCAGCGCCCAAAATTTTTGGAGCGTCTCGGAGAGGCTCCGAGCAGCGCCGAACAGCAGGGCGCAGCGCCCAAAATTTTCGGAGCGTCTCGGAGAAGCTCCGAGCAGCGCCGAACAGCCGGGCGCAGCGCCCAAAATTTTCGGAGCATCTCGGAGCAATTTGGAACACTCGGAACAGCCGGGCGCAGCGCCCAAAATTTTCGGACATCTCCGAGCAATTTGGAACACTCGGAACAGCCGGGCGCAGCGCCCAAAATTTTCGGAGCGTCTCGGAGCTTCTCCGAGCAGCGCCGAACAGCCGGGCGCAGCGCCCAAAATTTTCCGAGCGTCTCGGAGAAGCTCCGAGCAGCGCCGAACAGCCGGGCGCAGCGCCCAACATTTTCGGAGCGTCTCGGAGAAGCTCCGAGCAGCGCCGAACAGCCGGGCGCAGCGCCCAAAATTTTCGGAGCATCTCGGGGCAATTTGGAACCGTCGGAACAGCCGGGCGCAGCGCCCAAATTTTCGGACATCTCGGAGCAATTTGGAACACTCGGAACAGCCGGGCGCAGCGCCCAAAATTTTCGGAGCGTCTCGGAGAAGCTCCGACCAGCGCCGAACAGCCGGGCGCAGTGCCCAAAATTTTCGGAGCGTCTCGGAGAATTTCCAAGCAGCGCCGAACAGCCGGGCGCAGCGCCCAAATTTTCGGAGCATCTCGGAGCAATTTGGAACACTCGGAACAGCCGGGCCCAGCGCCCAAATTTTCGGACATCTCGGAGCAATTTGAAACACTCGGAACAGCCGGGCGCAGCGCCCAAAATTTTCGGAGCGTCTCGGAGAAGCTCTGAGCAGCGTCGATCAGCCGGGCGCAGCGCCCAAAATTTTCGGAGCGTCTCGGACAATCACCGAGCAGCGCCGAACAGCCGGGCGCAGCGCCCAAAATTTTCGGAGCATCTCGGAGCAATTTGAAACACTCGGAACAGCCAGGCGCAGCGCCCAAAATTTTCGGAGCGTCTCGGAGAAGCTCCGAGCAGCGCCGAACAGCCGGGCGCAGCGCCCAAAATTTTTGGAGCGTCTCGGAGAGGCTCCGAGCAGCGCCGAACAGCCGGGCGCAGCGCCCAAAATTTTCGGAGCGTCTCGGAGCAATTTGGAACACTCGGAACAGCCGGGCGCAGCGCCCAAAATTTTCGGAGCGTCTCGGAGCAATTTGGAACACTCGGAACAGCCGGGCGCAGCGCCCAAAATTTTCGGAGCGTCTCGGAGCAATTTGGAACACTCGGAACAGCCGGGCGCAGCGCCCAAAATTTTCGGAGCGTCTCGGAGCAATTTGGAACACTCGGAACAGCCGGGCGCAGCGCCCAAAATTTTCGGAGCGTCTCGGAGCAATTTGGAACACTCGGAACAGCCGGGCGCAGCGCCCAAAATTTTCGGAGCGTCTCGGAGAACCTCCGAGCAGCGCCGAACAGCCGGGCGCAGCGCCCAAAATTTTCGGAGCATCTCGGAGCAATTTGAAACACTCGGAACAGCCAGGCGCAAGCCCAAAATTTTTGGAGCGTCTCGGAGAAGCTCCGAGCAGCGCCGAACAGCCGGGCGCAGCGCCCAAAATTTTCGGAGCGTCTCGGAGAGGCTCCGAGCAGCGCCGAACAGCCGGGCGCAGCGCCCAAAATTTTCGGAGCGTCTCGGAGAAGCTCCGACCAGCGCCGAACAGCCGGGCGCAGCGCCCAAAATTTTCGGAGCGTCTCGGAGCAATTTGGAACACTCGGAACAGCCGGGCGCAGCGCCCAAAATTTTCGGAGCGTCTCGGAGAAGCTCCGAGCAGCGCCGAACAGCCGGGCGCAGCGCCCAAAATTTTCGGAGCATCTCGGAGCAATTTGGAACACTCGGAACAGCCGGGCGCAGCGCCCAAATTTTCGGACATCTCCGAGCAATTTGGAACACTCGGAACAGCCGGGCGCAGCGCCCAAAATTTTCGGAGCGTCTCGGAGCTTCTCCGAGCAGCGCCGAACAGCCGGGCGCAGCGCCCAAAATTTTCCGAGCGTCTCGGAGAAGCTCCGAGCAGCGCCGAACAGCCGGGCGCAGCGCCCAACATTTTCGGAGCGTCTCGGAGAAGCTCCGAGCAGCGCCGAACAGCCGGGCGCAGCGCCCAAAATTTTCGGAGCATCTCGGGGCAATTTGGAACCGTCGGAACAGCCGGGCGCAGCGCCCAAATTTTCGGACATCTCGGAGCAATTTGGAACACTCGGAACAGCCGGGCGCAGCGCCCAAAATTTTCGGAGCGTCTCGGAGAAGCTCCGACCAGCGCCGAACAGCCGGGCGCAGTGCCCAAAATTTTCGGAGCGTCTCGGAGAATTTCCAAGCAGCGCCGAACAGCCGGGCGCAGCGCCCAAATTTTCGGAGCATCTCGGAGCAATTTGGAACACTCGGAACAGCCGGGCCCAGCGCCCAAATTTTCGGACATCTCGGAGCAATTTGAAACACTCGGAACAGCCGGGCGCAGCGCCCAAAATTTTCGGAGCGTCTCGGAGAAGCTCTGAGCAGCGTCGATCAGCCGGGCGCAGCGCCCAAAATTTTCGGAGCGTCTCGGACAATCACCGAGCAGCGCCGAACAGCCGGGCGCAGCGCCCAAAATTTTCGGAGCATCTCGGAGCAATTTGAAACACTCGGAACAGCCAGGCGCAGCGCCCAAAATTTTCGGAGCGTCTCGGAGAAGCTCCGAGCAGCGCCGAACAGCCGGGCGCAGCGCCCAAAATTTTTGGAGCGTCTCGGAGAGGCTCCGAGCAGCGCCGAACAGCCGGGCGCAGCGCCCAAAATTTTCGGAGCGTCTCGGAGAAGCTCCGAGCAGCGCCGAACAGCCGGGCGCAGCGCCCAAAATTTTCGGAGCGTCTCGGAGAAGCTCCGAGCAGCGCCGAACAGCCGGGCGCAGCGCCCAAAATTTTCGGAGCATCTCGGAGCAATTTGGACTCTCGGAACAGCCAGGCGCAGCGTTCAAAATTTTCGGAGCGTCTCGGGGAGGCTCCGAGCAGCGCCGAACAGCCGGGCGCAGCGCCCAAAATTTTCGGAGCGTCTCGGAGCAATTTGGAACACGCCGAACAGCCGGGCGCAGCGCCCAAAATTTTCGGAGTATCTCGGAGCAATTTGGAACACTCGGAAAAGCCGGGCGCAGCGCCCAAAATTTTCGGAGCGTCTCGGAGCTTCTCCGAGCAGCGCCGAACAGCCGGGCGCAGCGCCCAAAATTTTCGGAGCGTTTCGGAGAAGCTCCGAGCAGCGCCGAACAGCCGGGCGCAGCGCCCAAAATTTTCGGAGCGTCTCGGAGAAGCTCCGAGAAGCGCCGAACAGCCGGGCGCAGCGCCCAAAATTTTCGGAGCATCTCGGAGCAATTTGGAACACTCGGAACAGCCGGGCGCAGCGCCCAAATTTTCGGACATCTCGGAGCAATTTGGAACACTCGGAACAGCCGGGCGCAGCGCCCAAAATTTTCGGAGCGTCTCGGAGAAGCTCCGAGCAGCGCCGAACAGCCGGGCGCAGCGCCCAAAATTTTCGGAGCGTCTCGGAGAAGCTCCGAGCAGCGCCGAACAGCCGGGCGCAGCGCCCAAAATTTTCGGAGCGTCTCGGAGAAGCTCCGAGCAGCGCCGAACAGCCGGGCGCAGCGCCCAAAATTTTCGGAGCGTCTCGGAGAAGCTCCGAGCAGCGCCGAACAGCCGGGCGCAGCGCCCAAAATTTTCGGAGCATCTCGGAGCAATTTGGAACACTCGGAACAGCCGGGCGCAGCGCCCAAATTTTCGGACATCTCGGAGCAATTTGAAACACTCGGAACAGCCGGGCGCAGCGCCCAAAATTTTCGGAGCGTCTCGGAGAAGCTCTGAGCAGCGTCGAACAGCCGGGCGCAGCGCCCAAAATTTTCGGAGCGTCTCGGAGAATCTCCGAGCATCGCCGAAGAGCCGGGCTTCGCGCCCAAAATTTTCGGAGCATCTCAGAGCAATTTGGAACACTCGGAACAGCCAGGCGCAGCGCCCAAAATTTTCGGAGCGTCTCGGAGAATCTCCGACCAGCGCCGAACAGCCGGGCGCAGCGCCCAAAATTTTCGGAGCGTCTCGGAGCAATTTGGAACACTCGGAACAGCCGGGCGCAGCGCCCAAAATTTTCGGAGCGTCTCGGAGCAATTTGGAACACTCGGAACAGCCGGGCGCAGCGCCCAAAATTTTCGGAGCGTCTCGGAGCAATTTGGAACACTCGGAACAGCCGGGCGCAGCGCCCAAAATTTTCGGAGCGTCTCGGAGAAGCTCCGAGCAGCGCCGAACAGCCGGGCGCAGCGCCCAAAATTTTCGGAGCATCTCGGAGCAATTTGAAACACTCGGAACAGCCAGGCGCAGCGCCCAAAATTTTCGGAGCGTCTCGGAGAAGCTCCGAGCAGCGCCGAACAGCCGGGCGCAGCGCCCAAAATTTTCGGAGCGTCTCGGAGAGGCTCCGAGCAGCGCCGAACAGCCGGGCGCAGCGCCCAAAATTTTCGGAGCGTCTCGGAGAAGCTCCGACCAGCGCCGAACAGCCGGGCGCAGCGCCCAAAATTTTCGGAGCGTCTCGACAGACAGCACCTTCGATAGACCAAAACTTTTCGGAGCTGAAATATATTCGATTTGCTTTGAGTTACCTGAAACACGGTCAGCAGAGCGTCGGTAAAAGTATCGTAGTTGGCATCTGGTCTGCCTTCGTCAAAGTTCCACCTTATTAAACAAAGCCATTGACATCTTCACTCAATTGTGAACAAATGCATTAGAAATGAACGCAGTGACCGCTATGCTAACTGATGCAATACTCCGCGCCTTTGTTTTACCACGCATGACGTCAGAGAGGCAGACGACTTCCTACTAACAGTTGAGATTCTATGAAGAGTGTAGTTCACCTAATGATAGGCCTATATAACACAGATAGACCTAACGACTCACTGTCCTCCGAACAGCTGCATTCCAAGTAGAGAGCAGATGACGATGAAAATGAAGAGAAGAAACAGAAGCGAAACGATCGATCTCACGCTGTTCAACAGAGATAGGACCAAGTTGCGAAGTGCAGACCAGTATCTGCAAATAATAGACAGCACCTTCGATAGATCAAGACAGGCATTATATAAATGTTCACATACATACATACATACACATACATACATATATACATACATACAAACATACATACATACATACATACATACACATATACATACAGAGACAGACAGACCAGAGTACTAGCAGAAGTGGTAATTAAAAATCGTATGCGATCGTCATCTAATTCAGTTAATGGATTAACGATGACTGAGGTCTTCCAGCTGCCAAATACTTTTGCAAGCTGTGAAGACAACAAGAAAAACAAAAACAAAAAGAAAAATGGATTGTATACCTAGTTATTTTGAAGATGCGTAAAAGCCTCATCGACCTTAGCACAGCAAATCCGAATGAGCTGTCCGGATGAAAGATCTGCCAGATGACTTCAAACAAACTCGCTAGAATCACCTGCACATTTAAGCAACAGAACTGATGAAACATCCACTTTAACCTAATCCATAATCCATCCAATCCCACGCCTTCCCATTGCTTTCAACCTAAACACAGCCCACCGTAGCAGCTCCTCTGTTCCCCCTCTCTCTGTTCTTCTGGCAATGATCCTTTGTTCTTTCCATGACATCTTAGGACAAACCCACTCACTTGACGCAGCTCTCGTGAATAAGCTGGTGCCCTGCAGAGACCTTGAGCAAGTCTTTCGCTTGCAATTGCTCATCGCCATCGACCGATGGTACAATCATTATAAAATGGCACTTAATAAATGCCGAAATAATAGCAGAAACACATGTAACCTAAATGCAATGACCCGGTAGAAGTCCATTTTGTCATTTATTTTTATCCAAAGTAACTTATCTAACGATTCTTTGGTGTCTGTCGTAGGTGAGAGCAGTAAGAGAGAAAGAGTTGGAAGAGAAAATTGAACGGAAGAAGGAAAATCAGCCATAATTATTTGATAGGTCTAGTGAGTTGATAGCGGCACAAGCTTACAGCACAGTCAAATTTGTTGAAAGAAGACTTGAAGTAAGATCGGTATCCTAATCCGTACATCTTGATCAACATCTCGCCAAAAAACAGTCCAAGGAAAACTATTTCTCCATAATCTAAAATAATCGACAACGAAGACTTATCGAAAAAGAGATGTTAATGAAACATAACTAGACCAGCTGTCCTCCAGAATATTACCTATGGATTGTGAAATCACACTTGAAGAAATGTGTTAAATGGTTTCAAAGTGTCGCAAGAAAATCTGTCCTGCACATAATCTGTATGTCTATGTACCCTTTTAGAGGTAGACCGACTGTAACGTAGCTAAGAGGTACTTAAAAGGCGCTATATTAAGTTTCTTGATGTAAATTGTAAAGTTTTTGTGAATCTGTGAATTGCTGTTATGAATAAAGTCGTCTCAGCTGAAAGATACTTCAATCTTTCGAGAATACTTTAATTGAAAACATGTAATAATTATTAAGCCTAATACATAAATTCTGCAATTCCACAGTCGCAGACTTGTGAAATAGTTTGAATGGGCCTACTGTACTGTCTCAGCCAGTGGACGCTACTGCAACTTTTAAGGTAGAAGGAATCGAATGTTCGTGAGTATATTTGCAAACTTTAAAGGTCATAACTGAAATGAAACATCTTCTTAACTACTTGGAAAATATGTTATGTTTTCTATATAAAATACATAAATCATCGTGCAATGGTCTAAATACAGGGACCGCAATGATCATATATGCATTTGCACATTTTCTGAGTATGTATATGTATGTTTAAGTACAATGAGAATAGCGCCTTTCAAGCAGCCTACCTCTCTATAACGGCTGTATATCTTCGATCCTGCCATGCATGCAAAATCCAGTACTGGCGTTAGATAAATGGCCTACCTTGACCTCAGCGTGAATAAAAACGTTGATGGGGAAAAGAGAGCTAATGTAGGCAACACTTACATAAGATATCCGTCAGCCATGGAGGCTCTCCAATGTGTTCGGACGATATGAGAACAGTGTCAAAAAGAACCAGGACGATAATCGTCCAGTAGAAAGCCTGGCTTTTCAAAATACGGCGAACAGCATTTCTGAAGACAGTAGATCAACAGAACAGACTCAGTTCTAACTCTGAAAGGCACATTATACTCATTCAACCGTGGTAGTTAACCGCCACGACCGAGATTCGAATTCTGCTCAATGTTAAATTGATAGACAAGGATGCGCAGACGAATAGATGTAAATTTAATGAAAACGCAAATCTCTTAAATTTCTCAGCACCACAAAAAAAATTGAGCCGTGGAGACTAGAACATTAACCAGCACAATACCAAATCAAGTCCGCGAGAGCCAGGTTGTTTGACCACTAAAACACTCACAGTAGGCCTATTATCAGAACAGTAGGTTTATTATCAGAACAGTAGGCCTATTATCAAAACAGTAGGCCTATTATCAGAACAGTAGGTTTATTATCAGAACAGTAGGTTTATTATCAGAACAGTAGGCCTATCATCAGAACCATATCACCAGTCAACAGTTTAATCCTTTACCGTCAATCAAATAATTCTGATCATCGCATTGGCGAACCGATGCTATGTCGCGTTTGCTGTCTCAGCGTGTTTAACACTTTGCCTTTGCGCAATGGCAGATGCCAAACTTCACAAAGGGGCCAATTATATATAAGCAAGGACGTATTTGATTTCGCATATATATGACCACCGTTTCAGTTTTCTAGTCATCAAGATTTGGATAACATTTTTCGTTTCTCAAGATTTTAACGACCATTTTGTGGCAAATGTTAGTTGGAGACCAGTCATTTCAGTTGCCCAGTTCTATTATGACTTTACCATGCAAGTTCAATAGATAACTCCAGTTCTAACTGTTTTGAGAAAACTCAATGGCGTGCCTCCAAAATAAAATATAGACCATGGCCGAAGCATTGCCTATTCTGGATCCGCCTTGCTTTCGATGTAGAGATGCAGTTAATAGAAGCGCACAGTAAATTATCACTAGTCTTGCCGTGCGTATTCTAACCACAACGAGTTCCAGTTTTAAAGCCTATGAGACCGGAAAAAACATTCAAAAGCGCTATTATTAAGTTACTAAGTAGAACCGTTACGACTTTTTTTATCTATACATCCTACCTCAACCTTTTCTGAGCTTTCCAGAACCTGTAGCAGAAATGACATGCTCTTCTCCTTTCTAAACTGGAATCTGAAAATAAAACTTCGTTTCTTATTGAAAATTCGTATTCTTGTGCTACTCATTACAATTAACGAACATGGAAGCAGCTCGAGGAAGGACGGCTGAACGCTGCTGAAACCGCTATATAAATTTGAAACAAATTTAATGAGATTTACGTTATAGCTTCTTGTCGGGGTTTTCTTTCACTGAAGAAATCTTATAATAATTTTGGTTAAATCTGCTTTTTCACTATTCATACGCTCCTGAAGCATGCTGTTCCGCATGACTGATAGCCACGCGCATGCAAGGCTAAAATGTGCTATATATACATAACTAATTGCAGTTACTTGTGTACACGCCAATACAGGTGGCAACATGGTCGTCGTGTGACTTGAGTAAATCTACAGAAAACCACTTCTCCCTATTCGCTCTGAAGATGGTTATGAACATGTTCAGAAAATAGAAAATAGAAATCACGTTTTAGTAAATAATTAAAACTGAACTTTGCCTCACTGGTGCTTCCTGAGACGGTCTTCGCCTGACGCAAGGCACGTATTCTCCTGGCTAATAGAACACACAGAAGATCAGACAAAGAAAACCATAAAAATAACAAGTAAGAGCATAAATCATTTAAGAAATATATCGAAATACAGTAAATTCAAAATCTCTAGCAAAAAATATACTTCTGAACCTGAAAGTGTATAACCATTCAGCCTGCAATGCAATTTTTATTGGCCTGTAGGCTATCTTATATGCAGAGCCAGACCTTTCCAATGAAATTACTAGGTTTTACATGCTGATCTGCTAATTTATAGGCTTAATTAACGCTAGCCAATGTGTAAAGTATAATAGGCCTTCATAAAATGGTGGTGTCAATAATGTTTCTTTGCGGTTATTATTAATTGGTAACTTCTATAGCGCCGGTATTCATTGCACAAGGCATCAATCGATGGCGCACCAAAGCCAAGCCTCAATCAGGTCAATGTGCAGAAGTTCAGTTCACTAAGGAATTTAGGACAGAAATTCTTCATGCAGAGCGAACGCTGTAGACCTGTGGTATACATTGCTTTAGATCGCAGTGCTGTCTCAGTTGACAGTATCTCAAAGCTTTAAGAGTAAGTTAGAAAGATGGTTCCTGAGTATTCCATGCAATTTGCAATGGTTGCAACAATAGTTGAATATCATTTGAACTACTAATAACCCACGTTGTGTTTTGTTACATAATTGTTACTCCAATTTCTGCCTTCAATGGTTGACTCTGCATTCGTAGAATCCCCAGAAGAACGAAGTTCAGAGAACCAGCTGAATTTCTAATATTATGCTCTCTACCATTACGCCTATCACATGAAACATTTGTCAATTTCAGAGAGGCCTATACACTTATAATCAATCAGCAAACCCTCGGCAATTTTTGATCTCTCTTCTTCAGTGGTTCTTTCCTCTGCCAAAATGATATCCTCTGAAAATAGAATCATATACGTCCATATAGAATTGGTCGATTTAAATGCACATTCATCTAAATATTCTAATTAAAGTTCAATCTCCAGTTCAACGCCAGCGCAAAAACTTCAGATTAATCAGCAATTCAGGAAAGCCTAAACGTAACGGTGGCTATCTTCATCGCAGGATGTACGATCATCAACGGGAAACAGGAAACGCTAAAACCCAGTCAAATCTTGTAATGTTCTTGTAACAATAGACAGGCAATGCTAACATCAAACCACGGCCTAGGCTAGTTTAAAATTTGTAAATAGCCGTTTAATTAAACAGTTTGAAATTATTGAAACTATGCCTTGAATCACTTAGCCTATCCTAGGTAAACTAATAAGCAACTATAGTCTCTGTTGAGCAGAGCCTGCGCTCTAGTTTAGCAAAATGTCCCTTCAGGATAAATTTTCTGTCGCTCCCCGTTAGCAATGAAAACAATTGTCCCGACTTTGAGAAAGCATACCGCATTTTAAGCAACCTTTTCCGTTCTCATATTATTCGCCAGATAGCGCCAAAGTTCACCATCACATACATATAGTTGGACTACTCACGCGTCTAAGTGTATTATTATATAGGTTAGCTTACTATAATACTATGTAAAGTATGTAAAGTAACCAGCTTGGCAGATCCAATTTATGTAGTGTTCAAAGTCTCTCTCAATTTCTTGCTGTCGTCGAATTTTAAGAAAGAGTCGTCGGTTTTCAACTCTTTCTCTGTTGTTGGCGAATTCTCTGAAAACATTTGTATGACCTTTTACGCGGCTAAAGGTAAAGGAGGCCTTTTGGTGTTTTTAGTATGACGCTGGGTGGCGCAGTTAAGTTAAGCAACATCGAGACAAACTAATTCGTATTTGAATGGTGTAGGCCTATTGCGCATATCAGGTGGCCTCTGCTTAACCCCCCATCAATTAAATGAGTATTAATACATACATACATACATACATACAGACAGACAGACATACAGAAATACATACATACATAAACATGTATACATAGATACAAGATATTGAAAGTGAGTTAAGTATATATTTTAGTAGCCTCACCCGCTGAGCACTCCCAAGACTAAGTTGAGCATGAAAAGACCACCCGCGATGACGATGTTCACAAAGTACAACCAATTAAACGCTCTGCCTAAGGCGTCATCAGTCTACAAAGCAAATCGAACCTCTTCAGTTGCAAACAGTGAGTTTGTTCTTTTCCGTTATCTGAATATCTTTAAATCCTGGACAAACGATTAGGATTTTCAAAGAAAACCATAAGGAGCAAATCAGTCGTCGTCAAAACTTTTGCCGACATAGCGCACATTATCCTTTATTTGGCGCCTTTTAAAAACATCTGGATCCGCTAATGCCCCACACTCAAAATCGCGACAGCACCCCACTGGTGACGTTGGTATTTTTCTGAGCGTTGTTTGCTTGGGTCTACTGACGAACTACTGTTCTGAATAACTTTAGACGCCCTTAATTTGGTCTATCAACTTGCCTTTAATGGCTAAGTTATTTAACTTAGTTCAACTCTACTAACAGTTAACTTACTTATTTAACTTATATCAGCTGACGTAACAGTTAACTTATTTACTGATTTTACTTATATAAACTTATATAGTAACAGTTAACTTACTCATTTAACAAATTATGTAAATTTTAGTAACATTTACTTATTTGCTCCACTTAATAAAACTGAAGTAGCGAGGCTATATAGGTCTAATAACTAACATACCTCATACATAATTAACGCCCAACCGTTCATCGTTATAATGTTGAAGACAGTCAGCATGGAAAGCAAAATGTTGTCGAAGCTCTGGATTCCGTAGCTGGGGCCTTCCCACCCCACCCTGCACGTGTATCCATCGGGGCAGGTAAGTCCTCCGATTAGTGGCTTTTCATTGATGCAACAAGGCATTATGAGGCCACTTTCGATTAAGTCAAAAGCGTCTGTAGACAACAAAGAACATTTAAAACAGTATAGGGCACCATTCACTGACAGAATGAATACTCTCTATGCATGGTCCATATCAGCCTGTATTCCTCAGTTGCTACTGCTTCAATGAAACATAATCAGTCGAATTCTCATTTTTCCAATTCTCTTCAAAAATAATTCTAAGAAAGTTTAAGTGTGAAAAATACAAATGCGAATGAAATTAATGAACAAACACGTCAGACAATAGCCTTAAATTGACCTACCTAAAAGTACAACATATGCCTACGCCTTGCCATAATTTATACGCGAATAAAGGCATATGTGGTATATCAAAGATATAGGCGCATCCATCTTGAGGGATTCCCATCAGACGTCATGTAGGCATATGACGTTGGAAGGGAATCTGTTGGTTGGGCTCAGCCTGTGTGCGACAGCCGGCCACTGATCACGTAATCGTAATCGTAATCTCGAGTTTTCTACAGCACCCAACGAAAGCTAAGCCACTGGAACCAGCTAATTTACAGGCGCTGAGTCAAAACAAAATCGATAGGCAAAAGAGTTAGTTTCCAAGACGATGGTGTTCCTTCTGGTTATCTGAGCGTCGTTTGCTTCCTGAGGAACTCTATGTTCTGAATGACTTTATCATCATTTAGGCTTGCATATGAGCGCCTCTGATTAGGTTCTACTGAAGAGGCGCTATACAAATTTTCGATTATGCCTTAAAGTTACAGTTGCTGTACTTTTACAGAGTCATCCATGACGAAAGCCCAGATGATGCCATATGGGACGATATAAAACCCGAGACTGACTGGTGTCGTTGTTCCAGCAGGCGCTGTGAAAGATTCCGTTGTAGAATTCGACTCCGATGATTGCGAAAACAACGATTGCAGCCAGGATGAGCATTCCGATTCGCATCAGTGGCGCCATCGCTCGAATGATTGACCTCATTACGACCTGAAGACCTGACATCAACAGAGACAACTTAGGTAAGTTGGGGAGGGTTCTTTAATTGGCGCTCATCACTTGAGGCGACAGACAGTAAGATTGCAGCTGAAGTGACTTCATGCAGCAGCTGAAGGAGTCGTCTCCATGCAAAGTATCGCACTTAATGCATTTCCTTCAGGTCTACCGTATAGAATAGAGCAGAAAGAGGCGAAAGAGCACGAGGAGGAGGGGAGATGGCAGAAGAATAGGAGGAGGAGGAGGAGGAGGAGGAAGAAGAAGAACAGGAGGAGGAAGAGGAGGAAATGAAGAACAAGAAAAAGAATGAGGAGAATGAGGAGAAAGAGGAGGAGGAGGAGAAGATGGTGAAAGAAGAACAAGAGGAAGAATGAGGAGGAGGAGGAGGAGGAGGAGGAGGTGGTGGTTGTGGAAGAAGAACAGAAAGATGAGGAGAAGGAGAAGGAAAAGGAGCAAGAGCAACAGCACAAGCAGGATAAGCAGAGAGAACAGGACGATGATGATGGCGATGATGATGTTGATGAAAGAGATACCGATGACGATGACAACGACGACAGTGATGTTGTTGACGATGAAGAAGATGTTAGCGAGAAGAATCAAGGTGAAAAAAGTACCTGAAGAAAGAAATAAGACGAAGAAACGGAAGTAAGGCTATGATGATGATGATGATGATGATGATGATGATGATGATGATGATGATGATGATGATGATGACATAACCCAAAAATTGGCTTTTCGAACTGACAAGAACGGAAACAAGAAATTGATAAAAATAACGAAATCGCGATGACGTTGATATGACGAAACTGCTTAAGAACTTGATGTGTAACATTTGCAACACTAACTTGAAATTCCGGTGACGAGTTTCAACATCCGCAAAACCCGCAGACTCCGGAGGGCCGGTTGGTTGAAGCTGGGAACAGCCGACGCCACCACGCTAAAATTATCGATATCCGTCGATATTTTTACTGAATTTGTTACCCACGCCCTGTGGTAATATTTATAAAAGCGTTTCTGGATCAATGACAACACTAAGAAACTAATCTGTCACGCGCCGAAAATTTGCGCGTTGGTTTGGCATATGTGCCTTCTGAGGAATTGTTCTGTTCCTCCCCGTATACCGCAACATACCAAACTTTTTGTTCTCGTGTTATTCGCTAGATAGCGTCAACACTCACCATCATATACAACTGCAGAAATGGTGACAATAACTAAAGTCTGGTCTTCCTGACGCGGCTTTTTGTGTGGCGCCGAGCAATTTCGGAGATTAGCATTTACATTTTATATGACATAACCCGAAGTCCATGCTATCCGGTGTCTAAGGCTAGTATTTAGTCTCACTCCGTCACCGTATAAACAAGGGATTGTCTCACCCTGTAGCAATGTTAACAAAGTCGAGGCAATTCCAGGCATTTCTGAGGTAGGCCTTCGGCTGAAGAAGAAAGCCAAACGCCAGGATCTTCAACAGGCCTTCGATGCAGAATATCACCAGAAAATAAAGCTCCGTACTGTCCTATGCAAACGAACATAACCGCACGACGCAGGGAAAAATTAATAACAGGGGCTGTGTAAACGTGCAGATATATAGGCTTATTGTACGTGTATATGCATAACAATTAACTATAAACTATGCGTTATCATCAACAGCATCATCATCAGCAGCAGCAGCAGCAGCATCCTCTGACTTGCATATCTGCCTAATTGATCTCAATTTAGATTTAAACATGATTTATCCTAATCTTAAGCAAGCAAACATGTAAGTAAGTTAGCAAGCAATTAACTATAAATGTAGAGGTATATATATTTGTAATGTACATACGTACATACATATTTGTAACGTACATACGTACATACGTACATACGTACATACGTACGTACGTATGTACGTATGTATGTATGTATGTATGTATGTATGTGTAGTATCTATTCTAATCTCACCAGCACTTCTATAGCGCCCACAAACTTTGTGTTTATGAATGTGTTGCATATGTTCCATATGACCTATCACATATAATAGGCCTATATACAGACCAGCTGTATTGAGAGTTGTTTTTTATCTCCGTATGGCAGATATTCATATTGCGCCAACACAATACAGTTCGCCAAGGTAGTCAATAGGATAACATATTCGAATTGTCTGCCAAAATAGTCAAGGATCGTGTCGTCACCATCATCATTAGATTAGATCATCATCATCATCATCGTCATCATCATCGCGTCGTCAACATCATCATTAGCCAATAAGACTATTGGCATATGGATCACATATAGCGAGAAGTGTCATTGACCCTAATATAATGTTCCCTAGGCTTATGCGTGTATACGGCTGTATTCAATGATCAGACTGTTAGGCATATCCTGTAGGTTTAAATATAGTCTATTGTCATATATAGTATGTAAATATAGTAAATGCAGTATAGTATATAGCCTACTGTCAAAAGCTCAATGACTCCCTGCAATCTGGAAACTTCTATTGAGCGCTGTTATCATGCTGCTCAAGCATCAGTCGATCAGTCGCTCCTATGCAAAACCGCTAATCATATGTACAGTATGTATGCATACATACATACAAACATACATACATACATACATACATCCATGCGTATATACGTACATACATATATACATATATACATACATATATACGTATATACATACATACATAATTATATGCATATATACATACACACATACATATACGTGTATACATCGTGTATACATACATACAATTTCAAATGACGGATTCGAATCCCGGAAGCAACAGCCGGTCGACGAATTACCACTCAGTGACCGTACCACGTGTAACTGACCGATTTATTGTGCGCCATCAGTTCAAAGGATACGAGGAGTCGACGACTCGTTTTGCGAATTTACGAAGGGGGTTGTTTTCCGCCAGTATGAACAAAGCCTTGGTTCCAGTCACTGCGTCCATCGGGCTGACCAGATGCCGAAAGCACGATGACCCCAGGCGACCACAGCAGCTGCTGCTGCTGCTGCTGGCTGGTGGGAGTTTCTTCTCTGTCGCTGTAGCAACCATTTCATCAGAGCTTCCAAGATGTTTGCGTGAATAGCCTACGCACTTATCCTCCCACGGTGAAGGCTTCTGCCAGAATTTCCGTCTTAGCAGCTTTCAAAATTTGTGTCTTTATCCATGCGACCAGAACATCTCGTTTATTCCAGATTCAGCTAGAAGCTGTAGCTATTGAGACTGAAATTTCTATTCAGTTAAATATTATCGGCTATCAACTAATAAATCAACAGATTTTGATCCGTTTTGAGGCCGTTCCAAATGCCGTATATTCGTAAACAAAATTGTTCCGATAAAAAAATTACCTAGTGTTACGCTTTTTATGTTTCTCATGCCTCTTTAAGCAGAAATTATTGATGTGTGGTCAATTCTTACACTTTATTATACTCACACGCATGCAACCAACTTATCTCAGTAAGGAAAATACATGAAATGAACTAGAATACTCTTAGCCACATAGCACCTGTAGGATTTGATTGACGCATGCATTCTTTCATAATCGATTTTATCAAATCGATTCAGAATCGGGCCTATATATGTAATACATATACACATATTAAATATAAATATATTATGTATAATTTATATATAAGGCATATCCTAATACATTTGCATCTGTATATTGCTGTGTGGTAAATTATACATATTTTCAACTGTGAACCGTATGCATATTATATATAGAAAGTTCCTAGCACTCTGTTTTGCAAGCCGAACCTTGATATAAGCTCTATACAAAGTCCTAAGCCTTTAAACATATTCCTGCGCCTCTCTATAAACTTGTAGGTCTCCATATTAACTCCTGAAAAGCATGATCCTGAGCTCAGAAGACCTCACGGTTAAGGTGCAAACGCACTTTTCCAACAGCCAATCTGCGACCCATCTTGGAAAATTCAAAGATAAGATAAACTATGCTATCAAGCAAACGTGGACTTATAGGCCTATAGCAGCCTAAAAGCAAACAAACGGCAGATTGACGTCTAACGTGTGAACATATGCTTGCCACTTGCATAAACGACGATGCAGGTATTTTTAACAAGGATAAATAATTCATGAAGTTGCCCCAATTTGCCCGCGCCAAATATGCGCTAAACTGCATGTTAGCCCATGACTTTTAAAGTTTAATTACGCTTTTGTGATAAAATATTCGGAGACGCATACATGCTAAGTAACCAAGACAGTAAACTGATTAAACCTCGTGAATATCTATGCCTACCTATGTTGATATTCACCAAAGTTGGTTACTCAATTCGAAATTATAAGTGATTTATTTCCGACAATAATCCTTTTTTACTTTACGATATTGCACCGTGTAGCAGAAGCCGATTCAGGCCCAGTCTACAGAGGAATATATTTTGTACAGATTGCATGCTGCGATGTTGGACGGACTAAATCATGAGTCATTTGACGACTATTTGCACACACTCGGCACACACGTGTGCCAATATATTGACTGTTGAATAAATCGTAGCCTTCCAGAGACCGACTACTAAATTCCATGCACAATGACTCAGATGAGTTTTTGTTCAACGGTTAACATTGTTTCGTATCAATAAAGCTACGTGACAAAGGCTAATAGCTAAGGGATCTGGTACCCCAAATGAAATACATTGGACGGGCCTATTCTGGGCAGAGCTTCTGGGTGCTAGTTGTCCCTTCTGATGAAATCAACTGTTTCTTTCCGTTCTCCCTCTCGTCCCCATGCTTCTTCTCATTCCCGCCCTTCTCCTCCCTCTCCCCAATCTTCACCTCCCTAATCTCCCCACTCTCTCTCTCTCCTCTCTCTCTGCCTCTGTCTCTATATTTGTCTCAGTCTTTCTGTCTCTATCTTTCTGTCTCTCAATCTCTGTCCAGAGACAGGATTGTCTCTCTCTCTCTCTCTCTCTCTCTCTCTCTCTCTCTCTCTCTCTCTCTCTCTCTCTCCCCCCTCTCTCTCTCTCTCTCTCTCCCCCTCTCTCTCTATTGTCCCTGTCACTGGCCTGGTGGAAATAACTTTGCAGTAAATGGACCATCGACCGTGACCGGCTGAGGAACCGTCCCGTCTATATATTTGTGCAAATTCCATGGGCAACTCCAGAAAAGATTCAGGGTGAGATTTGCAGGGAAGGGAAACATTACATTCATTGATTCAGCATGTACTCCTTTACTGAGAAGCATTATTTTCAGCATACAGTTCGATCCTGTTCATGGACCTTTCTCCCGACAGTTTCCAACCCCAAACCTTGCCCTGCTGTAGGCTTATAGTAGTGACCGTGATGGTTCTAATCTAGTTTAATGACTTTATATAGCGCCATTATTGTAATGCACAAGGCACCAAATAATGGTCGCTTCAACTGAAACCGTAGCCAAAATCAATCTCCGTTGGATAAGTTCAGTCTAAATCGGATCGGTCAGAGAAACCAGAAGTTGGGCTACGGTGGGAGATCAAGTTGAAACAGGTGAGTCTTAGATTAGGTTTAGACCCGAATGATATTAAACAACTGCCTGAATTGATATTGGTTCCAATCACAGCGCAGGACTGGGTACAAATAACCAGACAAGTACCAACAAGTATGGATTTGTAGAGCCCTGAATATGAGTTTAATACTGTGCAAAGAATCACATAGCAGGAGTGCCCACCCTCTCCTAGATTCCGATGGGAGGAGCCATGATATGCGTGGCCACTTTGCATCCGACAGTGAGCATCATATGACTAACTCAAGCATTTCGTTTCATTTGATTTCTTTTCAGTAGAGGACCGCAGATGATAAGCTGGACGTGAAAGCCATCGATGAGTCACCAGCTTCACAGTCCAACGGTCACCTGCAGTCTCTTACATGAAGGAGCAAGGATTCCGCCAGTCATCTTCCTTTAGCGTCATCTACCGTGGTATGACGCCACGGTAGATGGCGCTTGTCACGCTGGCGCTACTAGCACCGCCTCCTCCTCCTCCTCCTCCTTCTCCTCGTCCTCCTGCTCCTTCTCCTCTTCCTTCTTCTCATACCCTACTCCTTCTCTTCCTCCTCCTCTTCTTCCTCCTCCTGCTCCTCCTCTTCCTTCTCCTCCTCTTCCTTCTCCTCCTCCTGCTCTACCTCCTGTTCCTTCTGCTCCTCCTCCTCTTCCTCCTCCTCCTCCTCCTCCTGGAGGCACGATGATGATGAGTTCTTTGCCAGAAGGCAGGTCCATTGGCTTTATGCCACCCGGGAATGAGATGAGTGAGGTGGTTTCCTGTTGCCTTCCTGGCAGACAGTTGTGTGTGAGCTACGCAGTCGCTTGAGGCAGATTCGAACCCGCGACCCTCCGGCTACGAGGCACAGATCATGCCACTACACCACCGCGTCCCATACCTGAAGGCAGAAAACCCTTCAAAACAAATGACGCCCGAATAAGTCACATGCGACACTCTTCTCAGATCAAATGTTTGTGACCCAGACATGAAAGAAACCAATATAGCCTACTGGACAGAATTTTTCAAGGAACATTAATTCCATAGAGTCTCACACGGCTGTCCAACCGATCTAAACAATTGCGTCTTAAGGCGAACAGAAAATGAATGTTGCGTTAGACTAAATGGTAGAAACGAGCGTTTAACGGGAGGCTGTTCCAGTAGGAATAAGCTGGTGCCCTGCGCTTAAAGAGAGGCTGTTCCAGTAGGAGGGTCCGAAGCACGAGAAGGTCCGATGAGCTCGCAGCGACGTGAGGTAACGCGGAACCTGCAAATCCCCATGGGCAGCCGAACGCAGCATCCGGCAACCAGGTCGACTGGAGACAGGAACACACAGCTCTCTGATGTATGCCGGCGCAGTGCCAAGCAGAGCAGAACGGTCAGATAGAACCTTGAAGCGTATCCGTTCTCTTATAGGGAGCCATCATTATCATCGCCGTCTTCGTCATTATCATCATAATCATGAAAGTGCTGTCTAAGACGGGCGAATTTTTATTCTTATATTGACAAGTATGGAAAGAGCTATGAAGAGCTCGGGTTAACGGGACAACAGCCGCTTTGCCTTTCAGCTTCCTTGCCTGGTCTCACAGCAGCTGAAAACGCTGGCAGGAGAGCCCGCTGACTTTCGGTGCAGCTAGCTTCAACTCTGCTGACTGCTGAGACAGGTAAGCGGGATCATTCGAGAGCCGATCCCAACAGGTGTGTCCCTAAGCAATCCTCTCAGCCACTTTCCATCTGAAATGGAAAATGCAGCAGCATTTGGTACAAAAACGTAGCCTACATAGGATACAGCCAACTAACTCATAGATGTAACATTCTGCTGTTGCTAGAATAGAGCATCGCGGGCGTATAGCATCATAGTCTATTTGCAGAATAATAATATACATTATATATATATAAATATATATATGGTACATCAAAATATCACACATATGCACTCATATAATTTGCGAGTGCTTATCGTTGACAGTTGATCGCGCTAGATGTGCATTCATACATATAAAACGTCAGTTTAGAAAACGCCTCCAGCGACGACCCATGGTAATGTAGGCACAGCGTGTTCTCTGCACGCACGAGGTTTGGTTTATATGGGCCTGTATAGGCCAACGCATAGGCCTACCTCTCTAGGTGTAGCCGACGCCAGAGGCTCTGACACAAACGCTAACCTTGGCCATCGTTACTTGGCTCATAGGCCAAACCTTTATTTATAACAATTGTTACGCTACCTGATATTGTTCTTCGTAATTGCAGGAGAGGTGCATGCGGAGGTTGCAGGCGTTTGAATGATGGTGTCATACCTGCATCTACCTTTTGATGGATCATTCTACACGACGATTTTGCGTCCGTCCGCGATTGATTTTTCGGTGTTTCTAATATCGTGAAAATTTATAAACAACTGATGGTTATATCGTCAAGTAGGCTAATTGCGATATGTTAGACGAATATAATTATGCGATTAGCGTAACTGGAGCGTGACGACCCACGGACGGTGCAATCAAAGATCTTAGAGTACTCAAAGGTCTTTGGTATAATAAATCTGTGTATGATTAAATAGGTCTGCAGGATAATCGTGGTGTTTGGTCTATAGAGAGATCATGGCGAAGCTGTTGTCCTGGTCGTCGGCTGATCGACCGAGTACCAGCTTCGTCGCCCATGGCTTTCCCTCGTCCTTCCAGCTGAACCCGGATGATGTCCGTCGAGGGGCAATTCGAGTGGTCGCCAAGGCGCCCAGCGGACAGACCTTTCCCATGGATGTCATCGATAAGGATGGAGTCTACACGACCAACTTCACACCCTCGGAAATAGGTAAGGCGCCGCAGGTAATAACAAATAGGGTGCGATTTGTAGCGAAGGTGCTGTCCTTCCCACTGAACCATTTGGGAAGACTTTCCACTTTCCTGCCGTCTAGGCTGCTGAATTTGGTTACCCACTTTTTGGTTCCCTGATCTATTGGATTCGACTGGGCTTTGCTAGTGGATTACAGTTTTTTACTACGGATTCACTGAGGCGACCATCAATTGATACCATGTGCATTATGAAAAGGGCGCTATAGAAGTCATTAGATTAGATTAGATTGAAGATCTATGCATTTTCCTCTTGTGTTTTGATTCTGCCCATAGGTTTTTCCAACCCCAAAGGTGTCAGCAACAAATCAAACCCTGATAGTAGCTAAAGTGGCATTCCGCACATGTGTCTGTATGTATAGGCCATAGTCACTGGCAGAAGGGCACAGTTATTACTGTTTCCTGAATGACAGTGAGTTCTGCTTTGTATGGGCCTATCATCATCAAACTGGCGACATAGGTTGCATTGCCGATCTGTGCAAAACCTCTTCTTAGACATGATTACCTTCGTAAATCAAATGCACACACATGCTTTACCTTACATTCCAGAGTCTGTTCAGCAGAGGTGAAGGTCAAGTGAAAAAAGTGGTGGGGTTATTACAGTTTGTTGGAAGTCAGAGCAATATGAAGCTGTACCCTCAGAATTTGGTCAGTTCAAATCAGATTTGCAGAATTTCATAGATTTTTGATAATTATAGGGCCAAATTATTACAGACTGAGATGTTATGAACAATCCATAGGGTCCTGTGATTATGGGTGATGTAGTTAGTCCAAAAAATGTTACCTATAAATTTCTGAAGAGATTGAGTAGCGTTAGTGAGGGATCGTGCTGGACAGCACTCAGTGAGGCCCAGACTGTCAGCATGCATAAGGCCCCAAAAGTCATGAGGCCCCAGATTATCAGATTGCATATTTGGGAACAATGAGCAAGTCCTTAAACCTCTGTTGATTTAACCCTTTCGACCCGAGAAGCTGTAAAAGTGGCATTTTCTGCATTCACATATCCCCGGGAAGCCTCTTCTGTGGCTTCAGGTCTTTCTACCTGTTCCCAAGTGGCCTTAATTGAATTTTAAATGTGATAAATACCCTTTGCTCCTCTAGTGATGTTAGTTAATGTTTATGCCAGATTTTAGAGAGGCAACCTGATTTATCAGAGACTTTCATAGAAAGTAGGAGTACTTTTGCTAGTTTTTCATCAAGAAACTTGACATATCTTAGACTGTCATACAATTATTGAGTACTGAAATAGATTTTCTATATAGAATTTGATGCATCTGTTTTCTATGAAAAAAGCTGATTATTTCAGTGAAAACTTTATCCTTCTTTGTGTATTACTACCAGCAGTATGTGAGTTTTAGTATCGCCTATATCTTTCCAGGAGCCCAGGGAACAAGGAAAATCTAACGAGGAGACCAGGGGCAAAAGGGTTAAGAATCAATTTCGTTGCTTTACATTTGTGGTTGAATGCGTTAGGTGACTGGCAGATTTCGATTCTTTTTGAGGGAGATCACATCCAAGGGAGTCCATTCAATGTCCGAGTCTATGATCCGGGTCTGGTTAGAGTCACTGGCCTGACGACGGGCGTGGCTGGTCAGCCATTCAGCTTTTCCGGTATTTAAACATTGCTTTCAGAAAATGTAAATGCTTTGAATTACCTAAAATTTACTGGAGTTACTTTCCAGGCTAAAGAAGACAGATTTATGCAGATACATACCGCAGTAATGTCTGCTGTTTCCAGAAAGTATTTTCATGAGTATGTGGTGCACATAAACCATGCATTCTAATGCTAAATATGCTGACTTGTATGTTTGTGCAGATGAAACTGCTTTGTGCATCTGTGCATTAAAATGTGTCATCTGTCCTGAGAACATTTGGTTTGCCATGTTCTCTTTGTATCGTGAACTTGCCAAATTATGCCGTAGTTCTCTTTGAACAGCCAAGTTGTACAACTGACTGCATTAAAACTATTAATGGCATTGCAGATGCCAATCATTACCATGTAATTAATTAATTAAGGTAATACAGGCTGTAATTGTAAATTGTAAACTCAGCATTTCTACAGTGCCCAAAGAAAGCTAAGTTACAGGAACCAGCTTTTTCACAGGCACTCAGTCAAAACAGAATCAATAGGCAGGTAAGGTCAGGTTTACTTAAGCAAGAAAATGTCAACAGAAATAAAACTAGGCTAATATTTAATGGAAATAGAATTAGCCTACCATATGTTAAATGATTAGACATGAGTTTTAAGTACTGCTGCTCAGGTTTTGCTATGTAATGTTTATTTTTGTTCCAGATTGGTGCTATATAAATATTCAAATAAAATTCTTTTTGGTAAGGGTGACTTCTTCATGTTGCCTCTTTGTCTTACTGAACTGATCTTGATATTGACCTGATTGCAGTATGGTTTTGGTGCACTATCGGTTGATGCCTTGTGCATTAAACACTGGCATGATAAATGTTTTAATAAATAATAATAATAATCATTGGCCCCATAAACAACACCGGCTTATCCTTTATCTCTGATTTGGGCCGTTGTCTTTCTCGCATTTCCGGAGACGCGAGAGATACTAGCTATCTTTTTCAACGGCTCTCAATCATAATTCAACGTTTCAATGCTGTCGCCTTTTGCAGTACCTTCTCTCTGCCAGAGCCGGATGAGATGTAGCCATTCCAGATGCTCACTTCTGTATCCGGACTAATCTTTTCACCACCTAAGGGATTATACCTACCTTGGGTAAAAAAAATCATAATAAATAATAATAATAATAAATAAATAATAGTAGTAGTAGTAGTAGTAGTAATAATAATAATGCATTAGCATTAATACCCTGGATAACTTTTGATTCCAGTTGATACAAGTGCAGCTGGAGATGGACAGTTGGCCGTTGACGCTGCTCACGGAAACAGAAACATTCCAGTTCGAATAATTCCCGATACTTTTGGCAATTACAAAGTGAATTTTACACCAGATGTAGGTGGACAGTACACGATCCAGATTTATTTTGCTGGTCTTGAAGTGACAGGTAACTGTGACAATGATTGTATATATATATAACCATCTGCATATCTTTGTATAACTCTTTGTAAGAACCTGTCATAGGCAAGTTACTATGGGTTCTTTTCAACAATGGTGTCATATTATATACTCATGCCTTTGTCTTCTTCATCATCATTGTTGTCATCAGCAGCAGTATCATCAGCATCATTCAGTTGTTATCATGACCATTTCAGATGTTATCACCATTGTCACAGTGATGGCATTATGGCACTTTTTCAGTAATTGCTAATACGCCTTGTGAAATTATGAGTTACCACGGTAACTGTTTTGTCGTTTTCATGTGATGTGTGGCTGTATTTAGATTTTTCTTTTTAGGTTCCCCGTTTGTGATGGAAGTGGTTGATTCAGTTGATGTGACCGTATCTGGTGAAGGTCTCGGCTTAGTACCAGTTAACAAACAAACATCTTTTCTGATTCATGCCCCACGATTGAGCACAGGAATTTCTGGGTTACAGGTCAACATCACTAGTAAGTATGTCAGACAAATGAATCCTTCATGACCTTTTGCCTGTCGATTTTGTTTTGACTGAGCACCTGTGAATAAGCTGGTTCCCGCGACTTAGCTTTTGTTGGGCACTGTAAAAATCTCGAGGTTACGATTACGATTATACACAGACCTTTATATAGCACCTTTTTTGATCTGTTAGCCATGTTTAGCACTGTTATGAGGTTATGACAAGGCAATATATAAATATCCAGATACATACATCTATACATATATCTATACATACATATTTATGTTGCACCTTTTTTAGATTTGTTAGATAGCCATTATTAGTGCTCTTATGAATTTATTGAAAGGCGCTGTATACATAGTCAGTTGCTTACATACATACTGACATATTTAAAAAATATTTAAAAAGACTTTAAATGATCATGGCATAGGGGCTTCTTTGAGAAGTACCTCTGCTAATCATTTCAAATGCCAGGAGTCTTATTTGCTTACAGGTACTTCATAATGATCTGAATAAGCATATTTAAATTTAGACTCGATGTACATAATTGACATTTGAACTTGATCTGTATAATTTAAGTTTAACTTATACTAACTAAATGCACCAGAGACTTCTTATAACAGTCGTCATTAACCCGAATTCTGACAAAACGGTGAGGAACCGAGCTGTAAAATTGCAGTAGTTTGTCTATAGAAAATGACCTCACAATAACACAGTTATTGTGAGGTCATTTTCAATAACTCATTTATGGCTCCTGAAGGTATTTTTGACCTGAATGGGGTTTGGTTTTGGTGTGCCATTGGTTGATGGCTTCTGCATTAGACACCAGCACTATTGAAGTTACTGATTAATAATAATAATCATCAGTTTCTGGTGTAATTGAAAGGTAGACTTGGTTGCTGTAGGGGTTTTGATGCCACATACTCTACAGACAATGTAAAGTTTTAATTTAAGTTTAAAATGTAGCTACAAAAACTAGTCAGTACATTAGTATTGTTGCTACTCTGCTGATTTTATTGTTAATTGTAAAAATAATTCTAAAATTATTTTTATATTAATGAAGCTAGTAATAGTCGTGGAAAATTATCATCATATCGTGACCATGACAGACATGAAGCCAAAAGGCCAGTATGATTAATTTTGTGATGGGTTGAATCCTGCAATGACTGATGCTAATTATTTGGCTTAGGGTGATGAGATATGGTATGAAAATGATGCACTTTGAACTTGAAATAAGTTGCTGCATTTTAAAATTTACTGATGCTGAGCACTGTCTGATTTTCAGCTCCTCGTGGCACAAAGACATCCCCAAGGATATCAGACCTCAGAAACGGCACATATCGGGTTGACTTTATTCCATACGAAGTCGGTGAGTGATCATTTTTCATTTCTTCAGTGTTGCACAAGAGGCTCCATTAGTAAAGCTATATGTGTGCATGTGCATATTAGGACATTTGTGTAGCTCCTTTTAAGGACTTCCTTAAAGCTCCGCACATATTAGTTCACGCAGGTACTCTGAAGGATGCTGACATAAATAGTCAGATACTGAATGCATACATAATTTATAACACATGTATACATGCACTTAACATAATCAGACAGTACAAGCATAGTATGCAGTTTCATAACTGTTTCATTACTAGAATCATTAAGTAGCTTGAATTCACTATTTCCGGTACATAGTGCATGCGTTTAAACTATTACTGGTTATTACCTTTTAACTAACTTTCCTCAGTTTGAAGCAAAACTGAATGGCATAATAACTATTTGGTTTCAACAAGAAAAGAGATTTTCTTTTTTATGATTATTTTCATTATGTTTTGCAGGATATTATGAGCAAAAGTACAAGGTAGAGTTATCTTTGAAAAAGATTTTGTGTTAATTAAGAGAACCAATTGAATCTGTATTTGATCTGAACATCTGAATTAATTAAGTTTTGAATGTTTCAGGCCCATACTCCATTGAAATCCTGTGTCATTCTCGCCATATTGTTGGGAATCCATTTACAGCTCATGGTTATGATGTGTCTAGGATCACCGTTTCTGGCTTGCGTCCATCCTACATGCTCAGCGATGTTGTCCAGTTTGATAGTAAGCTTGAGTTCCGGAGATATAATTTAATCCAGTTTCTGAAATATTGGTGGCAGCATCTGAAATTATGATGCTTCACAAATTGAAATCTTTGAGCAGAAATTGTAACTGCTGAACAAAAGTGAATCTAAGGAATTCTTGTTTTTATTTATTTATTGTACGTGCAAGTTCAGTAAATTGGAATTGGAAGTGCGAGATATGAGTGTGCAAACAACTTGTTCAGCATCGTTACACAGAATCTGCTCAGCACACTCACACCTGCAATCATTGGATTTCTTCATTTAGTTTTTGCCTATATTACACAAATTGCTGATTGGTAACAAATTAATAATTATGGTATTTTATCAGTTACTCTCAAAGCAGCACTTTTAAGCTTTGAGTAAAATATTGCAATTTCTTATTTTATATTATGCTTTAAAGTTTCCAATTTGCTGATTTGCAGTCGACGTTTCAAATGCTGGTGATGGAAATTTGGAGATCAAGGTTAACGATGGAATGATTCCGTGTTCCGTTGTTTCTCTTGGAAATCGGAAATACCGGGCAACATTCACTCCAAGGGAGGCAAAGCAGCATTCAGTTCAAATGCATTTCAATGGACAGAATGTCATTGGTCAGAATTTAACTCATTAACAACTATTAGTAAATTATGGTGAATCATCCATTTCATCTTGGTTTTAGTCAACTAATTTCCTTCTGGAGGCTGACCTATGGATCTCTGCTTGAAATCATTGTGAACTTACATCTCTTGCTGGTTTTGTCTTTCAATAGACTGATTCCTCTCACTTAGCTCTTTTGGATGCTAAGGAAATCTGGGGATTATGATTACTATTATGATATTTACGTAGAAGTGTTATATTATATATTATGTAATGAATCTCTTGTGATGTCATGTGGTTGGACATTTGAGTAATACAAATTCAAGAAGACGTCATATCGGTTGCTTCAGTCAGTGCTTCACAAGTGAATGAGTATATTCATCTTCTAAACTGACTGTTTCTATGATTCACGGGCTGTTTTAATGTTCTTATGGTTGATGTACTGGATTTCGACCAGAACAATACCTGACTGAAATATTAGTTTAACTTTGGAACAAACATCAAGTGATGTCTTCTTGCTTTAACACAGTGGTGCTGTAGTGATTGTTAGAATTAGATTACCTCTCCAACTGTTAGTTCATGTGGTCCATCTCAATCACAGATCACTGGATACATCGTAATCTAATCTAATCGGTAAACCATCTCAACACAGATCACTGGATACATCCTTATCTAATCTAATCGGTAAACTTCTGTAGTCTGTTTTAGGATGCGCTAGGCTTCGATGTTTACTTCTAAACCAAACTGTTAGAATTATTTTACCAGTAATAGTGGGTCTGTTCTGTTTTTCTTCATTTTACCTGGTTTTTAAATACACTTCATTAACATCTATGGACAGTTTTTCCAAGCAGATAATTCACAAAAGAACTCTTTGCTTTTTGCATTGTCTTTAGGGAGCCCTTGGTATGTCGACATACAAAAGAAATCAAAATTATCTGTTGCTGGAACTGGACAGGAGTATGTTCTGGTTGGCAAACCAGCCAGACTGGAAATAAACACTGGTGGATTAGTTGGAAGGATAACAGCAAGCGTTAAAGGTAATTTATGTTTACCCTTAATTTATTTCTTTTCTCATTTATTTTCACTTTATCTTTTCACTGACTCGTATCTTTGGTACTTTAAATTTTAATACTGAAATGCGTTTTGATTAAAAATCTCATTTGTTGGATCTTTTTTACCATTCAGTTTTTTTTCTACAGATAGCTAGTTGTTGTTTCGCCCTAAGGCATAGGTTAATCTCAGTGGGGTTCTATAAAAATCTGTATCACTGTTAAATTGACAGGGCCAACTGGGCGAAATGTTGCGTCAAGTGTTATTAGTCCTCATCATGGCGTCTACAGAATTGAGTATATTCCAGTTGAAATTGGTAAGGTTTTTATGATTTAAATGAATTGGAATCCATTTCTTAACGTAGGATGGTGCTTTAAGCACATATCCTCTATACTCTGTACAAAAACGCTATTACAATTTCTGAATTTTTCAGGGCCCAAAAGAGCAATGAGTTGGGAACCATCTTATTCACTGATGATTAGTCAAAAACAAACTTGTTGTGACAGATATGGTCAGATTCCATTCCAAGTCCAGATTTAAAGGTCTGTCAGGTAGATGGTGGATGGTGTTTGGAATTAGAGCAATGGAAAACATAAAACGAAGAGGAGGATTCAGGATAGGATTAGACAGACAGCGCCTTTGAGAAGTTTCTAATAGGTGCTAAATAAATGTTCAGGCCTACAAATACATGTAACAAGCCGTCTGTGTGGGGTTGTTCTTGTTGCAATTATAATTGTCATTTTACGGATGCACATGGGCATTTTATTGCACCTTTTAAGAACCTTACCACAGCACTGAAATGTGGTTTTCAGACATATCTAAAAAGATGTGGCTTAGAAAACAGTGAGGCATGACAAGAGTTTGTACTGATCGTCCGTCATGTACGTACGTATTTATGTATGTATGTGTGTATGCATGTATGTGTGTATTTATGTATGTGTGTATTTATGTATGTGTGTATGTGTGTATGCATTTACATGTGTATTTATGTATGTATATGTGTACTAATGTATGTATGTGTGGATGTATTTATGCGTGTATGTGTGTATTTATGTATGTATGTGTGTATGCATGTATGTGTGTATTTATGTATGTATGTGTGTATGCATGTATGTGTATTTATGTGTGTATGTGTGTATGCATGTACGGTGTATTTATGTATGTATGTGTGTACTAATGTATGTATGTGTGGATGTATTTATGCGTGTATGTGTGTATTTATGTATGTATGTGTGTATGCATGTATGTGTGTATTTATGTATGTATGTGTGTATGCATGTATGTGTATTTATGTGTGTATGTGTGTATGCATGTACGGTGTATTTATGTATGTATGTGTGTACTAATGTATGTATGTGTGGATGTATGTATGCATGTATGTGTGTATCTATGTATGTATGTGTGTATGCATGTACGTGTGTATTTATGTATGTGTGTATGCATGTATGTGTGTATTTATGTATGTATGTGTGTATGCATGTATGTGTGTATTTATGTATGTGTGTGTACTAATGTATGTATGTGTGGATGTATGTATGTATGTATGTATACAGGTATTTATATATGTATGTATCAGGACACTTAATGTAGTACCTTTTGTTACCTCACAAAAGCTCTGTGGACATGGCAATCTAACTGATTAACCAAGTGCATTTTATGGATCCAGATTTCCTCATCTGTATTTGTAGGCCTGCATACCATTGACGTTCAGCTGGATGGGAAGCCAGCGCCTGGCAGTCCTTTCACCAGCAGGGTCTTCTCAACTGCTGCCATCAGCATCAGCCCAGTTTCCTCTGGAGTTATTGGATCACCTGTTGAATTGACTGGTTGGTAAACTATGAAGAAAGCAATTCTTGGCCAAAGCAGAACACTGCTTTGTATTTTCAGACAGAACTTCTGTTTAGCTAAATCAAAGCCATTTATTTGGATTATGCTTTTAAACATGTGCATACTTGGACTTTAAAAAAATAAAGGCAGTTGAAATCATGGCCTATTAATTGAGTTAATGTGGCCATTGAAGGCATCAATTTAAGGAGCCGCTTTTTATCTTTTTATTTCATTTATTTTGCACTTAAATTTGAATCTGAAGCATTGATTGTTTATATATATATATTTATGTATGATATGTTTGTTTGTGTGTATATATGTATATATATATGTTAATGTATGTATGTTTTGTGCATATATGTTTTTGTGTATGTATGTTTGTGGATGTATGTTTGTGTGTGTATGTATATTTGTTTGTGTGTTTGTATGTTTTGCAGTGGATGTAAGCAGAGCAGGTGAGGGTAAGTTGGAGATAATGGTCAACCATGGTTCGGTGCCGAACTCAGTTCGTTCTGTGGGTCAGGGCATCTTTGAGGTCAGCTTCGTTCCCCGTACTGCACAACCTCACACTGTAGATATTACCTTCAACAGCCAACCTTTGCCAGGTAAGCCATCAAAATCAGTGATCTAATAAATTTAACCTTCAAAGTAATCCTGTATTCATCATAGTCTTCATCATCATCACCACTGCCACCACCACCATCAGTTTCTGACACAAAGCCATGGGTGTAAATGAATTATCTCCATTCTTTTTGATCTTATCAGGTAACTAATTAATATGTCTGTTTGCATTTAAGTCTGTTGCAGTTAAATTGGAATAATAGTCTTTGTTTTTGCCTCAGCTTGTTTGTGCTAAGATTATTAGGCTTCTATTACTTTGATTAACTAATTTGGTTAATTTGATGTGCATGTGTATCTTTTATGCACCTTTTAACTGTAATTTTTTAAAATTCCTAAATATTTTATACACTTGATCTACGAGTTCATATGTGTTTGTTACATATTAACCTATGAGGGAATGTATGTCTTTTGCATTTGTGGATTAAGTGTACAAAGTTGCAGAACTAATGTGGAATACTTGTCTGTAGCAGATTTACTATTTTTTAGCCATTCTTTTGTCACTAGGTGGTCCTATCACTGTTCCGATAATAGATCAATCAAAAATAATGGTTTCCGGCAATGGAATTATCCAGGCTGCTGTCAGTCAAAAATCCACCTTTCATGTAAATACTCAGTCAGCAGGGAATGGAGAGCTGTCCGTCAAAGTCATTCGTATGTTTAATTTGCTGTCAATGCATGACTGATTAATTAAATGTGATTAGTTATGAATATAAAAATAAATGGGTTGTGGTAAAATCAAACAAGTTACAGTAAGTAACAATAGTTAGTGTTTTAGAGTAATACAACAGTAAGTGAAAATATAAAACTTCATTAGTATGATGACTTCAGTATATTTGCTGTAGCTTAACTAAGTTTTAATTAAGCATTGCAGCAGTACTCTTCTTGTTGCATCCTGACAGTTTCGTGAAGCAGTGCTATATAAATTGCTAGTTACATAGCAAAATCGTCATGTTATTCATCATCTGTACTCTACATAAAAGACATTAATCAAATGACTTATGATTTAGTTATTAAAGTTGCTCTATTCTGCATTTAAGCAAAACGTTATGTGATAGTTTACTTAGTTCCTTTTGAGTTTTTTACACTTAATCGTATTATTCCTGCAACTAAATGTATATGGAAGTGTTTAGTGTTCTGTATAGTCTGTTTGGTTCAGTTCAGTGTTGGCTTCTATGTTATGGGATTTATTCCGACAGCTCTGAGGCCTGGAGCTATGGAGGTTCCAGCTGTGATCCGAGGCGCTGCTGCCAAGGGTTATGATGTGGAGTTCATTACTAGGGAAACAGGTTTGTTTACTGAAATCTTCTTAACTGATAAAACTACTTCACCACTTGTGCTTGCCTTCCTCGTGTATCTAACCAGGTCCTTATATTGTCTTTCTTCTGCTACTTGTATTGTTAGGTTGCAGCAGCTAGGATTATTGTATGTTAATGATGGTGTTTGTGTTTGCTGTTTACTCTGGTAACTGTTAGGCCTGATGATGAAAGTAATAATGAAAACAAGTCTGTAGAAGCTTCTGTGTTCAGCTGTTCTGTCTTTGTATGTGAACCCTGGGAGAAGTTGGTCAAAATTGAGCTCCTTTCTCTCCCCCTGTCAGTATTCCGCAGGCGCCTGAAGACTTTACTGTTTAACATGATTTTACTCCTTCGGGTCGGAAGCATCTATGTTGAGTTTATCCTCTAAGAGACACTTTATAAATCTCATATTACAATTACAAATTACAGGTACCTCATTTTTCAGCTAATTTAAACATGCAGTGATTTGATTGTATAGTAATTCTGCAAGCTTGCTGAAGATATCATCTTTCAAGTTGATGTGGATTGTATTTGGATAGGAAACTATCGAGTCAACGTGGAGTATAGCGGATGTGCAGTCATAGGAAGTCCTTTTACTGTCAAGTCATTCGATATTTCCAGGATAAAAGTATCAGGTGTTAGTGATGGTGTTGTTGGACAGTTGTCTTCCTTTACTGGTAAGTCCAAAACTTCTCAGCATCAGACTGAAGATGATTTTAGTTCTTTTAATTGTAATAAATATTATTGTAAAGTGCCTTATCCACATATATAACTTTTTCATAATATTTCTAACTTTTCATATTATTAATCCTGACTCCCTCTTCCTCTTAACTCTTTTCGCGGCAATCCCAAACATCACCCACCATAGCTGCCATGCTGTCTCTTTCCTATTGGATCTTGACCTGGAACCGAACCCTTTTGCCTATTAATTTTGTTTTGACTGAGCGCTTGTAAATAGGCTGGTCCCTGTGACATGGCTTTAGTTGGGTGCTGTAGAAGTGTGTCGGAATTACGATTATGATTTATTCACAATAAATATGAAAATATCAGATATAGGGATAAGCTTTGTCACCCAAATCTGCTTGTTCACCAGTCTTATTCATTTCAAATACACAAATGTGAGGTCGTTGAGCCAGTTTCAGATGAAAACAAATCAAGCGCAGATTATAGTACTGCATAGCTGTTTTAAGGGGTGTTGATGTAATCTCTTGTCTGTTCTATATTTTACCACTCAGCTGATGTTGAGAATGCCGGAGAGGGTGACATGGAGATCAGCATCACTTCCAGCAGTGGACACAACATACCAAACAAAGTTGAGTCGCAAGGGGCAAAGCGATTCCAAGTGTTCTACACTGCTGTCGAAAGCGGTCTGCACAGGGCTAACATCACATTCAACAATCAACACATACAAGGTGCGGAAAATACATTCCATTCTGAACTATGCGGATTTTCTAAATGCAGAAAGCAGGTTTTCTTAGGGTTCCCAGAGAATAGGACATTTGTAATTGTGTTGAATTTAGGAAAAATTGAAAGGATTGTTTTGATAGTAAAACAACAACAATCTGTTGCAACTATTGCACTCAAACTATCATCCTCGTTATCCATGACCAAAAGTCTCTCAGCGAATACTACTTCAAGGCTCTAACAATCCATAAACTAAACTATTGTTGCAAAGATAGAGGGTGCAGCCATAGATTCAAATAAGAAAGTCAACAGTTTACATAGCACCTTCAGAACAATGATCCTTTCTAATGACTTTCTATGCAATTTTGATAATTGTAGTAAGAATGTGGCTCCTTATGTATGAGGGGGTGTGGGCCCAGCAAGACTGTGGAGCCAGTGAAAATTTTGCATTTTGGGAGACAGTGGGGCTGCAGTAATCAGTGTTATTTCTTTTATTATACCATAAATATTATGATAGACATGGAGATCATAAGTTAGGGTCAGAATTTATAAGTTGTTTGTTTTGTAGGAAGTCCATTTACTTTTCAAGTGAGTGATTTTTCCAAAGTGACTGTCAAAGGAGATGGTCTTGGAATCGTTCCATGTGATAAAATCGCTTCTTTCACGGTAAACGGACCAGGCATTAAACAGAAAGACTTGGAGATTAATATTAAAGGTATTATTATTATTATTAATCTTCTACCCTCACATATAGGGATTTTGTAGACGGCATTCATTGTGTATGGTTCCTGTCTCCATATACACAGAAATTATATTAAATTTAAGTTTCAAATAATAAGAATTGTTATTTTCTGAACTCTGATGGTTCACTTTAGTGATGTGTGAATAGGGAACTTGCTGAAAGCAGTTGTTCTGTGTAAATTCTGCATCTGAGCATCTTATGATCGACAGAAAACTGAGCCAGTGAATAACAGAGAGCATTGCTTGTTGAAAGTTAAAGCTGAAAAATTAGAGCAAAAGCAACACAGTAAATGAGAGAGAGAGAGAGAGGGAGAGAGGGAGGGAGGGAGCGAGGGAGGGAGCGAGGGAGGGAGCGAGGGAGGGAGCGAGGGAGGGACGAGGGAGGGAGCGAGGGAGGGAGCGAGGGAGGGAGGGAGCGAGGGAGGGAGGGAGCGAGGGAGAGTGAGAACCATAAAATGGAGAAGTGTTAAAGTACATAAGATATGGAGGAAACCAAATGAGGCAAAATGGGGGGGAAGTAAAAACAGCAGCCAGACTTAATGATTGAATGCACAACACACCATCATTAGAAATCAGTCGCACAAACAGGAAACAGAGTTTCAAAGAGCATGCATTAATTAAAGAATGTTACTAATGAATATAAAGAATGCTGTTAGAATATCAGAACGTTACTGGAGCTGTGAGAACGAGAGAAGAAGAGCTTGGACTACTTATTCTGTTGATTTGGTGGATAGGTCCAAATGGACGTCCAGTGCTTCCACGAATCTATTCGACGTCTTCCAATTCGGTCACTGTGGACTACACGCCTACAACTACAGGTATGCATGCAGTGGCAACATTTTATTACCTATCTGTGTTAGTGCATCCCCATCTCAGGTAGTTCAATCAGTTTCTCATGCTATACTTCTGATAACTTTACCTGAATCCTCACAATAACACCTGCCTGCTATCAAACTGGTAATATTGGAATTGAAACCTCATTACTTTGTGCATTGTTCTAGCATTTTGAGGGAATTATTAATCGAATACTGTGGATAGGTATAAATATACAGATAAATTCGCACTTTTTATGTGTTCTTCTTCTTCTTGTTCTTCTTATACTTAAACACTTACATGAGCTATTTCCCAGAAGTGCGTAACTGTTACAATGACAAGTAAGATTACACAATATGGTTACTAACTTCATTTCATTTTAATTGGAATTTGATGGTCTGCCTGCAATACTAGGTGACTATGAGGTGGAAATCAAATGCCATGGCTATTCCGTTAAGGGAAGTCCTTTCCTGGTGCATTCCTGGGATCTGTCTAAAGTCTTTGTTTCAAACATTCACCCAGGACGAGTTCTGCAGCAAACCAAATTCAACAGTAAGTACTTCCAAAAATTAGACAAATATTAATATTAATTAAGTCAGTAGATTGCAGAAGCTATTTACATTCTGTTATGATCAGTTTCAGTTGCCTTTAATTTAAATTGTGATAATTTTTCTGTGATTGATATTTAAAGTTATCACAGTATTCTTGAGGTCAGTGGATTATGTTACCTCAAAGGAAAAGTGTTATGGATGATTGGTAGTTATGGAAACATTTAAAGTTTTTGAATTGTACTAGATTCTTATTTTGCTGAGCATCTTTACGTGTGTTTAAGAACATGACCCAAGGTGTCATTCCTGACTGCTGTTAGAATATCAAGTTTGTGCTATTAGTCTGAACGATAAAGTAGGGTATCATTGATTTACAAATTAAATGGTTGCTATTTGAAAACATTATCCATTAATTAAGTTTATTCTGCTTACTGGATTAATGTTTCAGTTGTATTTTCTGTTGGCTTCAAAATGTTTTAAAAGTTACAGTCTGGTTAGGCCGTTTTAAGTTGTTTATTCGTCAATGTATGTTTGTATCATGCTATAGGCAGCTGCATTAAGTGGGACTTTTGTCCCTTTAGGTCTGCCTTCTGTAACCCATGCAGAGATATTTTGCTTATTGTCATTATGATGTCGGTGCTTGGTTCAATAAATAAACAAATGAATGAATGAATGGATTTGTGTATTTCACTTTGTGTCTTTCAAGTCGATGCGAGTCAGGCTGGGTTTGGAAATCTGGAGATCGTGGTTTCCTGTGGCTCAGATAACACTCCGAACTTTGTAACTGCAGAAGGAAATGGTCACTTCACGGTGTCCTTCACTCCGCTTAAAGCAGAAACTCACACCATCAACATCAAATTCAACGGCGAACCAGTGCCAGGTATCAAGAGCGTCATAGCTGCAATTTGGTAGCTTTATGTTTTACAGGTTATTAGTTGCTTGGATTTATTTGTTAAGGTAAGTGCCAGTACAGGAAGTATCTGATGTTCGAAATCACAAATATTTGTATATTGATCTAATATTATAGAAATGGAAATGGTAGTGTGTTTCATTTTGTGCTTAGATTGAGAACAGCACTAAAATTATGCTACTGTTGTAACCATACTGTTTTGACCAAAAAGGTGTTGTAACCATATCTGTATGAAAGGTTGTCTTTACTACATGATAAAATAAATGGTAAGCGTTAATAGGAATATTAATAATTATTATTAGAACACCAGTACTGTATAATGCAGTCAGTTTGATAAGGTCACTGCTTTATAAGTTGTGTGCTAGAGTTGAGAATGGGTTGAGGGTGTTATTGTGTGATGAACAAAGTGAGCTTCCACTTCCATCCTTCCACTTCTATCCTGTCACACTTAATAAACGTGAGTGAACTTCAGGAAATCCGTTCATCTGTGAGGTGATTGGCAGCGCTAGACTCCACCCCCTCAGTGATGGACTCATTCGCATACCAAACGGTCAGCCAGCAACTGTCACTGTAGATCGTGGAAAGGGAGTCATTGATTCAAGTCCAGTTGTCTGTCACATTATTAGTAAGTATTTGTCAGTGTTGTCTGTTATGTGTTCGTTTGCTGTTTAGGAATTTAGCAACATCTTTTTTATATGATTTCCAAGAAGATGGGATTTATTGTACCTAACTCCTTCTGTTGGCATAATGCACCCCATTCTCACAGAATCCTGCATGATGTGATATTTGTTGGCTTTCATTGATTTTCATATTTCATTCTTTCTTCTCAGGTTTAAATTTGTTAGTTTGTGTCACTTTTCTGTGATGTTACCATATTTCATCTCTATGACAGGCGATGATATCTTTTTCAAAGTCTTTCTCGTCTGTAAAATTTGTATGTTGTCTCATGGCAAAAGAATTCTGTTTTGTCTCTGTAATAAGAAATTTGCTGCTAAATTTAGTAAATGATGTTTTAAAGAAAGTTCTACACTCAAGGATGGCCATATAAAATAACTGACTTTACTGTGGCCAAAAACGTTGGCCTATGCTGGTAACATGTGCAGGACAAATGTATTTTCTGTGATTGCAGGCCCTACAAATAAACAGGAAAGTGTTAAAGTGACACCAGCGCAAGGAGAACGCATGATGAAGGCAGAGTTTTTGCCTAGAGAAATTGGTAACAGTCTGTCTATATATTTAAAGCTTTATTAAAGGATGAGTTGAATGGTTTGCATCTAAATTCTTCCTTTTTGATAAGCTATGATACTAGTACAACTTTAATAGTTGTGATATTTATGCAATCTTGGCATAGCCGATTATTTAGGTGTAGCAAAAGGTACATCTTTATGTTTAGTATTTTAAAAGCATAACGTACATCTTTATGTTTAGTATTTTAAAAGCATAACTCCAAAGAACTGTGTTAATTTAAGTACAGAATTCTTGCTAATAATGCCTTATAAAGTTTTGTCTATGTTTTCAGGCATGTTACAGTTGTAATTGTCGATGATAACTATACATTGCTGTATTACTATAACTTATTGTCTAATATTTCAGTCAAGATTTGAATGTTCATCAGCAGAGCTCTAGTTGCCAACTGTGATTTTAATGTAAAAGATTACTGCTATAGTGCCACTTTAGAATTTCTCAGAATTTGTATAAATATATATATAAGTTTATGTATTTATGTATATATATATAAGTTTATGTATTATATAAATATTGCTTTACATTGTATTTTGTTGCATTGCAGGTCAGCACTTAATTCAGGTGACAGTTAAGGGAGTTGAGATCATCGGGAGTCCCTTCCTGTGTGAGGTTTATGACGCTTCTCAGGTTGTTGTCATCAGGCTCACTCCAGCCATTGTTGGACAACCATGTGAATTTGATGGTTAGTTGGATCTTTTCTTAATGTGTCTTTAATTCTACGTCATTTACACGAGTGGCAGATTTAGCTATAGTTTGTCCCCTCATGTCCTTGGTTATATGCTGGTGCCCGTCAGACCAGTCCCGTACATGGTGGACTGCCAAAATATGGTACCTCTCGGGAAATGTTCTTGCCCCCCCATGGAAGCAATCTTGGAGTCGCCACGAACTTGCATCTATACTGCACTATATATGCATGACCAGAGCTGATTATGCATTTTTTCTTGTTGGGCATTGATATTTGTCTGGAAACAATGTTTTTCTTTTTTCTAACATTATTGTGCATCACTTTATGTCATTGTATTTTGTTACATCACATCACGTTATGTTACATCACGTCACATTATGTTACATCACATTAATACTTTATGCTACATAACATATTGTAATTTGTTATCACGGTTGTCTGCAGTTGACTGGAGCAGAGCCGGATCAGGTGAAGTCGAAGTCTGTGTGAAGACGGGTCATGGCAAAGTACCAGTCAGAGTCGTGGATGGAGGAAATGGAGTACAGCGCATCAGCTTCACTCCAAAGGAACCTCGTTTGCATCAGGTGTTTGTCTACTTTGCAAAGGAACTTGTACGAGGCATGTATTTTGTAACCCTTGAAGTTTTAGCAAAACTGTTGTAGTGCAAATTATCATACACATTAAGCTGTGTGATTATTAGAAGTGAATATGGAGACCTGTAAATTTATCCTGGAGGGAAGAACTTAAAATAGCCAGCATGACGTCATTGATACTGTCATTGGCCTGATGTCAGTGAAAAACTTACATATGTGAATTTGAGGGAATATCGTTCTTTACCCATAAAATTTACACAGGTTTAGCAGAATCAATATGCAGCAGAGGAAAATTTAAAACCTATATTTATGTTCTGACATTGGCTTACAGGAAGTTTATTGTCTCGTGTTGTTTATCGTGTTAATTTAATGTTATTTTTGTGTAGGTTCTCCATTTGCAATTGATGTTCAAGATGTTGCTTACGTGGAAGCCAAAGGTCAAGGTCTACAGTCGGCTCACATAGGCAAAGAGGCGGAGTTTCATGTGGACCCCTCCGGGGCTCCCTACAGTGCGGACCTGAAAGTTTTCATCTGTGGTACGTGGTGCTGTGGTATTCAGTTTAAAAGCAGACAAGCAACAACAGCTGTTTGTCCCACTAATTGTTGTCTTACAGTGTAGTGTAAAATGTTCTAACGTTTTTCAGCTTCAGGTCTATCAAGGCTAATGTGTGTTATAAGTTCTCTTATAAATATTAGTTTCTTTAGCCATCTTTAATAGATAAGGGCAACTCTGTTTTTGCAACAAAATATGCTAATTATTTAATAGAAAAAAGATTTGGTCATGGTACTATTACATGACAATTAAAGACATTGTACAAATATTAATTAAACAATTAAAGACATTGTACAAATATTAATTAAACAATTAAAGACATTGTACAAATATTAATTAAACAACCTTGCCTGATTAACTGAGGCCGAAATGGACATGGGAAACTCTGTATATTACAGCATGTTGCTTAATAAAGCATCGAGACGCATTTGTTTATTTTTTTGATTAAATGCCCACCCAAGGAATCTGTAGATGAACACACCAGTAGGAACATTCCCATAGTAAGGTAGTATGTTGCTGTTAGTGTTAAATGGGGTTCATTTGCTCATATTCCATTGGACATTAACATTTGGCTTCCAGTGACCTGAAGCATCCATACTGCATATGCATACTGTAAATTTTATACAATAGCAATACATGTAGGCTACCTATGTAATATGTTGAAACTAGGACCCTTGCCTTCGAACCAGATTATTCCATACACTGTGGAAGGCAACCACCATGGTGGATGGAAAGTGAAGTGGTTGCCACGGATGATTGGAATTTACAACATAGACGTAAAGTATGGTGACAGCCACGTCCTTTGTAGTCCGTTCAAGTGTAAAGTGTGTGATCTCAGTCGGATCTTCGTTAGTCAGGACTACTCGGCAGTGGGTATAGATGTTGATGGGATTCCTGGAGATGACATTGTCTTCTTTGGTATGAAACATAGCTTTCTCAATATGTGGAGTTAAATGAGTCAAAATTAACAAGTTTAAATGCCTTTATGCATGAAGGGCTGTTGGATAGTTGTGTTTTATTGCCTTTGAGAGGTTCTTAAAAGGTGCTATATAAATAGCCAGATACATACATATATACATGTATTCTTACGTATGTACATACATGCATACATATATACCTGATACGTACATACATATTACAAACAAATGTCATAAATATCAATCTGGATGTAGTTTTGCATTCTCCAGTACAGTAATCTTTTTTTTACAAATTTCCAGATGATACCAACCACCATGTATAAAAACTACTATTTGATACTCTGTTTTGATTATTATACTAAATTTATTTGATAATTTTTAAAACTTTTATTTCCCCAAGGTACATATGAGCCCTCGGGATTAAAAACTTTTTAAACTTGCTTGTTTTTTCTGTGGAATGTTTTAGTTATTTTGATGATTAGTTCATTACTTTCTTTTAGTGGATGCTAGTCAGGCTGGTCCTGGTAATCTGGAAGTTGTTGTTCGCTGTGCAAAGGATGGAAGCCGAATCCCAAATTATCTTGAGGCAGATGATCACAGTGGCAGGTTTCGCATATTTTTTACTCCACGGCCGGATTGCTTCAATTATCAGCTGGATGTATCGTTCAATGATGAACCATTGACAGGTTTTTACCAATTTTATTTCACATTTCTAAAAACATATCTTTGGTGCTATAATGCTGAAGAGTTATGCAACTTATGAAGAATTAGAAAGTTTTTCAATCTTTTTCCGTATTGTTTGCTGTGTCGTATCGAGTTTATGTCGTGCATCAAAACAAAACTTATTTAAGACTTTCAGTTCAATTCTGGTTAGACGGATGATATCTTTGGCTTGTGGTGCCCATGCTAAAAATGATTTGATGGTCATTAATTATCCACCAGTGTCTTGATACAAGTTTAGTAATTTCATATCACTGATTCGTTTGTTTTGCTACTATCAAGATATTCTGATAAATCTATGAATGATACTATATCTGCATTATGATGGCTTACTAAAAGCTCACTGAAAGCAAATTTCTGCTCTTGCTGATGATAATTTCTTGTTCTTTTGTTTTCAGAGACAATTAGCTGCATGACGAGGTTATTCTGCATGGGATGGAGGCTCACTGTATGGATGGCTGTAATGTTCTTGCTGTCCAGTCATGTGGTTCTTGTGCCCTGGCCATCTCATTTATCTTGATGGCCGGCCAGAATATTCGTGTTGTTGGCTGGCTTTAAAGGTTCCCCTTGTTGGCCAGTTTTAGTGTTTCACCTTTGCAGGCAGCTGAATAGCTTTTTCGATTTCTCTTTGCATGAAATGTTGGTGATGGTTGAATGAAATTCTGTGAAGTGCATGTCTTAAAGCAGTGACCTTACTCTCTGAGAATTCAGTATTCGGTGAAATTCAAGTATTATTTTAAAGTTGAGTTAGTTTACACAAAATGCTACATGTTACTCTTGTCATTTACTGGTGTACATTTAATGGGGAAGATATAAAAGTGGCATGAACAAATATTGTTATGAGGTCATTAGGTTAGAAAATGTTTAATTAGAGAATATAATAGTCATATTGATTTTGCATGCGTGCATGTAGTTTAAACATTTAAGGTATTACCCTAGATAGAAATTTGAACTAAAGAAAATGTTAAGTTGAACATCATTTTATTGGTATGTTGAGGATGCTTCAGTTCATTTTTTATGATATAAAAAATGTAACACACTTCTGTACAGGGTACTGTAAAAACTCCCCAGAAGCCTGGTTACAAGGTTTAGAGGTCATTTAGCTGAGGCACAAAACAGCTACTGCAATCCTATGACAAAACACCATTTTAACCTCCCAGATTGTGTTGGTGCTCACTGACTGAGCTATAAAGCATGGAGGACTGAGTGGGCACCGTGTGGCAAGGCATTCCATGTACATGTACTACCATCATGCGCCATATGGACACCTGTTAGTACTTGATTAACAAGACACATTTGATGTTTGAATAGGCAGCCCTTTCTACCATTCGATATTAGATGGCCGACGAGCAGTGGCATCTGGTGAGGGACTTGGCCATGTTCAAGCCCGAAGACCAACGTCATTTGAAGTGACAACACGTGACGTCGGTGGAGATGCCGATCTACAAGTAGAAATCTTTGGTAAGTTCTGTTTGCATTTTTACCAAATCTGTTGAGAGGTCCTTACTAGGAGCTATACATGAGCTCAGATGTACACATACACACTTGCATACATACATACATACATACATACGTACGTACGTACGTACATACATACATACATTTGTAATTATATATCTGCTTCTTTGTAAGATTTGAGCATCTTTAAGAAGCTTAATTCAATAATATGAGTTGTGCATCAACTTTCAGTAGTGAAAAATTTGGTTGCAATTTCAGATTTTGAAATTCTTCCTTTAAAATTAAACAAATGTTTTTGCTCAGTTTTTGATGTTTGCATCTCAAATTTTGCTGTGAAGTTTAACAATAGTGCTAAACTTGGAGGATGGTTCAAAACTGCTCAGATCAATCAGGGACCTTAAGCAAATACTTAATGCTGCACACCTTTCACTGATGTGTTGTGTTATAAAATGGTTCTACATTGCTAATTAGCAAATATTTCAATACTTGAAATATAAACAAAACACATAAAAGTGCATCAGATTGATTTTGTGTTTTACTTTTATTTGTAAGATCCTAACGGCGAGCTTGTACCCAATCAGGTCAGCGTTCCAGTCAGATCTGTCTTCCGCGTTGTTTACACTCCAAAAACAGTTGGTATGTTTACCCACGAAATCATGTTATGATATTTCTTGCCTGGACGATACTGATACAGTTGCATTCTGTTACAGAGATTTGTTGCTTTAAGACATTCCAACCATGAAGATTAACAGGAATCAGTTAATCACTACATATCACTTCAGTTTTTGCCCATAAACATTGATCAGCCTAAAGTTTGCATGTTGTATAAATATTTTATTTCACAAGGCTTTCAGTTAGAAATGCATGCAAATAGAAATTAATGCATTGCTACTTTTGCTAGTGCAGATAGCTAGAAATTACAATTTACAGTACATTGCAAAGGTAATATTTCTAATGAATGTTAATCTGTTGAAGGTCATTATACTGTAAGTGTAACCTATGCTGATGTCGAGATATCAGGAAGCCCTTATCACCCAGAAGTCTATGATCCCAGCTGTGTCGTGGTAAAGGATTTGGTAGATGGAATGATTGGCAAGTCAACCACATTTAACGGTAGGTAATCATAATCATACCAGACACCTTCATCAAGAAGCAATGTTTCATTAATATTGGGAGTTTTATTAATATTAATAGTAGCATTAGTCATGGTATTAGTATTTTTGTAAATAATTGTTTTCCATGTCTTTCTAGACTTTGGGCTAAACTTGTTAAGTCACATTTTCTTTGCCTGCTTTTTAACTAAGTTAACAGATCAGTATTTAGTGTTATTGCATCGTGCTTTAACACACAATTGTTTCAATAGCATTTACAATTTTATTGTATAGTTCATGCTTTGTAACTTAATGGATATTTTAAATGTAAAAATAAGGTAATGTAATCATATTACGACTGGGCTTCTTCTTCTTTGGATTGTTATTTCTGACTGTGTTTTCACTTCAAGAGACCATCGACCGATCATAATGTATTATAATAATGGCACTATAGAAGTCATTAGATTAGGTTACATTACATTTGTTGTGTGCCTGTTTTATAATCAGCAGAGGCAGAGTCCTAATGTTTGATTAATATTTTGGCTGAAGTGCTATATTGTAACAACAATCAAAAACAGCTGAAGACAGTGCATTTGCAGTCTGCTACTGTGTGACTTAATTTATGAAGAAATATAATTTCTGAATAGTTGTCTAATTTTTTAAATTTTAGTTGATACCAGTGCAGCTGGTGAAGGCCTTCTTTCTGTGAAGGTCAAGGGTCAAACGAGCCAGCCATATGTGGACATTTCTGCAAAAGCGCCTGGTCATCATGTTGCTGTATTTGAACCACGTGAAAGTGGCTTGCATCAAATTTATGTGCATTTCAATGATATCCAAATACCTGGTAATAAATTTAAGCTTTAATAATTGCTTACCTAAGGTAGAAATGATCCTCCTTTTCAGCTTTAAATACAGTAGAAACTGATGACTTGTTCTCACTTAATGTATGGAAAGCCGTTGTTAGGGCTCTGGTCGCATATGGGAGGCAACCAGTAGTGACTTCTAGTTATGTGAGCACCGCTTGGTTACTTACAAATTTTTTGTTCTTTAACACCACATAAATTATTAAAGACAGTACTTTTATGAGGTACTTGAAAGGACTATATTGTGTGTACATACATACAAACATACTTATGTATGTATGCATGCATGCATACATACATACATTACTACGTTTGTATGTTAATCAGTTTATTTTTGATACTTATTTATTTATTTATTATTCGTTTATTTATTATCCTTTTGTCAATCATGGTTGTGCTGGCCTGTGTTTCACCATCCTTTCAACAAGAGGAATGAGTAGTAGGTTCAGTTGATATAAAGAATGGCACCAAATGAAAACTGGTTGCATTTGTCCAAAGGCAATCAGTCATGTGCATGGCTGATGAAGACGCTGGTTTATACAGCGAAGAGTATTTGAATGGGAATAGTTAAATGCTTGCTAAGTTGGGTGAACCTGGATGATACACTTCTGCACTCGACAAACAACCAGTAAGAACCACAAACATGATTCACATCGTACAATGACAGATACTGGATTTTGGCTGTCATAGTTGGCCGGCTTTTGCATTTAATTATCAGCTAAGTTAACTGCAGACATCTACTTTTACTTCGTTTGCAGTGAGTTCATAATGGTAAAAACCCGAGGTTTTTAAAATGCCCAATGAAGGCTAAGTCACAGGAACCAGCTTTTTTACAGGTGCTCAGTTAAAACAAAATTGATGGGCAGGTCAAAATCCAGCAGTCGGGCAGGCAGACGGTCAGATGTTGGCCACATTATATAGTGTTTAGAATTGGAGCAGCAAGATATATAAGGGGAAGAAGAGGTTTCAGTTTAAGTCTTTGTTTTCTACCTTCTTGCTTTGCTTGTTGTGATGTGTGTGTGTGAAGGTTCACCGTTTGATTGTGCCATTCTGGATGCCGACGTGATCCGTGCCAAGTGGGATTCTGCTCATTTGTGTCCTGCAAATCATCCAGTTCAGATTGAACTGGAAGCCAAGGGAACCTTGCATGGGAAGATCATGGCCAAAGTCACAGGTATGATTTACTTATACTTTACTTGATGAAAAATAATTCCTGCTTCATGAGTTAAATCTTCATTAGCCTAAGAAATTGGAAATTTTTGTCAAGCTGTACAGTTGCAAGGAAAGTGTCCAGTTCTTGAATAGCTGCTGCAGACTGCAATTTTTTTCTTATTCTTCAGGCAGAATTATCCAAGCAGTTTAGACGTCAGAGTTAGAGGGATCTTCAGATGTTGCCTGATTGTCTGTCCGCCTGGGAAAATCAGCACCTGAACATAAATCTGAGCTGCAAGGACTTTATTCTGCTTATAATTCATTTTTAATCCTTGGCACAACGTAGACCTGGGATGTGCCAGCTATTAAGCATGGATGAGATTTTGTTGGTCGTTCTGTAAATACTAGGCAAATTTCTGAAATGCTGTAGGCATATATATACACATTTGTTTATAGATATGTATGTATGTGTATATATACTGTACATATATACATATGGGTACTTATAAAATGCCTTTAAGAACCTCACAAGGGCTCTAAACATGGCAATCCAAAAAATCTATAAAGGTGTGATAAAATGTGTTTTGAGCTGTCTTTCTTGGAAAAGTACAAATTTTCAGGGGAGGTTTGTTCCAGAAAGACGGTCTGATACATGAGGAGATTAGTTTAAGAGGTCATGCAATCAGGGAGTGGTTACGTGTCTGTTTCCTTATGTTTTTCTGAGCAAAAAGATTAATTAGACATATGGTTTTGTGTTAGATCCTTACGGCAAGCCTGTAAATTCTCGAGTTTATGTGAGAGGAAGCATGAACATCGTCGAGTATGTGCCGAAGGAAGTCGGTCCTCACTCTGTTGAGGTGTGGTATGGATCGGAACTTATTCAAGGAAGTCCGTTCACATCAAACGTCTATGATGTGTCGAGGGTGAAGTTGTCGGATGTGCCTTCCGCAGCTACCACTGGTCAACAAGTGAACTTCACCAGTTAGTCTACAGTTCTTGTGGTTTTTCACAACATTATTTTACTGGTTATTTCCAAATGCATTTCCAAAAATTTTTATGACAGGTCTGTTTTTGCAGAATGATTAAAGTTGTGGTGATGGCAAACATTAAATGTTGCCTTGTTGTTAAATTTTGCAGTTTTTACGTTTTATTCAGTAAAATTAGCAGTTTGAAATCTTTGGTTTTAAAATTTTATAAATGATGCCTTGAGTTAGTTGTTTTCATTTTAGGTTAGTTTTTATGTCAGTATGCACTGGTATCAAGACTTTTTGCACAGTATACAGTAATTACATATATACATTGATAGATATCTTTCCTAATCTGCTTATACTGTTATTTGTAAATGATCATGTGATTGTTGTGTAGTTGATACAAGTGAAGCAGGCACTGGAGATGTTGAAGTTCATGTCATAAGTGGTAACACCAGAGTTGCAACCAGACGAGACCAGTTATCTGAGTTTTGTCAGCGCTTTACATTCATGCCAACGCTGCCTTCAAATCATATGATATCAGTCGCATTTAACGGAGAAAATATTTTTGGTGTGTACAATGTAAACATTTTTTCCTGCTTGAAAAAACACTGAGTAGAGTTGATGACTGTTTTCAAACGCTGGACATCTGTATTCTATTGCTTTGGTGGAAAATAATTAAAGAAATCGAGTTTATTTAAGATCGTTGTAAATGTAAACAAAGCACAGATATATTACGAATTTCGTTTTACCAAATGTTAATGTTACACTCCTATATAGCAAGACCCCCAGAACATACACAAAGATCAAGTATCTGATACAGCTGAATATTCATTTTAGCATATAGCCAAATACTTTAATCTGTAAGCTGTAAACTGTCATCTTCTGGAACTCCTGTGTCAGGTGTAATGAGCATTTGTGAGAGGTTTTTAAAAGGTGCTGTATAAATGAAGTTACATTACACATACCATCCTAGACATTAGTCAGACTGTGCTGAGACTCTAACCCTGAACCATCTTCTGTGTGCCTCCTAGGTTTAATCAGGTAATGTTGTAAGCCTAGTTGATTTGGTCGTAGGTTCTCCAGTGGTTCTGAAGGTCAAGAACCCAATCCATCAGCTGGATGTTGTCAACCCGCATTCTCAAGATGGCGTCATTGTTCAGAGCCTTGCATCTGCATTGGTGGAGACTCATGGCAGTTCCATTAATATATCGGATATAACTGTCCGAATCACTGGTAAGCACTTCTACTCTTTTGATTTATTTAGACTTTGGTTCCAGCGGGTCTTTTAAGTATGCTTTCAATGTAACGATCAGCTGGTGAATAAGAACCGCAGCTTTTGTGATTCTGTTTTTGCTTCCAACGAATATGCTACTAGATGTGCTGTTTTGAGAATCTGCTTTTGTTCTGTTTCTCAGTTTTGGCTGAATATTCTGAAGAATATTCTGTTTGCGACATTTGACAGATGTGTTTGTCTTTCTGACAGTTGTGTTTCTGCTTATGTCTCTTGGTGATTCTGTTTCAGTTTCCTATGAATATGTTTCTCTTTGTGACTTTGAGAATATGGTTACATATAGAAGGTCACCGTGTACAATATGTGCTGTACATTTTTATCAGAACTTGATGTGTGTGGTTATGTAGTGCATGCATAGAGATATGCTTTATATATTCTAATCTAAAGACTTCTGTAGCGCCGTTATTGTAATGCCCAAGGCATCAGTCAATGGTCACTTCAAGTCAAAATCGCAATCCAAAATCATAATCCGTTGAAGAAGCCAGGTAGAATTTCTATAGGTTGGAGAAACGAGAAGCTAGGATACAGTGGATAAATAAGTTGAAAGAGATGCATTTTTAGTTTAGATCTGAATGACATTAAATAATTGACAGAGCAAAAATGTATTATAATAATATTATATATAATATTATGTATTAATTGTGTGTTAATTTTCCATGCAGAATTTGAGGTGCATGAAAGTAAGTTGTTATAAAATAAAAAGTGGCAACTGAGTTGTGGAACAAAGTAATGGCAACTAACAATGCAAGTGTAGTGTTATCAGTATTATACAGTTAAGTATCTTGTATCTTTGCTTCTTGTATCTTAGTTTGTATCTTTGCAGCTCCAAATGGGGAATCTGTGCCTTCAAAACTCATTGAGAAACCAGATGGGAACATCAAAGTCGAGTACACCTGCAAGCACACAGGTGATTTGAATTGTGAAAATACTTCGATTTATCACATATCATTAGATACTTTTACCAGTACTTTGGAAATTTCAATTTGCATCCATTGCAGTTTTGCTTAAAGTTCTGCACTGTGCTTATACATATATACCTTTCTATAATTACATAACTCCTACTGTTTCAGCAATTATACTTAGTCAAAGCTGAGTAATTACTACTACTGTGTAAACTTAGTTACTTTACTGGACTGTGCACCAGGAGGTTGGGTTCATCTTCTCGCAAGGGCAGAAAGATGTTTCAAGACTTCTGTTCCACTAGCACTCCCTAACAAACTTGGCTATAAAATGAATACGCTGATTGTACACTATCGGTGGTATGATCAAGTGGTGAGGGAGTGGATTGGTCACCCACCCTCGTATGCCAAGGCCCAGAAAAATGAAGTTGCTAACATTTCATACTTGTAGCTTTTCTCTTTTTCAAAGTTTATGGTACTCTAAATTACTGATCTACTCTGTGGTGTTGTACAGTTTGAGGTGGTCCGACAGAACTTGGAGATACTGGGAGAAATTTTCTCTATTTCTGTGTAATTTTATGTTTTGGCAGGGCGTCATTTGGTGGAAATTTTATATGACAATGAAGCAATTATAGGGACGCCATTCAGCGTGGAGGCTTTCGATCCTAACAAAGTAGAGGTTGATGGAAAGACATCATGGGTTTTAGGAGAGCAAGCTCAGGTCAATGGTAAGTGTAAACGAACTATATTCTGGACTTTATTGCTTGGTTAAGAATTGCAGAATATTAGAATAACTAATAATGCTAATTGATTATGCCAGTGTCCAATGTGAGAGGCATAGAATCGTGGTACATTAAAACCCAGTCAAATGGCAATTTTGAGAGGGTCAGTCCTTGTACTAAATGTATAAGACGTTACGAAAATGACTGACTAAAAGCCTTCTGATTTGCGTCAAAGTATCAGGCTACACACAGCCTGGAGATGACGACAGCATATAGATAGCTGTTGTGGAAATGGCAGTGCTCCACAGAGGGGGCAACTACAGATGATGAGGATGATCATGATGATGATCATGATGATGATCATGATGACGACGACGTTGATGATGAATACACTAGATGTAGCACCTTTTACCTACCTCAAAAAAGCATAGTACACAGCTACCAAACTGGCCTAAACAGATATGTTTTATGGTGGTTGTAAATGTGCCAAGTGGCGCCACCTACTCAGCTCTGTAACACTCTCCCTTACTTCACTTTCTAACTTATAGATGACTTACTTACTTGCCATTAGTAGGCCTACAGAAAGTGCTTGTTGTTTAGTCCACTGATGGATTGATGTGTTACTGATTTATGCTCTGATTATTTGTGTATTTGTCACAGTTAATCAAATAAATGCTGGCAAGGCTGACATCGGTGTCGTCATAAATGGTCCACGAGGCTCTTCCATACCATTTGATGTCTACAGTTCCTCACAAGGCCACCGCATTGCTTACACCCCTAAAGAACGAGGCAGTTACCAGATATACATAACCTATGGAGGACAAAATGTGCCAGGTTCACGTCTGCTTATTTACCTAACTGGCTGCAACCACTAACTAAAAACTGGACATATTAAGAAAGAGTGGTAGACTATTATCACATTTACTTATATTGCTAATGTTGTTCTTATAGATTTTTGTGCTTTGCTGAATGTTATAAAATAGATATGAAATTGTGGAGGAAATGAAATGTGAGACACTGAAATATTGTGCAGTGAACAATGATATAATTATTTGAGCAGGTTGTTGTTAAGTTTAGAATCAGACAAAATGCATAATGATTGTCATAACCAAAATGCATAAGGAATTCAATGACTTGTGCACAGTGACCTGAAGTTTTCTATACATCTAAGCAGCGGTGCTGTTTTTCTTTAGTTTATGTTTTTGTTATATTCTTCTGTTTTGTAATGCCATTGTGGCTAAAAAGTTGTAACTATTAGCTTTTTAGTCAGAAAAACCTGTGTTTTTTATAATTTTAGAATCGTATCATTAGAGTTTGTTTTGATGTTCTTGTAATATCATAAGTTTTTAAATGATAAAACTGTTTTTTTTGTTTCTGCTGTTAGATTGTCCAGTGGTACACAGTGTGATGGATAACAACACTTCAGCGGTGGTCAGTGGACCAGGTCTCTTCAAAGGAATCAAGGACAAAGTTGCAGCATTTCTGGTCGACACGAAAGGTCAAAGGGGAGATCTTGTGGTACAAGTTGATGGTGAGTTGTAGTATTGTGGCATAGTTTGGAGTCCACTTATTTTTCTCAGATCTTCCGTCAAAAAAATTTATGACAGTGTGTTTGGCTCCATCAGTTTGGTTTTTGTGAAGAGTCTAGTTTTTTTCAAAAACTTTAAAATATTTTAAAGGATGATGTTATACTGAACATTGTGAAAGAGCTATTTCACTAAAATTTAGATGACATGTGATGATATTTTTGACTAATGGACGCTTGTATAAATGTTTTGCTTTTAGGGCCTAACAGTATTGCAAAGTGTAACGTTGAACCTGGTCCAAATGGAACCTATAAAGTCAACTACGTTCCTGTTGAAGTCGGAGTCTATAATGTCATTATTCACTGGAATGGCAGACCAGTAGAAGGTGTTACAATTTTTATCATGAAGCTTATGTGTTATGAGATAATCTTAATTTAACCAATAACCTGATTATAATTTTGGATTTTAAGTAGTCCTTTCATCTGGACGTACCTGGTTTTGTGGCTGGAATCCAATACTTTATTACAAAATTAATAAAAGATGACACTTGTTTGCAGGTATGAATTGGATGGTGGCAGTACTGACTTTAACACATGATTTAAATTGTGAAATTTAGTCTAAGTAAGTAAGTAAATAATTTAGTAATGTAACGCTGCAGGTAGTTTTTGTTTCACTTGTAATTGTAATTGTAAATGAACATTTATAAAGCGCCATTTAGGAAACAGTGGCACTCCCAACTTGAACAAACAAAAAGGATTTCAGGCGTTTGCGAGACTGGGAGGAGAGAGACTAAGTAACTGAAGCCGCAGGTCAAGAGGAAGGGAGTTCCAGCTGGAAGGGCCAACAAAGGCAAAGCTCCTGGACTGAGCAGTCGTAGTGCGGACGCGAGGTACTACCAAGAGACCACGGGTAGCTGAGCGAAGGGAGGCATGGGCAGGCAACGAGGGAACCGGAATACAAAAAGAAGTTACCGGTAAGTAGTACGGAGCAGAGCCTAGAAGGCAGTTGCGCAAAAGCATAAGAATCTTAAACTGACAGGAAGCCAATGAAGTGAGTCACGGATAAAAGTAGATATATGGGCAGACTTTGGAAGACCTCCGATAAGGCGTGCAGCAGCATTAAGTATAGATAATCTGATAAGAAACACAGTCAGAACGCTGTGCTGTATATGCCTCAAAGTGCTGTGTTGTTTATGCTGCTAATGTTCAAGTAAACCATTGTTAGACAGAATGGTTGTTCTTTCTCATGACATGTTCTGCTTTTTGTTTGGTTGGTCATAGGAAGTCCGTTTCGTCCGTCGATTATTGATCCGTCAAAAGTGGATGTTGTTGGTGGCTGGCAGTCAATTCTGAATGGCAACGGTTGTCTGCCATTGACCGTTTATGAACGCAACAGCATTGTGTTCAGTGCTAAGCTGGCTGGACCTGGTAAGAACTTAATCTTTCTCGTTAGGAGCAAATTCTTGCAAGTTAGCCCTTTGTCAAATGAGATGCTGTACATGGATGTGATGCAGCCAATCCTCAGCTCATGGATGGTTAAAGACAAAACGAGGTGTACTTTGGTTTATTTATTACTCTTATTTCTACTGCATCAACATCCAGTGAAAAAGCATGAGTCAACTCTGCTAAGCAGTTGTGCATGCATCATCGTGCTGAAAGAAGTGGGACTTCAGTTGTCTTTCTTCAGGTTCTATGAGGAAATCTCTATAAATCTGCAGAAACTAGTTTCAGAGTGCTAACAGCAGACTTGACCAGTAAAGGGTCGCAGCACTTGTCTTTGCGTGAGAAAATGTCACAATGTAGAGACTGGTGATAGTTATGTGAAATAACTTTCATTTGGGCCATGCCTAGAAAGTTTGTTTAGTTCATGGATATATATGACTGATCAGCAGGATAAAAACATAACAGCTTGGCAGAAGTCGCTTCTGCTTTTTCTGATTGAATTTTTTTATTGACCTTCATCTAGGTCAGCTGTCAGCTGAGGTGACTTGCAACGATGCCGCTGTACCAGTGGATATAATGCAAACAGATGCAGACCAGTACACAATCACATTCATGCCTCGTTCTGTTGGTAAGCTAAGCATTCTTCAAAGTTTTAAACTTGTAAAAAGTAAAATCTAGAATAACAGCCATCTTAACTCAGAATAGGATTTGTGAAAGAGAAATGTTTACAGTTTGAGTGAAAGACCTGTGCAGAGTTGCAAAAGGTGCGGTGTTGGTGAATTTGTAGGATGAGTCAGATAATTGGCTTAATTCTGGTGAGTTTTATTCCAGAGAAGTGAAGCAGCTGGGGTTATGCAGCAGTTTCCAAATTTTAAAATTAAGTTGACAGAAAGGCAGAGAAGTGTTTGGGTAGAAGAGGAGCCGGCTGAGTGAAGTGGTTCGATTGTAAATTAGTGACTGAGAATTGGAGTGTGTAGGGCAAAGGACTTTGTAATCTCCTTTCAGGTATTTTAAGCCAGTGAAAATATTGGCCTTCATGCAACATGAAAAAAGCCACAGGACAGAACAGCTGGGTGTTACCTAGTTGATGTGGCTTGCTCAGCTGAGTTCACCACCTGAGTGAAAATTTCACACTGACATTTGATGGCATAAAGCAGCTTGCTACTGGCAATGATAAATACGTTATTGCTATTACAAATTACACTACAACTGGCCATTTATCTTGTTATTTTGAAATTATCAGATCTTGTTTGTATTTCTTTTGTAGGCGAGTACTTTATAAACATTTTTTGGAACACAGTGCCATTGCCACGATCTCCCATAATAGGAATTGCAACTGCTCCGACAATAAATCGACGTCTATCTGCGACACCAGTCAACCCAGACAAGGTCGTGTTGACAGGTCAAGGTCTTCATCAGGCCAAAGTCAACCAAAAAGCAGATTTTGTTATCGATGGAACAGAAGCAGGATATGGTTAGTGCTGTTTAAAAATTATTGACTTGTACTACCGCTACCATAGCCATACCATTCTTGCCACGATTGATCAATGCCATGAATATTAGATACTGGCACTATATAAATATAATAATTATAATTATATAAACAAATTACCAAGAATAAAATTAACAGGTGGAGGAATTTTTTAAGATTTTGAGTTGTATCTTTCAATTACAGATATTGAATAATTGGCTGTTGCTGTTTAAATTTAAGAAGAAAATGTTGCAAACCATGAAGTTTTACTTGATTATTTACTTTACTTATGTATCCAGGATCTCCAGACGTACATTTGATTGGACTTAACTGTGATGTTAATGTACAGTGCATTCCATTGGGAGGCCAAAAATATCAGTGCTCCTATGTCGCTACATTGCCAGGTGAGTAATGTGTAATCCTTATGCCAATAAGTAACAAGGTACTTTCCATTTCTGACACAAATATACACTGAATGTACTCCGTGTATATTTAAAGCAGCTTCAGTACACTCGCCCTTGTTTCTCAATTACTCAGAATATGCCCTGCACATTCCACATTTCTCCCGAGCATGTGCTGATGTGAAATGCGTCCATCTTAAGGACAAGCAACCTTATTTTAGTTTTGGCCATTTTTATGAAAACACAGACAAGGGGCTTGCATGATTGAAAGAAGTCTTCAGAAATACACAGAAATATTCTGGACCATTTTTGGGTATTCAGTAGTTAAAGTATTAAAAAGGACATTACACAATAATTTTACTGTGTAGGGGTTAGAAATGGTAAAGTAGTTTTATGAACCAGTGTATGTTCACCAGGAGCTCCCCTGATGAGTTTATTTTTGAAGTGGCACTTTATAAATGTCAGATTACAATTACAGTTACGTTAAGTTACACTGAAACCTCATTATTAACATGCTTCACAATAACATGAATTCTGATACAACTTGGTATATCGTGGATCCCCAAAATAATCCAGCTTTAGAAAATGGCTCATTAAAACAGAACCTCATCATAAGGCAGTTCTTGATATAGATCCAAAAGACAGCGTTAAAGGGAGCTCTAGTGTATATTTAGTAGTGCATGTGCATCGATTATGTGTTCTCATGTTGTAATCTGTTTAATCTTTCCATACTATGTAATGCTGGTGCACTTGCCAGATGCAGAGAAAGGCTACTTACTTACTTACATTGGGGAAGAATTCTCTGTGTGTTGTAGGAGCTTATTTGTTGAACATAACTTGGGCCAACAGACCTGTGAGAGGTTCACCGTTTAAAGTGACCATAGCCGCCACCAGCAATGCATCAAGAGTCACATGTGTTGGCGAAGGACTGGGTTCAGGGGTCGTGGGTCAGGAGCTGAAGTCTGTCATTGACACGAGACGCGCAGGATCAGGTAACTTGAAGAAACTGATCTTAGATATCTAATTCAGATTTTAATATCGGAGTTTGGTGGCGCATTTTCATGCCTATAAAGATCTCCTGCTCTTGTTGGTCATTTTCATGTTTCTTACACTGATGTGGAGAATCATGCTTAGGCCACTTTAATATGGTGTTTAGCTCACTGTAGTCATTAGCAAACATTTTTCTAGAGTAACGCGCAAGAGGCATGTATGACTGAACAGAATGATCTTCAGCTGTTGATTGAACAAAGGGAATAATTAACTAATTAAGGCTAATGTCATTATTAGATGTGGTCTATGTCCATTTTGGTGATTCTTGGCAGTTATTTCACAGTAAATAATGGCAAATCTACATAAGCCTCAATGTGGAGGTTGAGAATTCCGAGTAACATCACTTAGTATGTCAAAGAAAAGACAAACAAATAAACGTGTTGTCTGAACATTTTGTTACTTTTAAGGGGAACTGAGCACACAGTGTGTCGGTCCTACAAAAATGGCAATCTGTGAACTTATTGACCATCTTGACGGCACATTCACACTCTACGTCAAACCACAAGAATCAGGCAGACACATTCTTGAAATCAAATTTGGCGATGATCACATACAAGGTATAGTAGCCAGGTCACTTCTAGTGCCAGTGGTAATGTAAAGTAAATGTAAATCTCCTACATTTCTCAGTGCTGCACAAACCTGTGTCAAGGACATCAGCTTAATCACTGGTGCTATATTAAATCAAGTCTGCAAGAGGCAGGGACGTTGGGTAAGTTTAAAGTACTTGCATGACAATGCCATTTCACATTTCACAGAGGGTTGCAAAAGTGCTGGGGCTTCTGGGAGGGCATCTGTGCCTGAGTTTTACACCGGTTGATGGTGTAAACTCTTAGATGCAGACCACCACCCTGAGAAATGCAGCATCATATTCATTAGATCAAGTGCAAATTGAAGCCTCCTAAGATTTTGTATCTCATGTGGTTAAAATAGCATAATGATGGCAAAATGAAACTGATGTCTGTTGAGTTGCAAACCATTGTTCAAAATGTGTAATGGTATTTTGCAAAAGACTTCTGCATAAACTAACCAACAGTCTGTCATCTGTTGTGGTAGTACTGGCATGGACAAACAGCAGGGAATTGTGCTTTCAAGAAAGTTTCTCTGAGAGCCAAAGAAATGTGGCTGAGCATGGATGAAGTTGAGCAACACCAACAAGCTAGCTGCCATTTCACTTTAATTCATTTAATCCTGTCCGATGATCAGGCAATTGTAAAAGCATGCTTAAAAAATATTTGATTCGTATAGTTCTGATGTGATGTGGATTACAGAAATGTTGCTCGGTTGTCTGAACAGGAAGTCCATTTCTAATCAAGGTTTCTGGATCGCCAGACGCAAGCAAGGTGGCAGCACGTGGTCCCGGCCTACAGCATGGCATCCTGGCCAAGTACAGAAGCCATTTTGTGGTCGACACAACTGGTGCAGGAGCTGGCCAACTGACTGTGCGAGTGAGAGGACCAAAGGGTTCGTTATCTGGATGCTTTTGTCATTGAAATATTTTACCACCTGTTGATTTTGCCTAAAACAGTTGCCTTGTGACTTGTCTTAATTTGCTCATCTCGTGGTTCTAACATTTTCCAATTCTTATCTAAATATAGAGGGTGTAGGCTAGTGGTAAGCATGCTGAAAAGTCAGCTGAGAGTCTGAAGTTGAGATCCCTGCCAGAGTAGAAAGATATTTTGATATTTCTGCTCCACTTGAGCAGCTAGTGAACTCTGCTATAAAATAAACATAATACACTGACTATGCTGTCAGTGGGAAGATTAGGCAGCTATGGAGAGGGCTGGCTGCCCACCCTTATATGCCAAGCTAAGAAAAATGAAGTTGCTAACACTTCCTACCATGACTGCCTCTCACAAGGTAGCTCAAGGGACTGATCTTCTTCCATCTAAATATAACTTGAAATTTTAAAATTCTTTGGTGGCACTTCAGACTATTTTCCAGTTTTCACAGCGTGTGTTGCAAGTGGTTTGCTTTAAAACTAGTTGCAAGATAATCTTTTTAGACCAGTGACATGGGTTTGCAACATTATGGCAAAATGTTAGTTGCCCAGGTTAGAGGAACATATGTACATTCCCCTAAATCCTCCAATGAATACAGAACCATGGAGTTGGTCGGCCTTCTCCTGCAGCAGTTTGCAATGCTTTCTTTGCAACATTATTGCCTCAGTAAACTGACCACCATTTGCAGATGCCTTTCACGTGGAGATGCAGAGAGACAAACAGAAGGATCGAAGGATCATCTGTCGGTACGATCCAACAGAAGTTGGAGATTATGTTGTCCACATCAAGTGGTCCGGAGTACATGTTCCGGGAAGCCCATTCCATATCCACATATTCGACACCGAAACAGAACTGGAAAAGTTCAAGACTGACAATCTCTACGAGGTCTTCAGTCAACACATGGCATCTCCTTCTCCACATCAGTTTGACACTGTATCATATTCCGAATAACCTTGGTTAGGTTTGTTTGAAACCTGGAATGGTGCTAATTTTAGTTGGTATGGTTGTGCCATCTTAGGCAATAGCGGCTTCAGAGCTTCGAGATGGGGTCCATGCAGTTCTCTATCGTGTAAACTAAGAACATAAAAATTCAGTTCAATGCCGATTTGTACATTATGCTTTTGAATCAAGTCTTGTGCAATAGCAAAGTGCCCATCGTCATTTACACAGCACCTAATAACTATTTACGATATTTATTTCATTGTGGGTAGGTAATTCAGAGGACCAGCCTACAATTACCCCCATTTGTTGATATTGGTTAGTCATGCTAGACTAAATAGTGCAGCCTTATTTTACTTTTACAGTTAGTCTACAACTAGAGGAACTATTAGCTCAGGGTTCTTCAATGATTATTACTTCGAACAACCAGTTTATTACAACCGTAATTCAAATTGTGGCCGCTTTTCATACATTGTCTTTACTAAAAGCTTTATCCAGTATAATTAGATGTGAAGCTTTCTATCATGTTGCTTGAAGCTTACACATCTGAACATTTCAGTATTTTTCCAGTTGACTTCCACCAGATTAGGTTTTCATGATTCTTATGTTCCTGAGCTTTAGTAAGGTCTAAACAAGCAGTTGCATAATATTAGATTTTTACACGTTTTGTCTGTAGTTTATTTTCATACAATTCTCAAGATAAATTGAATAAAATTAATTTGTAAAACTATCATTCTGTGGAGTTTTGCGATATCTAGCATCCAAGTTAATTTAGGAGACCAAAACAACATCCAGTGGCCTGCAGAGTTGGCTTATCGTGGTCAGTTATCTTAGCATTCTTTGGTTACAGACAAACTTGTCATTTTTAATGAATTTTTACACCACATAGGTCACATACACAGTGCTTTTGAGGGGTGTGTAAAATGTGCTATATTAAGTGTCTGGTTACATAGACACCAGGTAAATACACGCACAAATGCATACATAAATACATACCACGATCAAAGATACAGCTACTGTATATAAAACAACAGCATCACAAATCATCTTCAGGTGCTCTGCCTTCAAGCAGGTTTGTACTTTCAGGTTAAGTTATCTTTCAGTCCAGTATCATTCTTGGCCTCTGTTTTGTTTTCTTTCAAAGTCAACTTGACCATAGCTATACCTAACAATTATGCAAGAGTTGCTGTGTCAGATGTAATTAAACAAAATCAATTCAAAAAAGCCAGTGCGAATTGTCAGCTTGTCAAGTGAAAACCCTATTCATATGGAAACGAAAAGCAGGTGTTACGGCTGAGGTTTTATCAGTGACCATAACAGTCATTAATGAAAGGACATTAGCAACTGGAATATCAGGGTTTTAGATGGACCTTGAAAAGGGGAGTTTTGTTGTTGTTTTGGAGAAGTTAAGTTGTAACTATAGAATCAAGTCACTTTGATATTTATGTTTTATTAAAAGTTAAGGAAACTGAACCGGTATTGGACATAACACAAGTAATGTAATTACATTTATATGAACAAGAGGAGGTATATATTCAACACACTGGCTAATCAACTGGTTGTCTATTTTCCATGCTTACAGCAACATAATTCTCAGAAATTAAATAAGCTGTTTAGTCAATGCAGCACAGTATCACAGAATAACACAAAGCCATGGGTGACGTTCAGCAAGCAATAATACGGATGCCGCTCCGCATTTATAGTTACTGCTAAGCGAATACTGAGTAGAAGTGAGAGATGTGTTTAAGGAAGCAGTCCATCAGTATTTATTCTTTAAACTTCCACTCTTGCCGACACATGGGGCAGAGTTGATGCACCTGCTGGGAATTAAGCCACTTGACGATGCAGTGTATGTGAAAGCAGTGCGAACACTGACCCCAAACTGTTAATGATAAGAAAAACATCGCAGTATCATACAATGTTTTTACTACAATGTACACGTATTAATGTACACTGCAGCTAAAAGGCAGGACACAACAAGAATAAACTATGCACTATGCCTGCAGTAGAGCACGGTAGCCGAGTGGTTACAGTGCTTGGCTTGTAACGCGGAAAGTACGAGTTCAAGCCTCCTCTGAGACAGTTGCTGTGTAAGGACCTTGGGGAAGTCTTTCACTCACAAATGTTTCATGCCTCAGATTCAGATTTACTGATCTTGTGCACGTACTAAATGCAAATGATAATAATGATAATATTAAAATAATATTAAAACACAATGGAAGAATGAACTTTTTTGAAAATCTACAAATGCCTTCTACAATACCTATAACTTAAGTTGTGCAGAAATTAAACATATCTGTGATAATCCTATTTATGAAGAAGATGGTGCATGGGTCTGGACATTTATATCTAAAGGGAGCAATGTAACACTAGTAACATTTGATGCCGATTGTCATCTATAAACAGCTTTTCATCAAATGTTGCCTGATGAGTGAGATGAATGGCAGATCCTGAAAAATAGTAATACAGTAAGGTGAGGTAATTGTAATTATGAAGCCAAACTGACATCACTAGCAAGCAAAATTGCAGTCGTTGGCTTGAATCGTGAAGACAATAAGAAAAGATTGTCCACTTGTTAGAATATCACTCAGATGTTCACAGTTGAATGATTCCATTAATCTGACCATCAACATCAGCGGAATGCTCCCTCTGAATCATTGCCATTTCCATGACTCTGTCAACTGTCCTGGATAGCACAAGAGTTGTGGAAACGGCAAGGCTTCAGAGATGATATTGATCGGATTAATGGAATCACTCAATTGTGAACACCTGCGCGACAATCTAACAAGTGAACAATCTTTTTCATAGACTTGACAACTTGTCAAAATTAAAAACATGTTACCTAGTGGGCAGTCATCTCCTGGGAGTTTACAGTCAGGACAGCAGCCATCAAATGGCATACGACAAATGCCACAGTTCTCATCATTAGCAACCCAACGCCACGTAGCAACAGCAGTCCATCTATTACAAATCAATTATTGTTTGACTGTATTCAACAACACCAAGCCAGTATTATTACTAATGATAATGATACGTTCCAACACTTCGGTGAACGCAGAATTCTACGGTGTGATACACACCAAATACAAAAACACAAAAATATGTAGATTTCTGTGTATCTGACAAATTAATGACAAACGCTTGACTTTGGCAGTGCTTATTTCATAATATACTAATTTCAGTATTGTCCACAAAGATATTAATTTAAAAATCTACTGACAAATTAATTATAAATTGTTCGATTATTGCAGTATTAATTGCAAATACTAATCTAAACATCGTTCAGAAGAAAACATTAATTTTGAAATCCACTTACCCTGTAGAAAGCAGTTGAGTTGAAGTTATTTAAGATCACCGAACAACCCATAAGAAAAGAAAACAGTAATGAATTAGATCTCAGTTCGACAGACGAGAATGCAGTCTTCAGGGTTTTAAATTTCCAAACACGAGCTAAGTAATCTATGCGCACACATTTTTTTAAAAAACTTTTCAAATTCTTACCCAGAACACTGAATATAATGTGTTACAACATTCGTATTTGTGACCGAAATTCGAAATCGTCAACGTGTGCCGACTCGCCGTGATTTATTGGCCAAAATCTACATCAACATAAAACATATTTCTAAAACTTGGTATATAAGTGTAAAACATAATTTTCTTACCCTTTATTCGTACCTTCATTGTTAAAAGACAGACAACTCGTTAATCTGTGATGTTTTATTCTCCTGCTCGTGGTTTTTTCTCACGGACATCCGTTGAATGTCATTTTGTTCCATAAGTAAGCCAACATTTGATTGTGAGCAAAACAGAAGTTCTATAGACTCATGAGTTTATTTTAATTACTAAATTAACACATTTTGGGGGTTGCAGCTTTACAATAGCAATAAAATTAGCAGTATGGCTTATCACTGTGCATCTGTTCTTGTTCAAATCATTACCAAAATAGTTAACCTTTCCCTGGCTACTAATAACAAAGATCTTAGAGTCTAATAACTTCTTACTTTATATATATCCGTGACCTTCGCGGAATCAGCCCCATATCCTTGACTTCAAAACTGCATCTACCATCCATAGTCCATGCAAAACTTGCCTTCTGCAATTTACTTTCCTGAATACCCTGTGAATAAGCTGGTTCCCGCGACCTAGTTTTCGTTGGGCGCTGTAGAAATCTAGAGATTACGATTACAATTATGTGTTTGCTTTGTGTTGAGAAACTTCTGCATCCAACTGTTACGACGGCTTCGATGCGCGTGGAACATTGGTCGATGGCGCATAGTTCTAAAATCAAGAACAGTAATAAGTTTTCGCGCAATATTTACTTGAAATTTAATTTTAGCTTTTTATGTAAATAATGGCGAATAATTCTTTAGAAATAGGAGATGAGAGTTTTGAAGAAGAACCTCTTACAGCTTCCGAAGTTCTGTCAAAATTAGAAAAAGTACGACAACATTTTACATTCTGTGTAAATTAGTCTATATTGAATGTAAGCAAATACAAGGCATGTCCTCATCTGAAATCCTGACTTGATTTCAAGATTTCATGCTCTTCTCTTGAAGAGGAAGTGCTAGTAAAGCAGTCTGAAGTCTCGACTGTTTTTAGAAACCATTTTCTGAAAACAGTAGATCCCAAAAAACCATGGCCTTACTCGCCTCGATAGCACCTATGTCACAGACATCTTTGATAACTATTGTCCATTATCATCCCACTAACACTAAGATGCTTCAAAAATCGTGAATCTATATATGATATGTTTCTTATGGAAAAGCTACTCTGCCACTTTCCATAATTACAGGCGTGAATGGATTATGCATCATTTGATTAACAGAACTTGTTTGTATTCCTTAAAAACATATCAAAGGTGCTGAAATATGGCTATATAACCAATCTTAGGAGGTATGAATTTAGATAGGCTGAAGATGTTAACTTACAGTACTGGTATATTTTTACAGTTACTTTAAAAACTGAGTGAAAGCTTGTGATCATGCAGATATTGTAGATGACAGAACTTTGTTTTAAATATTTCATTAAAGGCATGGCTTAATGAGAAATTTTCTCCTGAACTGCTGCCCAACAAATCAGAGATTGTGGACTGTGTTATGGAACAGCTTCATGAAATGCAGCAGAATATTGACAGAGCAAAGAAGGGTGACTTCAAAGTTGGAATTCATAAAATGGAGGTGTGATTGTTAAAACATCATGTTATGAAAGTGCATGTAAAAATTTGCTTTTAAAGGTGAAATAGTGGAGTTTCTTTTGCTAGGAAGCTAACATTTCTTCACAGATCTGATGCTTTACTAGAACTGACTCCATATATTGTTTCTATAACACAACAGCTAATCTTCTACAGAGAGTTATCTAACATCAATGTACTCAATTTATGGCTGAATTTGCCAGAGGGCGCTAGTTGAAATGATGTGTCAGTTTTGCTACATCAAGCAAAGATGTTGTTAGAAGATCCCTTTACATTAACCTGGAGAGGCAGTCATGGGTGTGAAGTGTTACCAACTTTGACATTTGAGTGTGAATATGTTTTCTACAGTCAGTTATCTGCCATCAATGTACTTATTTTATGGTCAGATTTGCCAGATTTGTCAAACTGATGTCTTAAATTTTCATTCTGTTCTGGTAGGAAATGAACCCGAACTGCATTTTAAAAGTCAGTATGCCAACATTTGCTAAGCTAACATAGTTGTAAAGAGTGTGGGACATGGTTATATTTCAAATACAGTTGCTTACAGTAATGCTGCATTCATTAGTCTAAAATCTGTTCAGGGCTGGTTTCTTGTGATAAACATGGTTTCAGAGTTTTACTGAAACTGACAAATTTGCTTCATTTGGTTTTATTTGTGTTACTCAGCTTGACAGAATACGCTATATCCTGAGCAACTACTTGAGGAAAAGATTGAATAAGGTAAACTATAATTTGATTCCTTGGCAGTAACCTGCGGGCGGCAAGGTAATATTAGCAGTGATTCTGCTCTTTTTATGGTGGGCGCTCGTGCAGGAGAAAAACAATCCTGTATTGTGATGAGTCAGTGGGTTTTTGGAAAACCCACGATTGTGCAATATCAGAAGGCCAGTCAAAACCAGTTTTTACTCGTCTGGTGTCATGGTGGAAAAGGATGCAGCTGAATTTTTGAGAGCGCAAAGATTTGTTGCACTGGTCTATCTTGTGCTAAGTTGAAAGTTTAAGTTACAAATGTTGTAGATAGATTCGTGCATTTAGAAACTGTGATGCTTCAAGTACTGCTTTCATTTAACTGTTTGTTTAATTATAATTTTGAAAATCACAGACTGTGTGTTTTTACCTCAGTTAATGCTACGCTACGAATTGCGTAAGTTGACAATTTCAAGCCCAATCATTGATAACTACGGATGATTGTTGACAGTCAGGTTTTGGCATATTGTTAATCTTAGATTGAAAATTTTACTCTGCACGTTCTCGAGAAAGAAAAACACGAATCTGGTCTCCTGACTGCCGAGGAACTTAAATTTGCTGAAGAGTAAGTGGATTCCTTTCACATTAGCTATGATTATCATTACTGGAATTGTATGGAAAAAAATCAGTTTTCCTTGGCCTTGTTTATGAGTCTCAATTTTCCGATATATTACTTTCTACGTGGTTTCTTTGTGTGTTCGAGTGGCCAGGTGAACATCACGGGGATGTTGTACTAGTTACTTTTGAGTTGGCTTATCTGTATTTGCATACAATTTTTCAAATACTGCTGTCATTGAATAAGTGAATGATGTTGTAACATGCATTACTGTCTGAGAATTTGTCGATGTGGAAGTTAGACTGATGCAGACAGAAATATGCTTCCAAAGCGTGCTGTGATTATTCATCACAATCATTCAGGAAACAAGCTTAGTTTGACTTAATATGTTATAGCAACTGTGGCATTTCCTGTGCTAATTGTAGCTACCAGTCTTCAATTGAGGCGCATTTCAAGACGTTAGCTCTCAGGCACATGCCTCACAATCTGCAGAGTCTTGACATCAAACAAACAAGTTAGTTGAAGAAAAAAGTGCAGTTCCTTATTTCACTTATCTAAGCTAATGTAATGATTTTTGTAGCACTATTATCATAATACACAAGGCATCCATTGACCATAATTGTAAACTCAAAGATTTCATAAGCACTGCAGTACCTGCTTGTATTAAAAACTTAAAGAACTGGAATTGAAAAACTGGTTGAGACAGAATGTGGTTAACATGAACTGTTCACACTAGTCCTCTGCGTTTCGTGTTAAACAGTTTGCACTGTATGTTAGCACACATTTAGAATGTAGGTTGAATGCGGGTCTTCAATATAGCCTGTCATAAAAGTGTCATGTAAATTCAGCCAAAATGTTAACAATGTTTATGTTATTGTATAATTTGTTTGTGTGTGATTTTAGCAATACATCCTAACCTTGACAGCTACGTGTTTCTGAGGGTGGACGAGGATGTAGAAGGCATCGCCACGGAGGAAGATACAGATGATACTCGGTTGTTATTACTTTCCGTCCTTAATTTTATCCTGTGGATACGTTTTCAATTTCCACTGCCTAGTTAGCTATGCTGTTAAATGCTTATGCCATTGGACCTCTTTGCGCGAGGATCCACGGTTCGCTTCACAATCATGGATTATTTCAGAGATTTAAATCTCGGGATAGCACGGATAATTTTGAGGTTAAGAGCAAAAAACAAGAAACTACAAACCATGGTTTCACTGTGTCGGTAGTCTAGTGAAATATTTGTTTGCTTACATTGATTAAACCTTGCTCTGATTTTTCTTGCTTGGTTTAGATGTATTTTCTTCACCTCTTAAATACATTTTTCATTGGTGAAACTTTTTTCTTGCAGAGATGTCATAGACTTTGTCACGGGAGACCAGCACTTGATGTGTTACAGACCTGTAGCAGATCTGATAATCAAAGAAAAAGTAACTTTGATATGAGTTTCTTCAAAACATCTTGGATTATCGACACCGCCCAACACCATCACGTGGAAATTGACTTTTTCTATAGTTGTGTGTAAAGATTTTGTTAACTATTGAAGTTGAGACAGCATGTAAGGTGCCATTCAAAGCATTCATTTTGTGTTAAACGTTTTTATGTTAAGTGTTTTCCACTGTAGTTATTGGCATCCAGTTAAAATTGTCAGTCAGCAGAATGAAGATTTTTATCAGTTAATCACTCGTTTAAAAAGATACTGTTATGCACTCAATGCAGGTAGAGTTTTAACCTGTCACTCTTCCCTTGTTCAGAAATGTAATTCATAAGTTATATTATTTATTTTTGTGTTGGACTGGGTGCAGTTGTATGAAAATCCACCCTGATCAGCCCTTAAATGGTAAGAGAATTTTTTGTCAGTCAAGTGGTGCATTTGTGAGATGAAGGTTTTCTTTACTTGTCAGCACCAGGTACTGACGTGTACTTGGATGGATAGAGACCAGGAACTGCAACAAACGGATAAACAACAATATTGTACTTGGCAAGAGTACTTTGCCTAAATGCTAATTGACAAGCCCAAGAACAGTTATGCCTGGGATGAACATTTGCCTAAAAGCCAAGTAGCCAACTGCTTGTATCAACAAGTAGAGTTTCTGTAATCTTGCTATACTTTACTTTCGTCAAACTGATTCCTACATTCTAGGCTTATCTTTAAGCTTACTCTCACCCAGCAGTGGCGATCGACTGGTGTTGAATGAAGTCTTATAACTTTGCTGCTGTAATACTACAAAAGGCTTCAATGGATTGTATGCTTACAGTGACACTACAGTTGACATAAGGCTCAGTTCTAAATGTTCAACAGCTGTAAATTTATCTCAAGCATCTAAACTAAACTTACTGAGCTACTCGGAGCACAGTGGCGGCACCAGGATTGATTACGTGGGGACAAGGGCAATTCCAGAGAAGCACTACGTTATGGCAGTTCATTATACGTGGGTGTGGTCCGAGCATGTAACCAAGAAGAGTGTGAGGCAAATCGCCCCACCCCACTCCTGTAGCTAAATTTGCCACTGTTGGAACACCGCATGATGATGAAACCTCTTGGTTTTTCTCTCCAAAGTGCTAAATATCTAGTACTTTATTTTAAGTGTTAAGATACTGTCGGTACAGGTGATAAGCCTACACATTCTGTGTACGGAAAAGGCCTAAGTACAAAATATTATGCCTAATGAAACTTACGTATGCCAATTGCAGCAATTTCGTAGGGACAGTATGCAGTTCTTGTGTGCTTGATGTCATCTGGCATGTCGGGATGATACTGAGGTCGCTGATAGGAAATACGGTAGTTGGTGTCAAGAGTATACTGAGGGTTGGGTATCTCCAAATCTAAAATTTGCAACAGATACCTGTGCAAGGCTTATTCTTTTGAAACCTCACATGTGCTGAGGCTCCACAAATAAGTTCAACAGTTTTGTTGCTTAAAGTTTAGTCTGTGTGTCAGACTGTCTGCATGTCATTGAATTTTTAATAAATCTTACGAACTGTGTCTGTCTGTGAATTTTAATAAATCGCTGAATTCCTTTGCTCTTTTGTGTATGAAGAATGTTGTGAGTTTTAAGATGTGGCTTGACAGATATTAAAGCATAGTATACCTTTTTCAACGTCGACAACTTCGGTTTTCTGCGTTCCCTTTAAAACAGAAATTCAAGAATGCTGCTGCATTAATCATTTTAAAATGTGGCTAGAGAGCTGAAAAGCTAAAACTTTTACAACGTGCACAACTTCTGTTTTAGTTGGTTGGCTTATTTTATTTTAATTATTATTATTTCTGCATTTATTAAGTGCCACTGTCTAGTGCCAAGTGCTCTATCAAATCGGCTACCATGCTCCATCGTTTTCTCTTAGAAAAAACCTAAGAGGATTTTTCGGTCATCACCTGTTCACGTATAGTCTTGCAGGGAACTGTTAAGCTGAAATCCAAATGGAGGTGACGAGAAGATGAAGTAGATAAATTCTGAGGGAGAAAGAAATTCTGCTCCAGCAAAAAGGAGGCCCAACGGTGGAGCAGTGAGTCTCGGGGCCACCCTGGTCATGCTATTACCCGAGTTTCGAGTCAGTGCAAAGCAAGCCGTGCTAGTTTGAGCAAGTCCAATTATGCCTCCCTAAATTCACAGGGGGTGCGGCTGTCATAAATCCGCTCGTGGGATGCCATGCCACTCGTTCTTAAGTAAGCAGCGGTAGTCTGATCTTAAAACTCGTTAAGTTTACTTTCCTATCCGCACTTAACGATGGCGAAAACTAGTGCATCCTAGTGGTGGTGGTTGAGCTGGCCCATGTAGAATGACGAAGTTGTTTACCTGTCCTGTGTAAATCGCATCTTGAGCGTATATTAAGAGAACTGAATTAATCAAAGTGACCAGTTTGTTAGGCCTTAATCTCTTGATCTCAGTCTGTTAATTTTTTACCTCTGTCTCCACGTCGCCTGTTAGATTTGATCGTCTTTTGCTAAGCGGATGTGTGGAATCGAAGGCGCGGTATGCATTCATCATTTCCGTCATCGGATAATGACTTTTCTTCGTAAATACGTTGGCCATAATCACATACAAGTAGACTTACTAACATACAAGTAGGCCTAAATCTATAGTCAGCCGCGTCCACAATCAAATTATCAAATAATCAAAGCGTTAATGGATGCGTATTTTTACGTCATGTATACGAAATAACGACCTAATAAGCATTCCAATTGCATATTTGCATTTATGCGTCGCCTTGTAGAGAGAAGAACCTTATTAGTCTTAATAACTTGCAATTATTATAGTAACGTGCACATTCTTGGAATGTGTGAATAATTGATAGGGGACCTATATTTTAACATTTTTTATGAGTAGGCCTACCAGTGATATTTTCAGCTTTCGTGAATTGCAGTCTTTAAGTTTTATGCAAATCCTGTTCTGCACTAGACAGCTAAGAGAGTATGCATGTACGCTACGCAACTAGGCTTTTGATTTGGGATATAAAAACACTATATAAATGTCTAGTAACACACAACCTATGCATAGACCATAGATAATGATGGCCATCTTCTCAACGATCATTGCAGACGTTGTTTCGCTTGCGTCGTTGATAATTTAAGAGTTTTAACAGTTTAATGTAATTCATTCGCGGCGTTAGAAAGTAGGTTTATTCCCGATTTGTAATTATAAATGCTGTTTAGTAGTTTACCAAGTTAAATTGAAGGGCTGTAGGTATAGGTTCGGAATTTCTAGGGCAATGGCGGTTCACATAGTTGATCGTAATATAGGTCTTGACTGTTTTGATCTGGTTATTCCGTGCACAAGGACAGCTCTCGGTAGGAGTACCTTTTCTTTTGCTGACCCTAGACTCGGGTACTCTTCCGGCAAACGGATGTTATGCGAAATCTGTTTTGGCCTTCAGATCTAGACGAAAAACTCGTCTTCCTGGATTCATTTCCACTGCAGGTTATTTCTCTGTCTTTTCGGACTCCCTTCTTGGTTTTTGACCTGACTCTTCCCTGAATTTGGATTACACAACGATTTTGCTTATTAACGACTATAGACTGATGCCTTAAGCATTATTGCAGTGGCACAATAGAAGTTCTCAGATTTATAATTATTATAGCTTGATCAAAATCTCTAACAGTTACTGAATCTACACCCATACTTATAGGGTATTGCAAGTTTATGGAGGCCCTGTCAAAGAGAGGACCATTTAGCCCGAGTGTTAACCGCTGTGGGGCCTTCAGTTAAAATTATCTATTGCAGGCTCTTCCAAAATTGCATAGGGCCTGTAAGCCTCAAGATCTGCAAAACGTCTGGGCATGCCAAGGTCATTGAAAGTGCCTGCTAGTAAGTGGTTTGAGCAGCTAGATCTTCTGGGATGTGTCTCTAGTCTTCAGTTCTGCTTCCAAGACTTCCAGTTTTCTAGCCCACAAACATGGTGCCATTTGTGCTTAGATGCAGTTGGGGAGAAGAATAGGCCATAGTGAATAAGAAAAAATGTATCCCAGTTTAAGATTTTACAGGAATGGTCTGGAAAAGTGAGGGAGAGGCAGCCATTCAACAGCAAAAAATGAAAACAATCACCTTTGCTGACATTGTAGCTACAACTGTGAAATTAAACCTGTTCTGTTGTTGCACGTTAGATTTTCACGTATTAAAAAGTATCACCAGCCAGTGCTGACAAAAATATAACCGAAATGATGTCTGGTGATAAGACCAAGAAAACATTATCACCGTAAGTGACAGTTGTGCTGCTTCATTTGGGAACATTTTCAATTTGAATTTTATGTGGACTAAAACAAGACAGTCTCATCTAAAATCCTCATTTATGTGTTTCAGCATATACAGTTTTCAAACATTTTCTTAATTTTTAAAATAACTTGCAAAGAAGTTTACTCTGTTAAATGAAATGTTTTTCACATAGTTGGATCATAATGAAGATAACATCATTATATAAAGAACAGTCATCTATAATAAAATATGAATAATCGGGTGTATACAGCAATTATCAAGTTGCTTGCGAAAGCCACTTAGGTGACTGAAGAATAGATTAGGGTTTTGTGTTAATTGTTGCCACAGGCAGGTTAGTTTTATTAGGAACATTTAGAACAGTATTAGCCAATTTATAAGATGGAACTCAGAAATTTACGTGCTGTGCAAATAAGTTTTTCCATTGTTTTTGATATGGCAGCTTTTCTGAGGTTAGACGCATATCTTTTGACGACAGCCCAAAGAGGTCAAGTGGTGGGGCAAAGAAGCAGACGTTTGGAAAGTCACAGGATGCTAATTTCTTTAAGAGTTGTGCCAAAGTAATTTCACAGCAATTTATTTCTTATTATTATTTAATTTTCACCCTCCCACTTAAGATTGTAGTCACTCGTAGGTTACTTCTTACAAAGTAGTACTTTCTCCTTTCTACCCGACCACTCTCTCCATTCCTCTCTCCCTGCCTATGTGTGTCAGATCAAAACTTCATCCCTCTCTGGATTAACGAAATGAAAATATATCTGTCAGTGACCAAATTAACGCCTGTTGTACCTTTCCTGGACAAAGCCTTCCGTTCTAGTAAAAGGCATGAGGCCCTAGGCAGTCACCTCGTTGACCCATATCGAAATCTAGCCCTGAGGAGAAGTTCAGCGAGGCGACCGCATAAGCAATGGCCCTGAATCATAGAGTCATGGAATATTTGCAAAGCGTAATATCCATTGTTTGTGTTTTTGTTAATCACTTTGTTCATATCGCTTGCCTTTATAAACAATGAAGCAACAGAAACTCAAAAGAGCTCAGTTTAGGAAACTAAGAATGAAGTGTTGGCCTCCATCAGCTGCTCCAGTGAACTTGACGAAAACTTTTTCGGGAGCACCATCCTAAGAGGGCTTGATTCATGAGGATAAAGTCTCAGAAAAGCAGATGGCCTTTCTCAGTAAGAATAGCCACATGAGACTTCAAGATTATTATTATTTTTCTTAACCCAAGGTAGGTATAATCCCTCAGGTGGTGAAAAATTAGTCTGGAGACATTAATTATTATTATTATTATCATCATCATCGTCGTCATCATCATTGTTGTTATTATTATTATCATTATTATTATTATTATTATTATCATCATCATTATTGTTGTTTTTATTATTATTATTATTATTATTATTAAAATAGCCTCTTTATATTGTAAGGGAGTGCTCAGAAGGCTGTAAACATCTTGACCTCTGGTAGGGTTCTTGAGTATAGTTCCAGTTGTTAGCTGCTGGCTAAAAACATTTGATGAGTCATCATTAGGGTGATTTGACTCTTTTATTGGGGTGCTGAGTTATGCTTCTTTCTGCATTTTATATATTCCCTGCCATACCTGCTTTTCTACACCATCTGTGACTTCAAACGTCCCAATACTGAGTGTAACAGTAGCCCCATGAATTTCGTTTTCAACGATCACTTTGACTGCATGTGAAAGCAGCATAATGTGGATTTTGTTTGCACAGGTTTTGAACAAAATAGGTGAAGATGTGACTCCAAGACCACTGACCGAACTAATTCTGAAAAAGTTTGGTGCAGGTGCACAGACTGGGGACGTTAGTTCACTTAATCAGATGGTCAGTTCACGTTTCATAATACTTACTGCTGTGTTATTACAAACAGTTTTACTTTTATTAAAGTTATCATTACTTTTTTCGGCATTTTTATAGCATGGGTTTCTAATGGCAAGGCAACAGTTGATAATGTTTAATTATTTTAGATGCTATAGCCGATGTTAGTATGTTATAAAACCAATATCATGCTACTGATAATGTTTATTCTCTCTCTGGTCCAATGGCAGCCAAACTTGATTCTTGACATGGCATCTTTGGACAACCCCAGTGACTTGATGCAGTGCTCGTGAATAAGCTGGTGCCCAGCGCTTAGCTTTTAAGTAGTGCTTTGGAAATTTGGAGTTTACAATTACAGTTTATTTGGTTTAACTTAGTTATTGCTTCTGAATTTGAGGTTGAATTATGCTTTTGGAATGTCTTTGCTTGGAAACAGCCATTGAGTGATGTATTGTGTTTTACCATAACAGCGCTAAAGAAGTTTCCAGCTTAGATTAGATTAGATTAGTTAGAATGATAGAACTGATGACATTCTATTGTTTCTTTGTTTTTTGTGTGTTTCTTGCAGTCTTCCGAATATCTGATGTCACAAGGATCATTTATGCTTAGCAGCTTCAGCATGTTCGGAGGAGCACATGGAAGGTGACTCCGAATTTACCTTTTCTACTTCAGAGCAACCATCGACAGATGCCTTATGTAATGTGATACTGGCTCTATAGAAGTCCAGGTCAGATTAGGTCAAGTTATTCTGAACCTTGTTGTTTTGTCCAATTTCAGGTCCAGTATTATGCTGATGACTCAGTCTGGTTCGTTTTTTGATGAAATTTATGACCATACTGTTGACCTATCTCTCTATCCAAAGGGTAAGTTTTCAATACTTGATATGTTTTATGTAATTTTACGTTATTGGAAATTTATATAGTTCCACAGTCTGAGAAAACTTGTCAACGGGACTGCTGTGCCAAACACCATTCCATCATCAAACCCACCCCTCTGGAATAAACTCCTAATGGAATTATGACAATTATCTGACCAATCATATGAACTCACCAACACTTCACCTCTTGCAGTTTCTGGGCAGGTCTTCATTCTAAACTGAAAACACTCCTCTTCCATGAATCCAATCCTCTTCCGCTTATCTCACTTTCCGATTCAATTTCAAACACTATCCACCACACCTTCCAGACTTTTGGACCTTGGCATGGAACCGAACCCTTCCTGTCTATCGAATTTGTTTTGACTGAACACCTGAGAATAATCTGGTTCCCATGACTTGGCTTTGTTGGGGGCTGTAGAAATCTCGAACTTACGGTTATGATTACAATCAAACGATGGTTTCTCATCCTAAGACAGCATGAAGGCAGAAGTAGGCAAGGAGTTCTTGTCTTAAGTTACTTGATGACCCATTCCTTAGTGCAGAATACTCACAGCAAAACTTGGTAGCCTTAATCTAATCTAATCTAAGTGCAACTTCTATAGCGCCATTTATGGGGCAACTACTGATGGCACATCAGGTCCTATCCACTATCTATCTGTTGATTTCAAGAGGTCAGGCTGATGAGACAAAGGTACAGCCTATGGAGGATAAGCAGTGGGGTACTCAGTTGAGGTCTGGAAGACACATAAGAATTAGCAGAGCAAGTAGACAAATTCAGGAAATGCAATCCTTACCTGAATGCATTGACAAGATTAAAACGGCTCATTTAGCTACATCTGTTTTTACTCTTGTCTTGACCAGAGAAGAACTGGTAACTCAGAACCAATGCGTTAGCAGTTAGCCAACATTCCCCAGTACAAGCTTAACTCAAATTGAACTATTGCCCTTTAAAAGTAATCTTTATGTTATCCATGTTCCTGATTGCATTACATCACAGTTTACGTGTGTGGTTGATGCATCAAAATTTGTGTGTATGTTGTGTTCAGGCTTTATATCACCCGCTGAAAAGAAGGCAGCTTATGACAAAGCGGAGTTGGCTGTAACAGAAGCTGATCTGAAGACTCCAGTTGAGGTTTTCCTGAAGGAGACAGAAACCTTCTGGTTGGTTGATATTGTTGGTGATACCGCTTCGTCTGAAGGTGAAGATGCAGCCAGTATCAGAAACAGTAACGAAACGTACATGGAGGCAAGTGTTCAGCCTTTAACTCACCAGTTAGTTATTTAATTCACTAAACTTTGGTTCAGAAACTAACCTGCACTTTCCAAAAGCTAAAGTGCACATACTGAATGCACTTTCTGCTCTGCATCTCTCGATGGCCAAGGTTGCTGAAATGCACCTTTTGCCAACATTTGCTCCTGGAGTGATGTTCCACACTACTCGATTATGTCATCTACCCATTCTTTATGGGGTGCCCGCTCTTGTTTGGTCCATCCATCACTCCGAATAGTAATGTCTTGCTCTTCCTATCATTGCTTATTTTACATATGTAACCAAATAATCCCAGTTCCCTCTGAACTACCTTCTGAGTCAAGTTCTGTTTGAGGTGTATCCATTTGTATAGGTCCGCATTGCCCACATTTTGTGTCCATCCTATTTTCATAATCTTCCTATAGCATTTTCTCTGGAAGGCCAGTATCCTTTCAACAACTTTTGTTATTACCCAAGACTCACATCCATATAACGTGCTAAAGCATTATAATAAAGCAAGTCACCTGGAGGTAAGGTTCTGTGTTATAGATAAAATGTGGCAGAACGTGCCATAGCTTAAAATCTTATCTAATGGCCCTTACCTGACTGGCGGGAATGAAGGATGGGATTGTATGCACTCTGGCTGACTTCAGAGCTAGCGTTAAGTCAGTCGCTGTCTTATATGTAGTGAACTGAGAGTTGAAAGCGAGTTCGGAGAATTCAAAGAGGGTTTCTGGCTGACGGACTGTGTGGAGAGGTGGTCCGTAAAGCGAAGTAGTGGAATTGGAGAAGCAGAGTTTAACTTCTCTTCATTTTCCATGATCTACTGGAGGTGAACAGGAGCTTGTGAACTGGAGGCAGATTGTTAGACTTGCAGACCAGTGGAATTGGTTGTTGTCTGGACTTATCTTTACCTGTGATGGCTACAGAGTGAATCCAAACCTAGCCAATTCCTGCGGAGTGGTTCATTGCACCGGGTTAGAAGATCCAATGGCGCTGCAAATGTGATGGACGAGCAGGTCTTCCACAGCGTCAGTGGAAACCATGGAATGTGTTTTGTGAGAGTTTGTTTTGGTGACTTTCGTTTTTTTAAGACTACGTGACAGCCATCCTTAAGTATGGCCAAGCAAGTGTCATGGGATCATTGTAAAAGCAAACTGTAAACAGATGATCTAAACAGAAGAACTGGAAATATAACGGAGTTTTGTCAGCTAATTGTTAATTATATACTGAAACAAATTTGCAACAAGAGGTAATTGAATAAGACAAATAATAATAATTTATTACAACTAAAACTCTAAGCTAAAAATCAGAATTTAAAGTGGTCCAGAAGATGTTCGGTTTATTTCCCTTCAGAACTACAGCAGTGAAAAATATCTGTTTGTTTGGCACAGACAAAGTTTTGTAAAGATAAATGCCGAAAGGTGTATACTGTGTAGTGAAAACCCAGTGACAGGTAAACACTGGTCCTGTGATTATTATCAAACACTATTGTTTGTGGTTGCTATTACTTAAACAGTTGCTGAAGAATAGACCAGGAAATGACAGGTACATAGCAAAAGGAATGGGTACGCTGAGCGAACCGCGCAAGTCGAAAGGTGTTCAGACTTCATATTCCACTTATGCTGTGAGTTGCATTCTGTATGCTGTACACAGTCTTTAAGTAAGTTGACTTATTGTTTCTTGTTTTTATATATTCTGTATATACAATCGATGTTACACCATAGATTTACATGCTCTTTGAAGTGATAAAAGCTGTTAAGTGTACTTACCAGGAAATTAATTTTGCCTATTTATATGCAATATAAGAATCAACTTTTCCAAATTTAACTGCTGTTTGATGAAATGAGAGAACAATTACTGTCCTGCTAGAGTTGACAAATCTTACTACTACTTCTACCGCCACCAAGACCACTACGCTGTTGGTTAGGAAACAGGGCAACAGCAACCATATACCAGATATGCAACCATCGGACAGCCATTTCTTTATGGGCTGTGATGTAATGAAAAATGCAACTCATGCATTTCATCAGCGGGTGACTCAAATTCTCAATGACTGGGAAAAAAACAAACTGAATTTTAGGAAGCTGCTTATGCTTTAGGGCAACAAGTGATATTAATCTGTCTAGAGAGGTCGAATATTTTATTAACTCCTATTTATAGAGACTAATTATTATCAGACTGCGTTGATTGATGCTTTTAGAACAAGTCTGTGGCTGCCTCCTGGAGTAATATCTATGATACAAATGGTCCTTTTCTTGGAAAAGAAGAAGCAGATGGTACAGTATGGCCTTGTTCTTTTTTGCTGCTTGATACAATCTTGAAAATAATATTAAGAACCATGCTGTAACTTGGTCACTGTGGTGTTTTCAGAATTCAGCAGAAGTTCTTTTACGGGAATGTGATTGCATAAAAACATTATTATTAAACATTTAAGTTGTGAACTAAATGAACAAGATGCTTGGATGGAACAAGAGACTTAAAGTGGTGATCAATGAGGAATGTTAGCAAAACTTCAACTGAGTCAAACTGATCAAGAAAGTTTCTTTTAAAAATTATATAGATTTTATATTATTGCCAAGTGGACTTAACAAACTGATTTTCATTTGCAGCTGAAAAACTGAACGCAGAAGTGGCTCAACTGATAGAGCAGCAGGTTGCCAAAGCTGAAGAGGATATAGCTCGGAGTTCTTTGGCTTTGGAATCTACAGAGAAACCGTTAGACGAGGAACTTTCTTCACTCAAAGCTCCTGATGATCCACACAGAAAAACTGGTTGGTAGCACATCCTTTGGAAAATGCTGTTGTGTGTTACACCAGAAACTTGTATCAAAATTCATGTTATGATGAAGCCTATAATAATGAATATCTGGTGTACTTTTAGCATAGCAAATTTAGTGCATAACATGAGGGTAGTTTTAAACATTTCATGTTAGAAGTTTTGCAAACCTGCTCATTATAAGCCATTTTATTGTAGCTTTGTCTTAACTGACTGTCGCCTTATTAATTATTATTAATTAATAAATAACTTCTATCATGCCATTGTCTAATGCACAAGGCATCAACCGATGGCATACCAAAACCAAGCCGCAATCTGGTGATCATTCAGAAGGTCAGTCCACCAAGACCAAGAAGCATCGTATGGTGGATAAGCCATTTGAAAAAGGTACATGTAAGTCTTAATTTGAGAACAGAATGACACAAGCGACTGAGCAGAACAAACCGACATAGGAAGAGAGTTCCAAAATCTAAGTCCAGCATCTGAAAAAGCTCATTTATCAAGATGTTCTAGTTTTAGGCATCACCAGAAAAAGGCAATCAGATGACCAGGTTGAATAATGAAAAGTTTGGGGAATGATGATGGATTTTAGGTATTGTGGGTGGCCAGACTTCAGTGTTTTTTAAACTAAAAGTCCTATTTGAAATCAATTCTTTGCTGAATAGGAAACCAGTTTTGAGATTTAAGAACAGAGGCCATGTGCTCAATATTTTGATGTCTTAGTTATAACTCTAGCCAGAGATTTCAGGACTCTTTGGAGTTTCTGCCATACTTGTGCACGTGATTATGAATTGTACTATTATTTAAGAGGCTTTTCATTTGCCTGTAAGCGACTGTGTCTGATTTTGCCCTTGAGTAGTTGCTGAAGATGAAGGTTCTCATGCGTCTGTGACTGATGTTCTGGTAGACACTGGCCCTGCCAAACCTGCAACTGATGACACAAAGATACTTCAGGTACTGGTTTGGTTTAAGACATGGATTCATCATTCAGGTCTGGGCTCAAAATTAATTTCTCCAGTCCATTTCGGTGGTGGCTAGGTGTTGTAGATTTGACATTGGCAAGGATAATAATTGTAATTATAATTACCTCTAGTAACTTCTAATGCGCCGGTGTCTAATGCACAAGGTGTCAACTGATGGCACACCAAAGCCAAGCCGCATTCAGGTCAATATCTAGAAGGTTGGTCCACAAGGCAGAGAGGCACCCTATGGTGCATAAGCAATTTTAAAAAGGTAAGTTTTAGCTGAGAATGAAATGAGACAGATTTCTGAGCAGAAGGGAATTATAAAATTTATAGTAAAATAGTAAAATCAAAAGCAACTGGATAGTTAAGAGTTAAGCAGCACGAGCCTGGTTTCCAAGAACCATTTTGCAAAAACTATTTTGTTGCTTGTGTGATGTGTATAAGGCAGATGACTCTGGATTCTACCACGGATAGAAAATCTGTGGGAATTAATATTAAGAAACTTGATCACTGGTTCAAATGAATGCTTGTCTTTTAAAATAATTTAAAAACAAATAAATTTAATTGTAATTTTGTAATTGTAATTTGAGATTTATAAAGCGCCTCTTAGAGGATAAACTCAACACAGGTGCTACTGACCTGAAAAAGTAAAATCACTGTTAAACAGTACTGTCTTCAGGCGTCTGCAGAACACTGAGAGGGGGAGAGAAAGGAGCTCAAGTCGCAATTAACATTGTGTTTGTGTGTTTTTGGGTATAATAATATGTATGTATGTGTCTATGTTATCTGAACATTTATATAGTTCCCCTCAATGGCCTTTGAAAACTGAGGAAGAATATTGTAGAAAATTTGTGCAGATGAATCAAAATCAAGTGCTGTACATGAGCTGAGTGGCAACATGATTTTATTCAGTACAGAAATCTTTTATTTCCCGTCAACTCCATGTGATGCTAAGAACTGTTTACATTTTAAGGTCTTGTAATCTGTTGTAGAGTGAGAACTTCAAGAAGAGCCTGTTTATGATGGAAAGGGTGATCAACCTTAACACTTACCATAAGACATTCACTTCTTATCGAGGGTTGCCATGGATTTCTGGTAATCTTTGTGCTAATCTAAAAAGTCACACCAGTTTATGACAAGGGATCCATAAGGAGTAGCATTCTGTATGAATAGGGCATTGGTTTTAAAATTAACGTAAGTTTTTCTGGCTTGCCATATGTTGTAAATATGTGACCAGCTCAGACAAAATGATTCTCAAGTCTGATTATTTACATTTTCAGAGTTTTATTTAATGAAAGAATGTATTAAATTCTGTTTGAAATGGTGTATGATTTATATAAATATTCCAGGTAGTCTGAAGGTATTGTCAATTGAACGTTATGACGATCAAATTTATAATTCTAAGAAAAATGTAATTATCATTGGGACTCCTTAGCGATCAGTAACCCTTAAATAAAGCCTTGTCATTTGGTAGCTCCTGCTAGAATGATTGCACCAGTTGAATATTTTAAAATTAAAAATTATCAGTTTTAAGTTATGTTATAGGACACATTTTCTTTTTAAAGAGGAACCAGCTGTGCAGGCTGAAAAGAACCCGACTGAGAACGCGAACTTAGACCTAGGACCAGTCCTCAATCGCTTGTGGACGTACCGGTGCTCAGTAACAAAGGGTCACAGCGTCAGCTGCTTAAGTTTTAACAGAACCAATCCAGTAAGAAGCAATAAATTATTCCGTTACTGTTAATCTTATAATACTCATAAATATTTTTAAAAATAATATAGTATTATTACTTGCACTGGATTTTCTTGTATGAATAGATGGCCATCTGTATTTTTTCTTCATTCAGTTTTCGTCATTTTGCTACAGCCGAAAATCCTTATACCCTGAGATCAACATTTCAGAAAAGTTTCTTTCCATAGAGCATTGTAAACAAGCATGTTACCTTTACCTTTTACCTTACAGTGTCCTGCATTACAGTGCCAAACTTGTATTTTCTTGGATGAATAGATGGTCATCAACCTAATATTTGATTAAACTTAATTGTTTGCATAAATTGTGTTTGCATGAATATCACAAAGCAAAGTTTGCAGCAATTCATAGTTGTTACTACTGGTTATTGATAGAGAATAAAATCTGTATGATATAGAGTTACCATTTTCATGCTGTTCATTAATTTGTATAAATCATTTTGTTGAGCTGATGTCTTATTAATGTAACGTAGCAGAAATTATGAAGGGCCCCTAAACAGATGTTGTAAAATCTAATGAGTGATTTGAATTATCCTAATTTATTGTCTAGCTGAGTGTTACGTATTGAATTTGGGTGTCTTTATATAGGATCTGTTGGCTGTCGGTTATTGTCAGTGTGAGAAGATTAATCAGACTCCGGGAATTGTTTGCTGTTGGTCGGTTAAAAACCCCGAGGTAAGAGGTCTGCCATGATCAGATAGATTTATTACATTGGCCAGGTGCACTGGGCTGGTATTATTTTGCCTGTAAGTGCTGAATCTTGTAGCACAAGAATTGTTGCTGAGAACAGACCTGATCTGAAATGTTGGATTTATCATTTAGGAGATTAGTTGAAAATTTTCCCTGTTCAGTCCTCGATGTTTTTAGTAATCTTGACCACTTTCTGTTGCACCGTCCAACAACCTGTTCTTTGTTGAATATGTTTTCTGCTTGATTTAGTTACTGAATTTAATTAGTTCCTCAGTTTAACAACATCTTATGGCATCAGAGGCTGTTGATGTCGCCCTCCTCCTTTATCCAGGCTTGGGACAGGCACTACCCCAAACAAGGGGGTTAGTTTCTGAATTTCCTACTGGTTTATTGGTAAGTATCACAATTAGTTGTATTCTGAAAAATCAATTTCCAAGTTGTACCACTTCTTTCTATCCATAGTGAGTATTTTCTTGCCAGTTGTACCGTGGAAAAACAAAACCTTAGCATATATTGGCTATTTAATGTTGGAATTTGGAATTTAGTGCATATATGTTTACATTTCGTTCCTTTATTTTAGTTTCCTGAGCGCATTTATCATACTGAAGTTGGAGTCACTGCAGTAGCCTTCTGCATCCGACAGCCCTGCCTCTTGGCTGTGAGATTTTTTTATGTTTGAAGGTTAAATTTGTGAAATTCCAGTTCCTGCAGTGGTAGTGACAGTTTTTAATGTATTGTGATACAGATATGTGAAGATGTATTGCCTGCTGTTGTCAGCTTTAAGAAGTGGAAGGATAATTTGCACTTGATCCAGAAATGTATAATAAGTAAATCTTGTTTTGATGAAAGCTAAGAGTTCTGTGTGCTGCAGGTTGAAGAACCTGGATGAATTTTTTTAGATTCATTTATATTTTGATCCTGGTACCATTCTGAGGAACATTCTGCATCAGATCCCTGTAATATGTACGTGTATATATATATATATATATATATATATATATATATATATATATATATATATATATATAATGTTGTATATTAGTTGATGCAGACTGAAGTGCATCAGTTAGGTTGTTCTTTTCCTGGTTTATATTTCAAGCCAACATGTGAAGCAAATGTTTTCGGCTGTTGAAGAAAATTAAAAACTCATCCTAAAAGCTTGCAGTGGAGATTAGGAGACTATGTATTTTCCACAGATTAAGGGTGAGGTGGGAACTGTGACACATTCCTAGTTGGCTTTGAATACTCTCCCACTACTGGTATATTCCTAGTATAAATTAAGTATAATTCGTACTCAGTTCCAGCTTGTGGCATGTAAAGGTTGCTAGGCCCTGCAACAGTTGCACCTCTGAGACTTAAATACCTCTAAACAATGCATAGGCATGTACATAAATGTTTTAGAATTCAGTCCTTGGAGATGAGTATGTAATTAGGGTTCCCAGTTCTGATTTAAATGTGCTATATAAATATTTGCTAATGTAACTCTATGTTGGTCATGAAATGCATTTCTTGAAGGTTGGTTTACGTGATGGAGTTATTGCTATTTACAATGTGTCATCGCCGTCAAAGGAATCTGTGCTTGACACATTTTAGTAAGTCATGTGAGACACATCTTTAGGTTAGGTTGACTGAACTATGTCAAGTGTATGTATCCATTTTCTGTCGGTAAATGTTGTTATTATTTCTGTGTTTATTAAGAGCCACTATCTAAAGACTAAGCATCAATCAATGTTGCTGAGCAATTGTCAGTGAAGGACTTGCTCAAGGTCCCTACACAGTCACTGTTTAAATGGAGGCTCAAACCTGCACTAACACGAACCCAAGTTGTGCTGTATGCGAATTCTGTTTCAATATTTGCTTCAGTGGACAAGGAATTGTATTCAGGGAGACAGAAAGGCGACTTATGCAGAACTGATGCAGACATTCACTATGTAGTTTAGTCAGAACAAAACTCGACTACTGTAATTAACTGCAGTGTGGCCCTACAAAGTCTTGCCAAACTGCAGTGTGTCCAGAACTTGTTGGCCTGGCTGGAGAGAAGAACCTACAGGTGTTGTCACGTCAGCTACGTTGACTGCCCATCAGTTCTAGAATTACAAAGCTCTTCTTGTATGTAACACTGTCTCAACTAATCATCCTGCTTACCTGTCGTCTTCCTTACAGCACTACAGGCCATTCATATCTCCTGTGATCTGCTAGACAAAAGCTAATATGTCCCTGACACTAGAGGCTACCGGTCTAAATTTCCTCACAGCACATGCAGCACCAGCCATCTGGAATAGTCTCCCTGTTTACATTACTCAAAACAATGTCTCGCTAGACATGTTCGTAAAGCTGCTCAAGACCTGTTTGTACTGTCTCGCTTTTATTATCTGACCCACCCACATCTACGAATTTTTGCTCAGCTGATGGACGTATGGCATGTTAGCAAATGCATTACATAGTTGCCTGATCTGAACAGAGCTGTAACCTGGAATATTTAATTTTTTATTTCTTATGTCTGGTGTCACTGTATGGCTCTAAACTGAACCAAAATTGATCTTATGTATACAGTATATATTGTCTTTTATAGTCTCTGTATTCTTTGTTGTCTTTTGCATTATGATAATGCTACTGTTGCAGTTTTCAGATTGTAATTGGTTATGTTTTAATGCCGGTGATAATTGAGACGAGCAGTGACTGAATGAAGAAATGTATTGAGCCATTTTGTGTAAATTTTTTGACATACAGTATGAACTAATGTGTACTTGTCAGTGTTGTGTGTTGTGTTTATGCGTAGTAGCGTACCAATGAGACACATAGGTCCTGTCTGGGATCTGCAGTGGATACTGAGAAATCGTGGTCCAGAAGGTGAAGAGCAGTCTAACAATGAGATGCTCATGTCTGTTTCACTGGACGGACATGTAAAACAATGGGCTATAAGACAAGGATTTGAGTGCAAAGGTATGTTTTAAATTTGAGATCTATGATAGCAATATATCAAGTAAGCTGTTGGGAATCTGCTGTCCGATGAGCAAAAAGCAATCTGCGACTTTAAAAGTCATCTTGTTAACAACCTGTGATACATCAAGATCTGTGACTTTAAAAGTCATCTTGAGTTGTTTCCAATGGCATCATTTCAAGCCTCATTTTATGTTTCAGTAAAAGAAATTAGCTTTTAAACATGTTTGTCTGTTTAGCATTAATATTTAGACTTTAGCTTATCATACGAAGACTTCTGAACTTTTGAATTTGATACTGTTCAAGATATGCTAAAGCTGAAGCGTTTACCTGCGAAGCCTACATCAGAGAAAAAAGTGAAAAGAGGAGCTGACATTGTGACGTCAAAATATGATGGTGGTCTTTGTTTTGACTTCAGTCCATTTGACAGTGACATGTAAATAAACCTTTCATGTTATTATATAGAATGAATTTTTGATGTTTTATTTGATACATCCATGATCACAAGCTCCATGTTTCCATGTTTCTCTGACAACTAAGGAAGCAAAGTAAAATGAACTAGGTTATTCACAGGCATTATCTGATGTATACAAAACTTTTCTTGTTTTTCTTAATTATTTAGGAAAATATATAACCTGTTATAGATATATTCGTACATTATAATCTATCCACCTAGCTGCTGTTCAAAATATTACATATACTAGTGAATTTTGGGGGGGTGTGTTCTTACATTTCAACTAACCACTAAAGTTGTGGCCCAGTGATTCTGTTTTACTTATGTGCATGTTTAGGTATTTGGTTGGTACAGAAGAGGGTTATATACACCGATGTTCCTGTTTATATACTGAGCAGTCACTGGATACTTACGTAGGACACACTGTAAGTACCAGCTTTGTGAATATAGAAATATGTAGATATAAATGAATAGTAGAAAAATTAAATTAAAAAAATTGAATCTTCCTCATCAGGTTTCTTGAAGCTAACATGAATACTAAACAAATACAGGCATTACTTCTGAACACGGTTTCAGCCAAATGTTTTCACCAGTTAACTCTGTAAATGAGGTGGTACTTGACTCGTTGAACAGCTTTCTTCATCTAAACCATCCACTTTGCCTTTAGAAGTGAGTGATCAAGAAAACTGGGAAGTCAAATTTCCCTCAATTAACATATAGAATTAGGCAAATGATACTCCAGTAACCACATCTTGGTCTATTACTAAAGAATTGCAAGTTAGTTGAGTATCAAGTTTGTTAGAATCATCCAAATTATCAGCACTGTGTTTCTTCAGCACAAAATAAAATTATCCAATGAGAGGATCCGCTTATTCAGAAGTTCAGCTCAATTCATAGGCAACAAACTGCAGCTACGAAAGCAAGCTGAGCTGTGAATGGAGCCTAAAGTCAGTTAAGCGTTTACTGAAATGAGCACATATACTAATGCGGTGTTCTGCATCTGATTGCTGTGGACAGGGACCTGTGTACAAAGTGCATTGGTCACCAGTTGATGAGACTGTCTTCATTAGCTGCAGCGGAGACTGGAGTGTTCGGCTTTGGCATCAGAATCGAACCTATCCTGTCCTTACCATCACTTCAACGGTTTGAAGCTTCTGCTTTGTCTTGCTTTTGCTTAGGCTTACAGCTTGCCTTTTTGCTGAAGTGGAGTTAGTCAGGAATCTATTGTGGCTATTGTTTGCATTGTTTCAGTGTCTCAGGTATGTAATATAGCATGTTATAAAATGTCTGTTATATGTGAGCATAGCAGAAAATATTGGTTGCCTACTTATTCTTTGCAATATTACAGTAAGATCTAAACATGTAGGAAGGCATGAAAATTGGCTTGTTATTCGAAAATTACGAGCCGGAGCACTCGCGTGCAATTGTAATTATGGTTGCGTCACACAAATTACACCAACATGATGCCTAACGCTGACAAAGGATTGCAGATGATTTGATAAAAGACTTGTGAGGAAATGGGGCTGTTATAACACTGTTCTGAAGCTATGCTGAAGCACTTATTTGCACCATAATAAATTGGCAGTGGGAGTATTTGGTATTGATGGGGTGGTAATGGTTTTGTTAATGACTGTGAATAATGATGTAACTTCAGAAAGCCGTTCCTGATGTTTGCTGGTCTCCTCGTAATTCTACGGTCGTGGCCTTTGTCAATGAAGGGGCTGTTGAAATCTGGGACTTCAGCCAAAACACGTATGTTCAGAAAAAAGTCTAAATGATGTAAATTTTTATTGTGACTGAGCAGAGTATGACTGTTAGGGGAGATGAAGGAGACATTTCCTGACCCTCACTGGTTCAGACAAACCCTCACAGGAATTCATTTTCCTCATACACGTTGCGCCTGCCTTAGGTTTGCTATGCTGCTTCCGAGCATAAATCACGCATAAATCACTGTTTTGAAGATTTGAACTTGGAAGTAGGTTTTAGATTTTACATGGAACTGTTTAAATGCTTACTGGTGTATGGTAAAAGACGTTTTTATGCTATGAAAGTAGCCTATGGCATTAACTTAAATTGCAGCATATAAAAGTTGAATGGAAAAAATTATTATTCATTATTATTAATTTTTGCACTACGAATTAAGAATCTGTTAGTAAATCTGTTAGTAACTCTTACATATGAGTGTGATATTCTGTTGAAGTCTTGATCCAGTTATTGTGAATGCACCATCAACTCAAGATGTGAAGCTGAGCTGTGTTGCTTTTGCTATGAATTCTGACTGCTTACTTGTTGGTGACAGCGAAGGCCAAGTGATGATCTACCAGTTACCAGAAATGTTGCTACACCACGACGAACCGGTAAATTGTTTCTTTTACTTGCCTCAAATCAAGCACTCAAGTTGTCAGTTCTTTGATTGTCGTTGGGATCTTAATTACCTTTTATGCAATAGTTTTTGTCTCTAGTAGTCGTTTAATTTCAGATTAGTCATTGCTCTGAATTTACAGTCTGATCTGAAGACTTCTATAGCACCGTTATCATAATGCCCAAGGTTTAATTTGATGGTCGCTTTAAGTCAAAATCGCGGTCAAAAATCATAAACCGTTGGAGAAGGCGGGTTGAATTCCGATAGGTCTGAGAAACCAGATGCCATGTAGGAAGAGTTGAGATATTATTACTTGTAAAAAGTTAAGTAGTTTCCTTCATAATAGAAATTGTTGCTTTGGAAGTTATTGGAATAATAAATTTAGTTTAGAATCTGGTTGTCTTAAGTTTCAAACTTCTGCTTCTGAAGAAATCCAACATTTCTGATTTAGGCTGTGATCATTTTTCTTAAGTAGAGTCCAGGGTTCAGTTTATTCTTCCCATTGAAGTCTACTGTATTAATGTCTAATTAATGCATTAATGAGTATTAATGTCTGATAATACGTATTTTTGGCTTGGAATTGATTGCTCTGATGTTAATTAAGATACCACGTAAAAGTGCATATTGGTTTAGACTTCATAGACAAGTGTCAGTTTCATCTCCTGGCCATGAGACAAGTGAAGTTTTGGAATAATCTGATAATACATATTTTGGCCAATGTGCTCTTAATTAGGCCCAATGTCGCTATTAAATTAATTGATTTTAATTTATGTATTCCAGGTACTGGCATTGCAGAACGTGATTAAGCTTGCATTGCAAAGTCAGTACAAAATATAAAGTTATTGAAGAATTTACGATTTTAAATAATACTTTCAGTTGCTGTTTATTATAAACTCAGTTGTTACCTGAAAATGGACAAGTGTTCAATTGGTATCTTTTTCTGCTGCTGGTATTTGCTGAAGAAATTTTTGTTGTGAGTGTTTGAAATGAGTAGGCCTATGAACTGTAACATTAGATTGATTCACTTTTTAATTTGTTTCCATAATTTGTTACTGATGAGCTTGTTTCTAGTCTTTTTGAACGTCTCCATGGCTCCATGGATAAGACTAATGGTTGTTTAGACATTTACAAGTAGGCCTAATAACAACCCAAGGAACAGAAACGAGGGAAGGAGAAAGCTTGAAGAGAGGAGGAATAAGGGGCGACATAAGAAGAACTTAGGAAGACACGCGAGTGTAATTGTTACAAGGACGCTTACTGGCATGTAGTACGTGTACTACTGCGTCGTGCATACGGCCCCTGGTTAGCTACACTAGTTAAAGCGTACGCCAAAGGCGCCTCTGAGCACGAGGATGCCGGTTCGCGTCCCGCTTGTCACTTATTTCACAGATTTGAATATCGGGCTAGCACGGTTCGTTACACTAGGAAGCGGTGACACATAAAACCGAATTCACGCTTATAGGCCTGCACGAATAAAGTTCCACCGGAATTAGTGCATCGACAGTTATCTGACCCATCCAATGAATTTGCCCATACTACTCCCCTAGCAATCTCCGCGCAGGTCTTTCACTGAAAATTGAAAACACGTCCATAAACCCTATACTGATTCCTCCTCGTAGACTACTTGTCTATGTTGTCGCTTCGATTCTATACAGCATCCAACGCAGCCGTCCGATTGTCTGCCTGCCTGACATTTGGATCTTGACCCGGAACCAAATCTAACCCTACCCGCCTGTCGACTTTGCTTTATCTGAGCGCAGGTGAATAAGCTGGTTCCCCCGGCTTAGCTTTTGGCGCTGTAGAAATCTCGAGATTACGATTACTAATGAAGCGTTAATGAAACTAAAGGTTTTCGTGATACATTCGTTAACTAAGACTTGGGCAATAACGATAAAGAAATGAAAACTAAAACTCTAGAGGTAAAACTAGGCCTATAACTAACTTACTATACTGATACGAAAACTCGGTTTACTAATAACGAAAATGCTTAACGAAAACCACAACGAAACGATAAAAACTCGTACATGCTCATTATATTTTTACTTGCATAAAATTTTGTCATACGGTTTGTTAGTGCTAGTGTGTTTAGGCCTACGTGTAGGCCTATCAGTGGTCCTGTTCGGTGACCTAGTTTTGGCGTTTATTAAAGTAACAAGACTTTAGCTGGTGTCACACACGTAAATTGAATTTAAAGATGGACTTTAGAGAGAGACGGTTTTAGGAAGCACTTTAAAATATGACATAGAAAACATGAGAAAATATATTTTTACATGTATAGGGTAATGCATCCCTGTGTAGGGATGGTCTGAATCATTAAGAGGAAGTTTCTGTCTTCCACCTACAAATAGTGTGACGTGGTGGTACTATTAGTAGTAGGGCGCTTGCTCTATAACCCAACGATTGTAGGTTCGATGCTGCAGATCGGACTCCATGTAGGCCTAACAACTCTCGAAGTTGTTCGCGCGCACATCTCTTATTTCTATCACCATGCAGCACAATTTGGTATCGGCATAAGCTGGGCAGCAAGTCCTGCTATGAACTGGTCCCGTGTTCAGAACCGTGGGATTTCTTCATTGCGGGTTTAAGGGCCGAAGAGCAGAAGAGCGCTTTGCCTACGTGACGCTAGGCACGGGGAAGCTTTACTCTACTTTTACCTACATATCGCACCACGAACAGTGCCTATATTCAATGCATTTTTCGTGCAGGAAGGAGAAAAGCTCAAGCCGGTCAAGGAGGATTAGCTTACCGTAGATCGCAGAATTCGCTATGCGGCTGGCCTAGTTCCTTGCTTCCGCCCAACGATGCATTCGGAGCTTAGGCCTACTCGTTATCCGAACCGTGGCCCAAAATAATCATTCTTTGACAGCGCGCTCGCTGTACCTCTTGTACTAAATTCTCGTGAAATAAAGACAATCCTGGATCTTTCTGATCGATCCGACAGCATTGCATCGATATATTCTGATGAGCTCTCAAGGTGCGCAGTAGAAATGCGGCGCCACAAGTAGAATTATGTTGAGAAGAAGGGGCCCAGTCAATAACGTCCTTCCTTTCAGACACGATTATTGTGGGTCAGAGAGAACTGGAAGGACGCTGCATAGAGATATCATGCAAGTTGTTTGCGTATAACGACCTCTGTCAGAAAGCAGTAGAGTAGGCCTGTGACGATAAACAGCATGTGTAGGCCTACTGCTCTTTGGGTCTAGTTTTCGGGTCAGGTTCGATTATAAGAAAGCAAGGTGAAACAGCATTAGCTATTTGTAAATGAGTTTGGAGGGGAGGAGGACAAGAGGAAGACTCGGGCAGATGCTGTTGGATTGGATGACGGACGGATACAGCAGGCTGAAAGAAGAAGCTCAGCACCGAGGAGGAGTGGCGGCGCCATCGGACATTTGAACCTGCCTAAGGGCAGAGAACTAGAAGAAGAAGAAACGAGTTTGAGTCTCATGGTTTTTGGCTCAAATTCGAAAAAAAATTAAGGGGTAAAGAGCTTGACCTTGATAACAGGACTTTTTAAGCCTACCTTGGTGTAGCTGAAACTATCTTCTAACGATATAGGGCCGTTGTTAGGCTCGTACAAGGCGGTATTCAAATAGTCAAATACATACATTTCAGCCTCTACAAAATGGTACAAAAATTATCTGTTTTGCCTTATGGCAGGCCCTATTTATCCACGCCATTTAACATTGGTGCGGAGGTGTACTACAGCACAGACTGGAAAAACATTTTTGATAAACTGCGAGATTTAAGCTTCCCGAAATTACCTAACGCCTCGATTTAACAGCTTAACACCAGAATACATTTAATCTGTGTTAAAACTACTGCAAATCAGCCAGGAATGTTTAATAGGCATTCCTTCATAGCTTCTTAAAAGCCCCGATAGTGTCTGGAATTCGACTAGGCCTTAGACTAGTTTTATGGCTCTACCAACATCTCCAATCCCAAACACCACCCCGTAGCTGCAACGCTCTCTCGATCTGACTTTTGGATCTTTACCTGGAACCGAACCCTTTTGCCTATCGATTTTGTTTTGACTGAGCGCCTGCGAATAAGCTGGCCCGCGACGTGGCTTTCGTTGGGTGCTGTAGAAATCTCGGAATTACGATTACTTTCTGCATTAGATAGGCCTACTGATACTGGCCTACCATATCCGACCAGACCAAATAAGATTAGATTAGATCATATAAGATTTATTACAATTACACTTATGAGTATGTCGATTGTATCTGCAGTGTCAGTTTTTAAAATAGGCCTTGTCACCGAATCGAGGCCATGCGACTGACTGAAACAGACCTGAGCTTTGCTTGTCCTGCTGTACGGATAAGCCGGTGGCGTTTTTCCGATTCCCACTCTAGTAGGCCTACGAGGATGTCCAGTATAAGGATGTCAATGATTAGGGTTATTGTTAGTGTTAGGGTTAAGGTTAGGGTTAGGATAGATACAGTAGGAATGGGAAATACGCCGCTAAAACCCTATTCCTAATTCTAACGTTTACCATTGACATCCTCCAAGCGTGGGAAAAGGAAAGACGCAAGCCGGTGACTCAAATCGAAACTTGTATTCACTCGCACTAATCGAGTCATTCGCCTTACCATGTCAGAACAGATATTAATTAATTAAAATATAATTATATCGTAAAACAGCACATAAAAATTGTGAAATAAAATTAGAAATTAAAGCGAGCCATAGATTCAGAAAGAGCAAAAAAGTTTGAGTGGTTAACCTACTTTTGTATTTAATGTCTGAACAATAAGGGCCTGGTTTTGGGAAGACTGGGTGTATATCGAAATAGAGATGAGATACAGACAGGTAGCCTATAGATAGAGGTATAGACAGAAAAAGATATAGAGAGAGGTAGATATAGTAAGACAGAAAAGAAAAATAGCAAGAGAAAAAAGACAGAGACCAGGGAATTAAGTGACGAATACAGGTGACTTGAGAACTCAAAGGATAGATCAGTCGACCGCCCGCAGTTATGCGGGGACTGGATACACCCAATGATATATACCTGGGTAGACCCTTCCTTCTTAAACACCAAGCTGCGTTATTCTTAAGACTCAAAATCCATGTTCCAAGGCCCGATTTTTTCACCGCACCAAGGTGAAACAGAAACTGACTTTTCCTGGCTACCGATTTTGTTTTTTTACTGAGCGTCTGTGAATATGCAGATTCCTGCATTTTGCCGTTCTTGGAGCTGAATAGGTTTCGAGATTACGATTACGATAACGACTAGCTTGGGCCTAGGCCTACGTGTGCCCGACTGCAAAAGCAAATTAATCTGTACTGCAAATAAATGCATATGAAATGAGGAATCTATTCAATCAATGTACAGTGTAACCCTTCTGCAGAATAGGCCTAAACTCCCCCTGAAAAATATCCAGGGGATTTCTGAAGGGTGCTGACTAAACGGTCAAGAGAGGAAGCAAACGCCCTCTGAAAACATCCGAGGGATTTCCGAAGGGCGCTAACTAAACGGTGATAGAGGAAGCAGACTGTAAACGCCATCTACCTGTATCGTTCATGGTTCCATTGATTACTGAATGGGAACGTCGAGTCTACACACCATCGTCCATATGTTGGCCGCGTGTCAGATAGATGAGACACGAGACAAATACGGGGTTCGATTTTCTCAACGACGAAGTCCATAGGTAACTTAAAACGTCCGAAGATCAAGTTTCTCTAAGAGACATGGAACCGTTTCTCTTATATTCGTGTCGAATGGGAATTTAGTTTCACTAAGTTTTATTTTGCTTTTGTTTTTTTTAAATATTTCTAAAACACCAATACATATTATGATAGTACACCAGTCGAGGGCCCTAAGCAAATGTGATCAGGTTCCCTACTGTCATGTATAAATGCGCTATACTACCGTGACATTTATGAGCATGCTTGCTCTGTAGTTATGGACAAATTTTCAATAATCTCGCAGTTGTAGCCGTAACGCCTATGTTTGACTTTAGATCTGGTAGATCTGGGTGACTTCGCTGTACAAAACAAGCAACGACTAATCTGTTACCATGTTGTAATGGCGAAGAAATTTGCACAGGCATAGGACACTTTTAGGTGTTCTTCGAAAACGTATTGATAATTTGCGGTCTTATGAAACTGCGCTAATTTCATTCAGTTAGCTGTAGTGGGCGTGTCTGGACTCTGCCCGAACTGACTGTGATCAGCGCGCAAATTGTGAGGCAAAGCAGAAACTGCACCGATTCCAGCTAGGGCCACTGAAGTTTTATAGGTCCCTCCACTGCTTCCAAGTCCCAGTCATATAATTATCATTAAATAAATAAATCAAATGTTTAGGTTTTATACGGCGACCGTATGGCCTCGACCCTGCTCATTTTGCAATGAATTTATCGGGTGAGATCCTTCACCGCTCCCCATTTGAATGGGCACCACGTCTTTTAAGGTCCCCATGCACGGACCGTACTAGCCCGAGATTTAAATCTCTGAAATAAGCCACGACCGGGAGGCGAGTCTTGGATCCTCACACACCGCGGCTCCTTTGCAAACGCATTTACCGATGTAGCTATCCAGGCCAGTATACCGTTGTAGGGGAAAAGGGATAACCCCTCCTCACCGATTCAGACTAACCCTGTGGTAGGCCTACCTATAAGTTCCTCTGCATTTCACCTGCTGCACATAGGTCTTCTCCACTCCTTCCAACTGTAAACCGCACTCTTGTAGGGAAAACCGCACTCTTAGGAAAGAGAAAACTTCTTGCTCACTAGCCGTCTATTCCCATCATTTCCCTCCGCAACTGGGGGTCCCCCACTGGTTCTGATCAGAATTTTTGACATAAACGGATATAATCCGATATAAGGATATGGGTCTCGTGCGGTTTGTTTATGTTGGCAACTCTATTGATTCTGTTCTCTTCTGCCCCTTATCAAATTTTCGCATTCATCCGAAACTGCTGCTGTCTTCTTATCCACAACTGAAAACCGATAAGGTGTCGCGCGTATGCGCTTACACGAATAATGCACCGTGTGAAAAAGTACAGCTTGGCTTGAAGTGCCGATGAGCACGTTTCCTTAAAGAACAAAATCGATGCTTGCTAAACTGAATATAAGCAGCAATCCTGTACGGAAGCCTATGCGTGCTTACGATAATAAATTTAAGCGTACTCAGAACCACCTTATGCTGGCCATTACCCAGAGCCCTGATCCTGAGCCATTTACTTGCCAGAGAAATTTTCAACATTATCACCAATGTCGTGGCTCGAATCTCCTGAAACGTGAAACCAGCTTGCACTCGTTCGAACTAACAATATAATTATTCTGGTTGCTGTATGGTTTTTCCGTGTAGTTCATCCAAGTAATCCTGTGGGGAAAATGGCGCATAATTATTGCAGACTTCATTTGCTCCAAATCTTGTGGAAATACTTTTGTGAGCTTAAACTGGTAGGTCCTAGAAAGGAAATGGAAGTTAATATTGTTGTCTGTTGCTGTTTGTTAGAATCTAAAACGCAAGTTAAAAACTCGACTATAGGCCCACCTGTGAACTATAGTTAGGAAATTAGCAATGGTATTGCCTCTGCGTCCGTTTTAGTCTTCCGTACTTCCTATGAATGCTTTTCAATGACCTGATAAACTGGCGATGGTTATTTGGCTATAAAACAGTTTGGCTGTTGACGACCTCAACTTAGTTTCTCAAGAAGGTCTGCGTCCGTTGCTCTCCTTACTTTGCCCCACTGAAACCAAGCAGTATCCTTCGGATAGTTAAAAAATGAATCACCCTTTTTCCGTGGAAGACACTGTAAGCAGGCTTGACACAACTGACATCAGGGTAAGCATGACGGTAACGGGAAAGACAGGCAGAGACCATAACAAACCTAAGGATCGTCCAGATAAGACCGAGCCGCAGTCAGGCCAGTGGAATCGGACAGCCACAGCCGGGACTGAAGGAAATGAGGTTAGCAACGGTGAGACCAGACTGACTAGCTCTGCAGGCAGGCGTCAGAGTCCAAGTAGGGGGCCTATATTTTCCCTGGAACAATTGATTGGAACAAAGTCCTCAGCAAACGGCGAATACACATTGATCCAGATTGCAAGACTCGTGATAGGTCGTCGATTGTTGACGTTTTGCTACGAAGCATCGATCGTGGGATTGCTTTACCTTGTCAAGCCTTCGTCGTACGCAGTCGGTTCTGTATTTCGCAAAATCCTTTGGACAATTCTTTTGCTCTGCGGAGTTGTTGTGATGGCTTTTCAAATCCAGAGTCGTATCGCATACTTTCTGACGTGGCCAACTATCGTCAAGTATCAGCTCGTGCATAACCAGTCGCTGCGTTTTCCGACTGTAACGATCTGCATGGAAAACCGACTACGAAGACAAGTGGTCGAGAGATTTGGTAAGTGAATATATATATGCCAAATTCAAATGTAACAGACTCTGCACCTCGTTAGAAGATGTAACAGAAGAAAAAGAAAACATGGTGGTGGTGGTGGTGGTGGTGGTGGTGGTGGTGGTGGTGGTGGTGGTGGTGGTGGTGGTGGTGGTGGTGGTGGTGGTGGTGGTGGTGGTGGTGGTGGTGGTGGTGGTGGTGGTGGTGGTGGTGGTGGTGGTGGTGGTGGTGGTGGTGGTGGTGGTGGTGGTGGTGGTGGTGGTGGTGGTGGTGGTGGTGGTGGTGGTGGTGGTGGTGGTGGTGGTGGTGGTGGTGGTGGTGGTGGTGGTGGTGGTGGTGGTGGTGGTGGTGGTGGTGGTGGTGGTGGTGGTGGTGGTGGTGGTGGTGGTGGTGGTGGTGGTGGTGGTGGTGGTGGTGGTGGTGGTGGTGGTGGTGGTGGTGGTGGTGGTGGTGGTGGGTGGTGGTGGTGGTGGTGGTGGTGGTGGTGGTGGTGGTGGTGGTGGTGGTGGTGGTGGTGGTGGTGGTGGTGGTGGTGGTGGTGGTGGTGGTGGTGGTGGTGGTGGTGGTGGTGGTGGTGGTGGTGGTGGTGGTGGTGGTGGTGGTGGTGGTGGTGGTGGTGGTGGTGGTGGTGGTGGTGTGGTGGTGGTGGGTGGTGGTGGTGGTGGTGGTGGTGGTGGTGGTGGTGGTGGTGGTGGTGGTGGTGGTGGTGGTGGTGGTGGTGGTGGTGGTGGTGGTGGTGGTGGTGGTGGTGGTGGTGGTGGTGGTGGTGGTGGTGGTGGTGGTGGTGGTGGTGGTGGTGGTGGTGGTGGTGGTGGAAAAACAGACAAAGAAGTAGTAGAAGTAGTAGCAGTAACACTAGCAGAAGAGGAAGAGAAGGAGGAAGAAGAAGATACTGGTGGTGGTGGTGGTGGTGGTGTGGTGGTGGTGGTGGTGGTGGTGGTGGTGGTGGTGGTGGTGGTGGTGGTGGTGGTGGTGGTGGTGGTGGTGGTGGTGGTGGTGGTGGTGGTGGTGGTGGTGGTGGTGGTGTGGTGGTGGTGGTGGTGGTGTGGATATGTGCTTTATACACAAGTCATGAGGTAGGAGTTGACTTTCGGCTTTGTAGAATGTGCGAATGTCTTAACTGAGGTCACTAACCCCCTAACTGGTTTCGTTTGTTAGGTCCAAACGTAGCCGATGTCGTTGCCAAAGTGATGCCTGCAGTCCCAGACGTCAGTTTCCAACTGGACTACAAGGTCTTCAACTCGAGTTTCTGGGACGTGAACTGGGGAGATCTTTACAGATTAATGGCTCCACCAATGTCAGAAGTGCTTCTCCAGGTCGCCATAGAGTCTGATTATATCCATATGCTATCAATTACTAGTATAACTTTACGTTACAGCAGGTGCTTTTATAGAATCTGCTGCAACTACAGCAGGTCATTTAACTTTATTTAATTTATCTAATGTAATATAATAGTCATGTTCCCGGATCTTTCCGAGGTTTTTAAAAGACGCTATACAAATATTCAGATAAATACAAACGCAGATACATAATGTAACATCGCCTATCTAATATTGTCGCCTAATTCCTACAGCTCGAGACTGTGTTTGTTTTTGATCATTCAGCGTATTGAGATGAAAGCGGCCCCTGCAGATAATTGAATAACAGGAACTCAACGTCTGGAGTTGGCAGTAACCGTAGAAACCGATCAAAGGAGTCAGTATAAATAGTGACCAGCATTATTCCTACGGAGACCAAGTGCCACGAGCGTATCATAAATATTGTAAAAATCTAAGGGTTCTAAGATATATTGACGTTGTCCGTTGCATTCAATGTTAGTTTTGCTCTGTTTTAGTGACGTGTAGGTCTTTTAATTTGGGCTGTTTAATTCATTCTAATTGAATATAAATTTTGTAGTGTGAATACAAAAGGACACCGTGCAATTTAACCGAGGCCTTCAGGCCAGTATCAACTGACTTGGGATTTTGTTTCTCTTTCAATTCTGGTAAGAAACTGAAAGAAACGTGTAACAGAATACGGGATTACGATTACTTCACTGAATTCTCCTATCGAGCAAAGTGCGTTTAGTAGATTTGTTGCAGTTTGTAGAACTATTTAAAGAACTAAAGTCTTATACAATTCTGAATCTGAGACCTGTTTGGCGAGATATCAGAGAGGAAGGAGGCAGACATTGAATCTGTTACCCTTGGTTGTATTTAGATCAGTTAAAAGAAATTGGAATGCAGCGAGTTGCGTGAATCAGGTTAGATATCTGGAAGGGGAGGGATTTCAGTTTTGAATGGAAAGCCAGTAGGTTAAATGACTAATAAACTGACTTGTAAGAGTTCCTTTCATACCTGTAGTATTAACAAGTTTACCTTCCGACTGTTCTCCATATAACAGAAGATTACCTACCTTGCTGATGAACCTATGCCAGGATTTGTTAACATTTACAATGCTTAGCACACCTTGAGTAACAAACTTCCATCGTCCCTCTTTGCTTAGCACCTATTAATATTCAGTCCCCTATTACTGTGCTCTTCACAAGCAGAATCAAAACAGCGAAAGCAAGTATAAGAACCTTTTTTGTTAAAATGAAAATGGTAAAATCCGAGTAAATGGGGAAAGTTAAAAAATTAATTTCAGGGGCGACTCATTACATGGCAACAGAGCCTGGGGCTAACTACGGGCTTCGTCTTGTGCTGTGGACCAATCAGTCCGACTTCTTGGTGACGTGGTCCGCTGCCGCTGGATTCAGAGTAAGACCAAAAATAAGAGACCATAGCATTTTACTGCACTCAAAATGATTGGTCACTGAAAGCAACAAGCTCTCATTGACAGTGCAAACGCAAGCCAGGTTAAAAGCGAGATTATACAAGACACTAATCGCATTTCTAACTAAAAGTAACTCATTTATATGCATCTTTTAAAGAATATAATAATGATAATAATGATAACGATGATGGCAATAAAAGTAATTGTTGTAATAATAATAATAATAACAACAATAATAATAAACAATAAAAATACAAATAGCAGCAGCACTTCTAGTATTAGTAGTGATAGTAGTAGCAGTGGTAGTAGTAGTAGTAGCAATAGTGGGAGTAGCAGTAATCAACCACGTTTTGACGACCTTTTAGTGACTTATAACGCACACTAAAACTGAAGTCATTTTGATGAAAAGAAAGCCCCTTTATCGACGCCATTGAACGAAAGTGCATATAAATAATGTCACCTTCAATGTCTTTAGGTATATTTGCATGATCCGTACGAAACGCCGCTTATGAAGTCTGGTGGATTCAAAGTGTCCGTTGGAAAGTCCACTGTCGTCTCTTTCTCATTTAAAAACGTGAGTGTAACACGCAGAAAACAGACACTGCGCGAATAAATGAGTGATAAAATCTCGCGTGTTAAGGAGACGCTCATGTCGAAAATGGTGGCCCCTGAGGTTGCCCTCAGCTCGACAATGGATCTTTGTTAATTTCAGATAACAGGTTTGGGGTTCGAACAAGCAAATGACGCAAAATGGCTCTGAATAGCGATGAAGGTCTAGGGACGTGCCCAGCCCCCAGAAAGAGGTCTGAGGCGAAGCCCCAATCGTCAGCGATTTCTCATCAGTTACATGCTAATTTGACCTTTATAAAGGTAAAGTTAAAATGTCACTTCGTAACAACTGGTGCTGCGCAAAAACTAGGAGCCGTCGGATGGGGGCACCAAGGGTAATGCATGACTACCTCCTCAAATCCAATAGGCCTACATAAACCAACTTTAATCTTTCATTTATTTTATTCATACAGTTTACGCCGTCTTGTCTTAAAATGAAACATTCCATATAAATGTATATTTCAATATATGAATATTTATAATTTGAAAAATACATAACACTGTTCTAGCATATTATGTAGAATCTTTGTGAAGGCCTGTTAAAACCTGACTGTCTCTAGACTGCAATAGCACAAATTTTACACCGCATCGCCATCCATCGACTGAATATGAAGTAACCGCTTATGTTTTGCGACTTTTACAGAACGAACTATGACCTAGCGTTTGCGATAGACAGACAGACAAAGACAGTCAGCAAACGGACGGACGGACGGACTGACGGACTGACGGACGGACGGACGGACTGTTGTGCTGTTGTGCTGTTGTGCTGTTGTGCTAGTACTATTTCTATATGCCTACAATAAGCGAATTCGATTTGTCTTGCTCCGAAACAGCGCGTGTGAAAGATTTTCAACAGGCGCTACATGAATGCTCTGTTGTAATTACGATACCGATATAGACAGGCCTTTTGTTGCAGATTTCCCAGTTGCCTTCACCGTACGGTGATTGTCGGGACAGCGCAAACTACACGTTTAACAGCTGCATGACGAACTGCGAAGGCCAATATATTCTCGATCATTGCAACTGCCGCCTAGCGGAGTCACCAGGTGGGCCTATGCCACATTTACGCTCTTCCAGTTTTCTACATATGTTTTCATCTTCTACTGTGCTCGTACCAAAGAAATTGCGAATGTGTATGCTGTACATCTAAGGCTAATTGTAATTGTAATTGTAAACGCCCGAAAACTGAACGAAACCGATGAAAAACGCACTAGTAGCTAACGAGTCGCCAGTCACACGCCGATGTGCACACATACACCTATTATACATTTATAGATTTGGCACAACGCTTTCAATAACTGCTGGAATCGCATATCCCAAGTGTAAACTGTCTTATTACTCAACTGTACACAAACTACGAGATTTAAGTGCATACTGTCAACTCACAAAACATTTCTATGTTCCACTACCTCAATCTTGACAGTTACCACCATTATGTCCTATCTTATTCGTCTACATACCGGCTATATACCTCACACACCTTAACTAATAGTAGTTCCATTGTTTAGCGACATCTTATGGCATCAAAGGGCGTTGACGTCGCCCTCCTCCTTTATCCAGACTGGGACTGGCACTACCCGACTAAATGCAGGGGCGGAGTTCACACTTTAACCTTAACTACTGCGCACACATACATGTATACATCAAGTGTACGATATAACCCAATCCCCTGAACGTCACGCCTCACTAGTTAAAAAGATCATGCTTACATTAAGACGTCTGTGGTTGCAAGTTAAGCAGCACAACTTGTAGATTTGCAGAGGCAGGGGAGTCTCAAACCCGGACTCTCCGCGGAACTCGACCAACTTCAAGCAACAACAAACTAAATGAAACGAACACCTGGAAGATGCACAACCACCACCACCACCCCAGCACCACCACCAATATGATGCAGTACTTAGCAGATACTACACCTAGTTTGAAAATTGATGTTTTTAAACCTTGAGCTATGTTTGAAAAATGAAGTTGGATGTTTTCTTTTCTTTAGTCAATCAACATATTAGAATCTGTGAATCCAACGGATTACGATTTTGGATTGCAATTTTGACTTGAAACGACCATCGGGTGATGCCTTGGGCATTGTGATAACGGCGCAATAGAAGTCTTTAGATTAGATTAGAATAGGTATTATTGCCAGTGGGCACATTGGCTACATCCGGTGGTACTAAAGATTACATTTAGGATTATACACTTGATTTTTTGTGCGACGTCCCGTTGTGATGTGTAATTACAATACATATTACATTATTCCAACAGGAATATCTGCGATACTGAACTAATCATTTTTAAAGGAATGCCATACATACATTTCTTTTTTTATTTAAATTCAGTTTCAGGTAATGTATGTAATCCTGAGCAAGCGGTTGAGTGTGCGTTGAAAGCGCAAGTTGCCTTCATTTCATCAGGATATTCCAGAAAATGTGACTGTCCTCTGCAGTGTAACCAGCACTTATATCGTTACTCCATTTCGACGAGTCCTCTCTCACAACTCTTCCTCGACTACACAATGAAGAAAGCCACCTTCAACGGACGAAAGCTGACGATGAAGAAGCTAGGCAGAGAACTCGCCTACTTGGAAATCTTCTTCTCTCAGCTGACCTACACCAACATACAAACCATCCCGGCTTACAGTTTCCTCAGCCTCTTCTGCGACATCGGCTGTGCTCTCGGACTGATCCTCGGATGCACATTTCTCACCATTTTTGAAATTCTTCAGTTTCTTATCGGCCTACTAGCGGATCTGGTTACATCTGGCCGGCTTGCGCAGTTGCAGCGATCGGCAAAGAAATCCGCCAGAAAGTGATGAAATGTTACAAATATAAAATGTTAAAGTAGTGAAATGCTAACGGCAATGCAATTGATTAATGTTGTGAGGCAAGGTAGCCGATTGGTTTGTGGGGGTCCGTTGGCCAGAGCCTTTGCTTGTAAGGCGGAGAATAGGGACCTCCTCTGATACGGTTACTGTGTAGGGATCTTGAACTAGTCCTTCACGCACAGTTGTTCAGCCCCATCGATTAATGCCTAGTCGTTATATAGTGGCGCTTAATAAATATCGAAGTAATGCTGGCCTATTATAATAATTATAATGCTTACATTAACTATTGCGGACAGCGCTTTTGTGAGCCACTTAGAAGGAGCTCTAGTAAGTGTAGCTTAGTAGTTAGCTGCGGTAAGTGTAATATATGTATTATTTATGCGTTTATGTAACGATCCAGCACCAAATGTATCTACAAGAAGATTGATGCTAGAAAATATAGAATTCGATTCAGACCTGTGGTCGTTGAGTGTGATATTCCCGCAGAGGGGTAGAAATTCTGCAAGGATTCGTAATCGTAATCTTAATCCCGAGATTTCTACAGCGCCCAACGAAAGCCACGTCACTTAGACCAGTTTATTCACAGGTGCTCAGTCAAAACAAAATCGATAGGCAAAAAGGTTCAGTTTCAGGTCAAGATCCAAAAGTCCGGCGGAGAGACAGCGGGGCAGGTACGGTGGGTGGTGTTTTGGGATTGAAGCGGAAAGAGAGATAAGAGGAAGAAGGGGCTTAAGTGATTTAACCATTATGGTGTATGGCATAAGCCTACTCTCGATTCTCGAATATCTTTTCATACAGAGCTGTTGGAAGTAAGAATAGTTTAAAGCAAACTACTTTGTTTGGAGTCCAAAATTCGTTCAAACGGGCTGATCATTCGCAAAAGAAATCGATAGCACTAATCCAATTTCATATAATCCGATACAATCCTATTCAATGTATTGAACTCGATAAAGCCGTTATCATATAGGCCTAATGCAAAATCTAACAATCGATGATCGCGTGAAGTGGTGTTAAAAATCTTAATCCATTGGAGAACCCAGTCAAAATCCAGTAGGCCTTGGAACCCAATTGACCTGATCTGTCTATCGATTTTGTTCGTTGTTTGACTGAGCGCCTGTGAATAAACTGGTTCCTGCGGCTTAGCTTTCTTCCTTTGAGCCCTGTAAAAATCTTGAGTTTACCATTGCGCATTCAATCCTAGAAATAAGAAAGACTGCTACCAAACCATGTTTAAGAATAATAAACACTTTAAAATAACCGGTAGCCTCTATTAGACAAATGTATCCCAATAGCCAGTAGTCATTATTATTATTTCTGCATTTATTAAGCGCCACTATCTAATTACTAAGCATCAATCTATGGCCTGAGCAACTGCGAGTGAAGGACTTGCTCAAGGTCCCTACACAGTAGCCGTCTCAGAGGAGGAGGCTCGAACCCGTACTCTTCGCGTTACGAGCCGACAGCTCTAACCAATCGGCTACTTTGACTACCATATAAAGTGTGACTGTGACTGTGACTACCATATAAAGATAGACAATTAATACTTTGTACAAACTGAGACATATTTTAAATGAAAGCTTATTATCAAACGTTAATCCGGCATTCAACCTTAAAGCGCATAGTCCCAAGCAGATTGACTACAATTTTAATAACGCCCTCCTATTAACGACTTCAGAGAACAATAAAAAAAGGAAATATAAGTAGTTTATGAATACTAAATAAACAACGTGAAACCTGCATTGAACGGTCTTTATTACCGGACGGAATGAAGAAAGACTTCGACAGCAGACAAACAAAGAATTTACTGGCAATTAAATTCATTATCCACGAAATATTCATCATTGTGAACGTCTATATGCATAAGAACAACTTTCAACATGCCGTTTTTACATACACATACATGATACAACTAATACTTTAACTCGATCTTCTTCAGTCCTAAAACTTTTTCGCCCTCCCGTCACCTCATCCTTAAAATTTGGAAATCGCTTCATAACCATAGCTGCTCCACCCCTCTGGAATAGACTTCCACCAGAAATACGATAATTATCTGATCCACCATACGAACTCGCCAATGCTTCACCTCTTGTAAGCTTTGCGCAGACCTTTATCTCAAAACTGAAAACACTCTTCCTCCTCCGCTCAAGTTCGTAATCGTAATCGTAATTCCGAGATTTCTACAGCGCCCAACGAAAGCAGCGCCGCGGGGACCAGCTTATTCACAGGCGCTCAGTCAAAACAAAATCGATAGGCAAAAGGGTTCGGTTCCAGGTCAAGATCCAAGAGTCAGGCAGAGAGACAGAGTGGCAGCTACGGTGGATGATGTTTGGGGGTGGAGAGGAGAGACAGAGAAGAGGAAGAAGGGGAGTCAGGATAGGATCTGTGAAAGAGGAATGTTCCAAACACTATCCACCGTAGCCGCCTGACTCTCTACCTGCCTGACTAATGGATCTTGACCTGGAACTGAACCCTACCTGCCTAACAATTTTGTTTTGACTGAGCGCCTGTGAACAAGATGGTTCCCTTGACTTAGCTTTCGTTGGGCGCTGTAGAAATCTCGAGCTTACAATTACGATTTAATGTATATTACGCACACGGTAGAATAAATATGTCATACAATATTGCTGTCAATGAATGACAGAAGCTTGTATCTATCGAGAGACTGAGATTAAAGACTTTTTCGGCTGTAGTGGAGGCAGCGGGAAGTCTTGCGATGCTCTGGCCGTCTGTCTAGAACCTTTCCATTATGTCCATTCGTTCCACTAGGGGCATGAGACCTTCACTTACTAAATAGCGCAGACACGACAATAGCAATTTTTTAATATATATGCATTTATATATCCAACAATAAACGAAGATCAATAGACCAATAATGGTAGTAGTAGTAATAGTAGTAGTGGTAATAATAATAATAACAATAATAATAATATATATATATATATATACAAGCGTGTATAAGTTGTAATCCTCAAGTGTGACATTTTTACATAGGTCAAATCATCAAAAATTGAACTTGGAGTTGCAGATTTCTTAGATTATACAGTAGATTGTTGTTACTGTTGTGTATCCTAGTGACTGCTCGATTCAGCAGGTTTCTATATACCTGCCCTTTTACATAGTGCTTAATAGAACTACCGAAAGACATAAAAGAACTCAGTTGGTCTGCGTAAACAGGTATTTCTTTAGCTTACACGAACGGGACATTGTGCTGGAAGTATAGATACATGAAGGACTTTGCATCTAGTCTTCAATTTCCCTGTAGCTTGATTTCGTTAGAGAATAATATTAGCTTCAAGTGTATACGCCACTTAGGAATTGTCGCAGATCGAAAATCATTGTTAATGCGACTGTTCATAAAAACATTTTATGATATTGTTTATAAGCAGTTGTACTCAATGTTTAAAACTCTATAATAAAATACGTACCAGACCAGTAATTATTAACGTATTAATTTTATGACTGAGACTATTAAGCTGTTAATAGCGTTCGAATGCTTTTAGCTGATACAAAAGAGTGAATTAAGTCTTCGCAAACATTTATAAAAACGAGCCGTGGGATCATGGATTGACGTAATAGCGGTTGATATGGCAGACCAAATGTACACTTTAAATTTATTTTCGTGTGTTCGACGATAGGGAAGTAAAATAAAACTTAATACGTGAATTATAATTGGTGCACTACAGCAGTCATTTGAACATGAGTTCTCTCCAAGGAGGGTTCAGGAAAAGCCGCTGGCTTAAGCGAGGCAACACTGTGAAGCTCTGTCTCGCAATCCGACGCTGCTTCTTCCGCGGTTGCCGGATGGACAACATCCAGGAAATGCCCTTTCTCAGAATAGGGTTTTGTGCCTGCTTTACTGCGGGCTTTCTCTTCACCACAATAATTATTCTACATCTCGTAACTTTGCAACTACGGCCAATAATCTGAGACACGAGTCGTTCTTTTAGTTCCTCGAAAACCTTTGTGACATATAATTATTATTGTAACTTATGTTATTATTGCCATGTGCTGTATTTTTCGGTTAAACTGCTTCAGTAAAATCTAATATAAAATATAAATAAATAGCAGCATTCCACTAAGCCGTTTCAGATGCTCATTGCTGTCTCCGGACTAATTTTTTAACCACGTGAGGGATTATGCCTACATGGGGTAAAAACAAATAAATAAAATAAATAAATAGAATAAGAAATCAACAAATCTCCTTATCCTAAACTCCACTGTCATCGCAATTCCAAACACATCGACTTTATATTTTGTATCCGTTCTTCCTCATTTCATTGCCCAATGCTTCTCGATCAAATCTCGAATCTGACCAGATCTTGTGCTTTTACTCACAGCTGTCGGAGTTCAATAGCACTTTGTGCGCAGTTCATGTTGAAAACAAATGGATTTTGTATTTCGAGTCTTCCGTACCACGAAATGTAGACCTTAGTGCAATGCTGTTATAGCAGAATTCATTAATTGAATGATCAATTCTTTATTGGTCTCATGCAAGACATTGCTTATGACAGAAAGCACGATATCAGCCTACAGGTATGCATCTTTTATATGTCTATAAAGAGCGCTGCATAAACTTCTAAGTGCCTACAAATATCGTAGTAAAAGAAAGCCAACATACAGCTTTAAGGCCTAATGGCCTTACTCTGAGCTCCCTCAGCACTCAGCAAGCTGAATCAGCTCTATCGAGTTACAATTGTCAAGACTCTGCACGGAACAAACCGATTGTAGAAGATGAGTCTCCCATTTACACCAGAACACATGGCCAGTGAAATATTTTCGTGTGAGGATGTTTGCGAAGCAGATGGAATTGGCAGAAGCACTCCGGCAAACAACGCTGGTTACTGTTGTCAGGCTGAGGTCACGACCATTAGAAACTGGCGCACTTTGACCTCTTTCGATTCCAGCTCCCCAGATCCCACGACCTCCGCCGATTACAGTCGCGAAGAGAGAAGCATGAGTCAGGCTGTCAGCAGAGACATCGGAATGATGTCGGAGATAAATATCTCTGTGAGAGAGAAGTACAGTTTCTTCAGGATCGCCAAGAAAAGGATGGCAATCCGATTTTCCAAGTTTGCAAACGATTTGGCCATAGTCGGTGTCTATAAACTTGCGAACCCGTCGGATACTTTAGGATCCGTTGTTCGTAAAATTGTATGGACGATGCTCCTACTGTTCGGTGTCGGCTTCATGGCTTTTCAGATTTACGAACGCATTTCGTATTACTTAAGCTGGCCAACCGTTGTCAACTACCAACTTGTTTACAACAGCTCCCTGCGTTTCCCGGCGGTGACAGTTTGTCCTGAAATTCTTCTCAGCAGGAAAGCTGTGGAAGCTCTTGGTAATAATAATACATTCCGTAACGTATTCTAAGTCAATTACTGCCTCATTTTATAAAGTTAATTAAACAAAGATAGATGAAATTATGTTAATACTTCTTTGACATTTCATTTGGCATCTTCAAATTCATAGTTATTGCACTTTTTGACATGCTGGCTAATTTATGACAAATATGGGCAACCGTTTCCATCTTATTCTTCGCAATGCAACATTTTAGCTTCGCTTTGAGTGCCCTTCACTCTGGAACAGGCTGCCCTACGATCAACGACGCAAGCTTCTTCCCTTTATGTGCCTCTATTTCGCCAGCCATTGAAGATCATTCTGTTTGATCCTGGTCATATGTTACCAGGTCGGGAGCACCTTGGAGTATTTTTCCTGAAGAGGTGCTAAATAAATTACGTTTAATTACGATTACGATTATGATATATAATATCTCATGCAATTGCAGACGTATTGATATTAAAATGATTGATTTAAATAAAAAAATTCAATGTGCACATGATACGCTTATTCCAAAGTTTATGTGTTTAATGGTTGCATAAAAAATTTATTTGCATTTTGAGAGAGCAGACCGCTTCCGTAGCGCCGGTAATGGCGCATCAAATGTCTTATTGTAGCGATTATTTTAAACAGGCAACTCGCAAAGTACAAGTTTTCTTTCGCTTCTTTTCAACCAAAGATAGAGTTTTCTCAGCGGAATAACTAATCTTTCAGAGCACGTGACTAACTCAATGCGATTACTCTGATAGCTAAACGGCCATCATTACTTGCCGGCTGCGTCATGTGAAACGGCTTGTAATGTATTGTAGTGCAGTGCAACGAACTGAAATGTAATGTAATGTAAATATGCAAAACAGCGTTGAATGCTCAGAATGTATGGCAGGTTTAGGAGGCCATTATATATTCAATGAATTTTAACCGTGGAGAAGCTGAAAGACATACATTGAAGAAATGAGGAAAATACAATTTCTTGTTGTGTTCCAGGTCCGAATTTCGCCGCTACAGCAGCCCAGGTTTGGCCGCCGTTTCCAGACGTTAAATTCCATCCAGACTACAAAAGATTCAAATCGGCGTTATGGAATGTCGATTGGGAGCAATTCTACGTTACGAAGGCCCCACAAAACGACGAGATTTTGCTAGAGGTGAACCGATGTGGTATCATTGCATAATCAGAATTGTTAACATTTAATTTATGCATTTGGACAGTTTTTTAATCTCTAGTTTCTGTTAACGTCTTATTGTTTAAATGTCTGTTTTTATGACTAAAGTAGTACATTTTTGTTGCCCACAAGATGTTAAGACTTTACTATAAATTAACAGGTTACTAAAAGCAATAATATTAATATTTCACTGTCTCCCACCAGTAGGCTAGAGCTGTTATTCAGAACTGCTACAGAACTGATATTCTGTTGCCACGATAGTCACATAAATAGCCCCGTTGTTATAATAGTCATTTTTGTGCCAACATAATTTGGACAAACTAGTTTGACATACATTATGTTCATCATTTCTAGTAATTTTTTCTTAATTATATGATTATTGGCCTTTATATTGTACCAGACAATGAGTTTGATGTTTCCAGCTGAGTATTTAGCTATAGGGATGCTTATCTTTGCGACTGTATGCATGAAATTTTAACGGTTGATTTATGCCGGTCTTGAAACTTCACGTGCCCATATGTGCCTAGCGTCCCCAAAACGGGGACGGAAAATAAAAATTGCCAAAAAATTGTAAAAACAAATTTTGAGCCCAATTGCACTTGGAACTGACTTTCATTAGGTAGAAATAATGTTATTTTTGCACTTTCATGAAAAAAAAACTACAGGCACTAATGGGTTAATCGACATGTACTGTTCTAGCAAAAAGACCGTTTTGTCAGATACCCTCTAACGATAGCCAGACAAAAGTGTCTTATAATACTTTATTGGCAGGGTCGAATCTTGGGTCACATTGAATATTTTTTATTAGCAGATTACACATAGCAGTGTCATCCTTTACTAATAATTAGTCTATCTGTAAGTTTAATCGCTATGGCTTCTGGCCATGTTTTATGCTAAACGCAAGAATGCAACATTTAGGTTATAAAGCTCAGCGCATCTTTGAGCATATCTCGAAGCCATATTTTCTTTTCATCAGGTCCCTCTCGGTGTTTTGTAAACAAAATTCGCTGAAAACAGTTTGTGTATGTTTTTTTTTTAAATAAAACGATAACTCAAGCATCGCAGAATGAATGACTACTTCAGGAATAAATAGTAGCTGTGGAATGTGAAATGTAACAGTTGAAAATTTAGGAAATGTTATCGTTTCCAGCAGCACTAACCTGCTGAATTTATTTATTCCGAAGACTCTGTTACAAAATTATTATTTCATTTCCAATAATATTTATTTTACGACTACAGTTTATCATTTTTAATTTTTAGCGTATTACTTTATTCCTGTTTTCATTACTGACGTGTTGTTCTGTCTCATATTTATACCTTGGAACACTTTGTCCCAAATATTTTGTCAGAGGAAATTTTGCTTATGGAACACTTTATCCTGGACGTTATGTCCGTGGACATTTTGTCGAGTCACGCCATTTTGGCTTTTGACCGGTTCACCTTGAAATTTGGTTTGCACAACGACTTTGTTTAGTGCCATCCATTGGCTGATAACTTGATCAGTATTACACTGGCGCTTTAGAAGTTTACAGATTTTATTAGACACTGTTATTATAGGGTTGAAACGATTCTGTAGAAGTCGTTGTAGATATTTTCTAAATTTTAAATTTATTTGCAAAAACGAATGTAAATGTTTTCAGTGTCAGTTCGAGAATGCGCCTTGCAATCCAACCGAGGCTTTACAAACAGTTTTAACTGACTTCGGATTGTGTTTCACTTTCAACCCAAGTAAGCAGATTGTCGTTTTCTACGACTTGCTTTGAAAGTATACGAGACATAGATAGACGGAGAAAGTGAATACGTCATTCAACTCGTTAGCCACTTCATCTGTGTAGAGACATTTTCTGGTAAACAGGTGCATTTCAATGTGAAATTTGGCTCTAAAAATTGGTAGTAAATCAAGTTTCTCCTAGATGGGTGTGAAGTTCAATGTATGAAGCATACAAATATGCATATTGCCATGAATTCCTTTCAATTTCATTTACATTTAATATCAAAAACATATATGACTACATGCCATAAAGTCCACTTCTTTGTCACTCTTGAATTGTCCAGATACCTCCAGTAATAACTACGATTGGCATGGAAATTTGCATGTGTTTTAATGAACCATATTAAATGAGTTCATGAAAACAAATCAAAGTATATGATCTGTCCTGTGTAGTAGTAATTCAAACAACAAACAAAAAAGAACAAAGCGCTGCTGTACCAACTGTAACTTGAGTTTGCCCATTGCAATTAGGCGATTTTGTTTTGACTGAGCGCCTGTGAATAAGCTGGTTCCCGCGACTTAGCTTTTGTTGAGCGCTGTAGAAATCTCGAGATTACGATTACGATTACGATAAATGAAGATTACAGCAAGCAGAGCCCAGTAATAGACGGACACAGCGTAGACTTCTTTATACGCCAACTTTTGGAATCGGAGAGCGAGCCAAAATACTCCAAGAAATACTGCTGGCCGTATTCTTTTTAGATGTGATTGTTCGGCATCTGTACCTTGCTTCCTGTAATCTTCATTTGCACCTTATTGCTCGTTTCTTTCGATCAATCATATGCGCCACTGCTTCAGCCTTACGTGCAAGTCGGCGATGCTTTAATCTCTTTTGCTCTTTTACACTAGAATTTTTGGATCTACTTGGATATTAGGTTCGCGATATTCGCGCTCTTTTTGGGCACAAAGTATTTTAATTTCAGCCCCATTCAAACCTACAATTACGTACCCTTATAGAACAATAAGAATGGTATATTGTAAATAATACTCAATATTTATAGTCCACTCCGTTACTTTTGTACCCACACCAAAGATGATCCACACCGTTACCTTGCACAAGTCACGGAGTAGACAGGTAACGATGACGTCAGCCAACTATTATTTCAAAATTCACCTTAGACACATGACGCACTAAAAACACCGGACCTCTTCGAACGATATTTCTATAAAAATACATTTTATTTTTGAAAATGCTTCTTCATGTTTTAATCTCTTTCCCATTCCTTTATTTCTTAAAAATCAATCAAAATTTAATTTTGCTTCTTTCTCTAAATACCGGAAACTCTAAAAGGGCAGCGCTTTCGTCGTGACAGGATAGTAGTGTTGATAATAATAATAATAATAATAATTAGCAACTTCTAATGCGCCAGTGTCTAATGCACAAGGCATCAACCGATGGCACACCAAAACCAAGCCACAATCAGGTCGATATCCAGAAGGTCAGTCCGCACGACAGAGAGGCAGCCTATGGTGGATAAGCAATTTGAAACAGGTAAGTTTTAAGTTGAGAACGAAATGACAGGAGCGACTGAGCAGAACGAACAGACACAGGGAGGGAGTTCCAAAATTTTGGTCCAGCAACCGAAAATGCTCGTTTACCGAGAACAGTTCTAGCCCAAGGTATGACCAGAGAAAGACAATCAGATGACCTTGCAGAATAATGGTAAGTCTGGGGAATAAGGATTGATTTCAAGTATTGTGGTTGGTCATAGTTCAAAGTTTTATAAACTGTAAGTCCTAATTTGAAACAAATCCTTTGCTGAACAGGAAGCCAATGTAAAGATTTAAGCACAGGGGTTATATGCTCATATTTAGAAGTATTTGTTATGGCTCTAGCCAAGGAGTTCTGAACTCTTTGGAGTTTCTGCATGTTTGATTTAGTGATACCAACAAGAATGGAGTTACAATAGTCAAGACGACTGGAGACCAATGCGTTAGCTAAGGATATTCTGGAAGACATGGGGACATAACGCCTAATTCTGCGTATGTCTCGAATTTACATATATGATGACTTACAAATACCATTTACATAGTTTGTGAGGGACATGGTTGAATCGAAAACAACACCTAAGTCACGAGCAGTATTAGTCATCTCAATGAGTGAATCACCCAGTTTTACAGATTTAAGCCATTCGAATTTCTTAAGTTGCTGAGGAGTGCCAAGCAGTAGAAATTCAGTTTTCGAGGGGTTAAGGAGAAGTTTATTTGCTGCCATCCAAGACTGCAGCTCTTCAAAGGCATCAGACAACAGCTGCATAGACGAGTGACAAGTCAAACTCTCAAATGAGATGTAGATTTGGGTGTCATCAGCATAGAAATGATATCCCAGTGAATGATTGTCTAGTAGGGTACCTAGAGGCGTGGTGTATAATGTAAACAAAAGAGGACCAAGTACAGAACCCTGCGGAACGCCACAGGTCAACGAGACACTAGCTGAATAATGTCCATTTAAATATACAGATTGAGTGCGAGGGCTGAGGTAAGTAGCAAACCAGTGTAGGGCAGGATCAGAAACTCCAAACCAATGTTGAAGACGATGCAAAAGGAGAGAGTGGTCGACAGTATCAAAGCCAGCAGACAAATCAAGGAGAACAAGTGCAGTCGCCTTACCCTTATCCATGGAGCACATGATGTCGTTATGAACAGCAAGCAGGGCAGATTCTGTTGAATTAAATTTACGGTATGCAGACTGAAATGGAGAAATTAGTGGGTTGGAAGAAAGGTGAGCTTGCATACGATTCAAAACTACCCGTTCAAGAATTTTAGATATAAAATTCAAAGTTGAGATGGGTCTGTAATTAGACAGGTCACTTGGATCGAGAGAAGGTTTCTTTAGCAGAGGATGAACTATGGCATGAGCAAAACCAGAAGGAAATGATCCCTCAAGCAATGAGAAATTGATAATTGATGCAATGGTTGGACCAAGGTCATCAAAACATTCTTTTAGGTAAGAAGTGGGAATGGTGTCTAGGAGAGAGGTTTTGCGGAGTTTGTACATTAATGACGGACGCACATTCACATTTTAACCAAAATAGGCCTATAGAAGATGTTTTTGGGTAAAATAGTATATATATACAACTAGTAGTAGTAGTAGTGGTGGTGGTAGTGGTAGTGGTAGTAGTGGTAGTAATGGTAGCCGTAGTAGAATGTATAATTGTCATTATAGGCAAGGCGAATTACGTTACTTCGCTACCTGGGGCTAATTATGGACTACGTCTTCTGCTTAGGACCAATCAGTCCGATAGTTTAATCGTAATGTCACCAGCTGCTGGATTTCGAGTAAGTCATTCGGTACCTCATCATTAAATGAATACATGCTATGCATCCACGCAAGAGCACACACTTGCACATAGGCACGCATGCATGTGCGTACAAATGTATGTAAAGATATATGAATGCATGCATACATGTATGCATGTATGTATGTGACCTTAAAATTAAAGAGGGTGTTATAAATTAAATTAAATATTTCAAAGATACACAGGTAGGGCTACCTATTATGTAGATGGGATTGACTTAGTCCAAGCATGTTAAATATCTTAAAAACCGATTTCGATAATAATAGTTGTAGAATTTCTAAAACTATATAATGTGACTGTTGTCATTGTCCTTCTCGGTCCATATTCACGACTGGCTGTATGACTGTATATATGTATGTATGCATGTATGCATGCATGTATGTATGTGTGTATGTATGTATGTATGCATGCATGTATGTATGTGTATGTGTGTATGTATTTTTGTGTGTGCGTAAGGGTGGCTTTTAGAAATAAACAGTTAAAATTTGCCCCTCTCACCTCCACAAATGGTTCTATTATGGAGAAAGCAATCTGCAAAAGCTTTTCATTTGCACAATATTTAGGGGCAGCCGTCTTGTTCCCTTTTTCAAGTGTATCATAAAGGGTTGAACATATTTAAAAGTTGCGCTCGCACTTTGGTAAAATTTACTTACTGACTAGTGCTGTTAGCAATTTACTAGAATATAATACCTGTTATCTATTTTAAATTTTGATAAAGAATGTCTCGAACTAATCGTCGCGAATTTGACAACAAAACCCAATTTCCATTTTCAATGATTCTATTTACAATGTCTATTTACAACTTGCTATTTACAAATAACCTTTGTTGGTTATAACTAAAATCGACTGTCACACAGTCCTACACAGAAGATGCCAAAATCAACTTTCACAGAAGACACAGAATACAGCCACAAGGACGCAGAAGAAGACCCGGACATACGGCGTTATCTCAGCTCCCCCCTCAGCGGGATAAATCACTACAACGTACTTAATTAGGGTAGGATTCTATACGTAGCTCTCATCAGGCGAAGACAAGTTCTGCAATACTTTCGTATCACTTTTCGATCAGTCCAAGATTCCCTCCTCGAGCACTTCTACTCTCCGGCCTTCAGCTGATTCAGTTTCAGTACCTCAAGAACAACCAGCACCACAAGCACCACCAGTACTACCAGTACCTGGCTAAATTAAAACACAGAAGAATACCGATAACATGTATGCTTTTACAGTTCGCAGAAACTCTGCCTGTTAACCAACGCACAGAACACGCTATCATAGTGAACCTTGACGTGGACACAAGCTGTACAAAATTGCATAAAGTATTCGAATGGTTTTCGTATGTAACTAAGTGATCTGTATTCTTCTGTATTCACCCCTTCTTCCTCTTATCTCCCTCTCCGCTCCAATCCCAAACATCACTCACCACAGCTGCCACGCTGTCTCTCTGCCTGAGTTTTGGAACTTGACCTGGAACCGAACCCTTTTTGCCTATCGATTTTGTCTTTACTGAGCGCCTGTGAATAAGCTGGTCCCCGCAGCGCTGCTTTCGTTGGGTGCTGTAGAAACCTCTGAATTACGATTACGATTAAGATTATTCTGTACAAAACTGGTATATGCATTAAAGTGAGTATACTGAGTATAATAAAAGCCTTCAACTGTGTATGTATATTGAGTCTCTCAATCAAACCTCGACCACTATTTCTATTCCACGAACTATATAAAACAATGGGAACACAAAACGAACCTTCAGTTATTTACCGAACTGTAGCTTAGCTAAGGCGAAGTGCCGCGCTACGACACACGAGGGACGACCGGGAGCCGATCAGCATGCGCCTGGGAAATCAAGTCGTCCATAAGTTTGACATCCCATTCAACGGTCAGTAGAACTGAAGCAGAAATATCTCACATCAGGTTACTGGGGAAGTTTTTTTAAAAACTCAACTAACAGTTTCACCCACAATCAGTGGCCCGGGAAGTGTTTGAAAGTTGTGTGAGCCAACCTCAACCAAGTACAGATCTATGGTGAATAAAATTATACATTATAGGCCAATACGATATAATCTATAACAGTAGATAGCTATCTCCGTTGCCCAAAAAAGTTGTGTGAGCATGCTCCTGCCTCGGCGTCACATAGCCAAAACTTGTGTGAGCATCGGCGCCTTTGGCACCATGGCTCCCGGACCCCTGCACACAATAAAAATTAATCTTTAGTTACTAATTATACCATAGAATGAGTAATAGATGTTACAATCTGGCATAATGCAAACAGCAGTAATCGTTTTATCAAATATACCATAGTCAGCGACAACTTTTTTCACTTTTACAGTACTCGGTTGTGCTATAACACACCCGAAGAATTGGAACCCAGGGGGCTAACCCTATGTATTGCACAAATAAATAGATTTTGCGTAGGGTGTGTTTTCCATAAATGGAACAATTTGTGGATGTCAGAGAGTTAAATTTTCAACTGTTTAGTTTCAAGTGCCACCTTAGAATGTGTGTATGTATGTAGATATGTATGTATGTATGCATGTATGTATACGTAAGTATTCGTACGAATAGGTATTCGTGTACGTATGTATGCATCTATATATTTATTTAGCGCATTTACTATAGTAGTATTAGTTTCAAATTCTGTGTGAAATAGCATCAACAGTGCTTCGCCATGCTTCGCTAATAGTAGGCTATCTATTGTTTAGATGGTGTTGCATGATCCAGACGATCTGCCTATTATTCAGTCTGTTGGATTTAGAATTTCTCCAGGAACTTCCACTTCTGTGTCATTCTCATTTAAAAGCGTAAGTGTTTCTACTGGCAGTTTTCAATATTTCTAATAATTTATAGTAAGTCATATTATATGATGTTATATGAGGTATTGTAACGTAACATTATACTATCGTAATCGTGAACTCGAGAATTTATAAAGCGCTACTTAAAAGATAAGCGTGCGGTACCACCTTGTATTTATGAGTGCTGCGAGGGTTGATCGGAGTGAGCAAGAGAACTGGGAAGACCAGAGAAAGAAGAAAACAGAATCTGTTACGCTGGGTCGTGTTGAGGTTGGGAAAAATTAGAAATCGGCGGATTGGAAGAATCAGAGTAAGATTTTCTGTTTAGGTCCCAAAACAGCATCTTCACAGGGCTTTTGAGGAGTCCTTGAAGGGCGCCATATAAATAGAAATGTGACATTTTAACTGTGCATGTTTTGAGTTCGCATTCTACTTATATATTGTTCACATTTTATAAGTAGAAAGCTCTGCTCAAACTCTATTTCCTTCTTACGTTAAGACGCATCTCTTTAGATCCTTTAGACAGCCATGTTCACAGCGCTTTCGAGAAATCCTTAAAGGGAGCTGTAAAAAACAGATTAATCCGCGCCTCAGATTCAGGTGTAATGACATTGCGCTCGTTACACGTGCTTTAAATAAAATAAATAAATAAACAAATACACATACAGTAAATACAATGTTCAAATGTTACAGATTTCTCAGTTGCCTCCGCCCTATGGAACCTGCCGCGACGATCACAATTATACTTTCATGCGCTGCATGACCTATTGCGCAGGGCACTTCATTATGGATAAATGCAACTGTAGACCCGTTCAGTTAAAAAGTAAGACTAATATTTATATTAAATTCTTCTTCTTCTTCCTTCTGGCTTAAATTAATCCCTCCTAGGGAGGGGTCAGCCACATGAATCCTTCTTTTCCATTTGTTTCTATCTGCAGTATCTTCTTTCTTCAGCCTGATAAGCTTTAGGTCTTGCTGAATCATGTCTCCCCATCTCTTCTTTTGTCGTCCCCGACTGCGGAGTCCGTAGATCTCTGCTGTCATAATTCTTTTAATGCAGTTTTCTTCTTCTCTCCTCATCACTTGACCATACCATCTCAGCCTGGCTTCTCGTACCTTGTCAAATATACATGCCACACCAAATTTCTAATAATAAAAGTTATATTAAATGTATTTAATGTAATTCTCCAAGATTTCTCAGCGCCACAGAGAAGCCTCGTCAGGCAGACCAGCTTATTAACCGGCGCTGTCTCAAGTCCACAAACTAAGTTTATTGGTCAGTTTCGGGGTCAGGTCAGAGTCCCGTGTAAGGCGGGGGGAGACATTATGGTGCTAAGGTGGAGGGAAAGTTTGGCGTAGGATTTTGCAGCACGGCAGCCTATTAAGTGGGGGCACGGTAGCCTATTAAGTGGGGGCACGGTAGCCTATTAAGTGGGGGCACGGTAGCCTATTAAGTGGGGGCACGGTAGCCTATTAAGTGGGGGCACGGTAGCCTATTAAGTGGGGGCACGGTAGCCTATTAAGTGGGGGCACGGTAGCCTATTAAGTGGGGGCACGGTAGCCTATTAAGTGGGGGCACGGTAGCCTATTAAGTGGGGCACGGTAGCCTATTAAGTGGGGGCACGGTAGCCTATTAAGTGGGGGCACGGTAGCCTATTAAGTGGGAGCACGGTAGCCTATTAAGTGGGGGCACGGTAGCCTATTAAGTGGGGGCACGGTAGCCTGTTTGCTTGGAACGCTCGGCCTGTAACGCGGAGATTTGCGGGTTCGATCCTCCTTCACTGAGACGGCTATTGTGTAGAGAACTCGAGCAAGTCCTTCATTCACAATTGCTCAGCGCCATAGCTTGGAGCTTTTTCATTATATAGTAGCGCTAAAGAAATGTAGAAAATAATAAAAAAATGTAATGTGCAACATCGATTTCGTAAACTCAGCGGACAGGAAATTCTGCATATTTGGGTCTCAGCGTTATTTCTAGACGACCATCTTCAGTGTTGAAATAAACTTTTTTAAATTAGTGCAATTTTCATTTTGCTTATAATATTGCAAATTTTAAGTAAAGTTGCTCAGACCGGCGACTTTTCATTTTCAGTTCCAGGTCCTGTCTGCAATCCGGAACAATACACGGAATGTGCATTGAACATGACGAATTATTTCATTTCATCCGGAGAGTCGAGAAAATGCGATTGCCCTCTTCAGTGCATCCAACACACGTACCCTTTCTCGATTTCAGCTAGTCCTCTCTCTCAGCTCTTTCTGAATTACACAACGCGGAAGCCGATCTTCAGAGGAAGAAACCTGACGATGCCAAAGCTGAAAAGGGAGCTTGTCTACCTGGAGGTCTTTTACTCTCACCTAATCTACTCTGATATGCAGACGCTTCCTGCCTACAACATTCTTGATCTGTTCTGTGAAATTGGCGGCGCCCTTGGGCTGATCCTTGGAGGAAGTGTGCTTACCGTCGCCCAGATCATTCAGTTTGCATTTCAACTGTTCGGTGATCTGAAAACGTCATTCAAGTGCAGGGGAAAGACATCAGTTGCATAAACACAGAGACAAAATCGTCTGTCTCCGTTGAATTTCAGTAAAAGTTAATAACATCAATAATTTCACAACCCAAAAACTTATAGCGGCGGTATAGGGAAACTGTTTTAATAAGTGTAGGCTTATTCAGTATAAAATTGCATTGACAGAATCAAAAGAATCAACCTGCAATATGGAATAGGTTTGATCTGCATGCAAGGAACGTGCAATAATAATTTCATAGATGCATTCGCGTACTATTTTCATTCAAAGGAGGCCCTTAAATTTATACCTAGGATGATGAGCACAGTCGTCACAAACATTCTAGTTTAGTTATATCCGATAGTTATAGCTTCTAGGTGGAAGACCAGGATTAAATATGCGATTTAAAGAAATTAGATCCATATACCAGCGTGCAAAGCTTAGAAATAAACTATTCCATAGAACAGTTATCAATTGAGTTTAAATTGTATACAAGCCTTCTGACTTAGAACTCCTTCCTTATGTTGCCAAAAATCATGCAACGCTGTCAAGCTTCAACGAGCAGATTCTTAGATTCTAGGTTGCTGTTGCATGTTCTAGAGACCGTTCTAACAGCAACTTTAGACTATATGTATGCATATATGTATCTAGACATTTGTATAGCGCCTTTAAGAACCTCGCAAAGGCGCAGTGGATATGCGTGTGCACAGGTCGGACTCCTACTGAAAGCTCACGCACATAAAGGACTTATCATCTACATATTTAGATATTGTTATGTGCTGGCGTTCGTAGCTCGTTGTCCTTCAGAGTATGGACCAGCAAACAACGTAACACTGTTTAAAATTCTCTTTTTCTCCGATGACATCAGACCATTTGCATTTCAAGACATCAACGTTTCAACATCAGTTTCGTCATGTAGAGAGAAGAACGAAGAACGAATCAACCAACAATCCACCCTCCTAATGTTTAAGCTCTCTCTTTTATACTATTTTCCACGCTTAGTGAGGCACCACTCCTTCAGACACTCCCAACTATCCAAACATCTGTTATCTCGCAGATGTTACAAGGACACGTGTCTCCACCAACACATCTCCTGCCTCAGATCACACGTGAACTTGTAACAATATTAATTTATATAAATATAAAGAACGACGAAGAAGAAAGACGATATCGATCCAATTAGTGTCGTGAATTTAGACTGCACTTCAATTCCCTATAAGCTGCGCCTATCAGAACTTCATGAACTTTAAAAAGTAGATAGGAATGTCTGACAAGACCAACACAAATGTGGCCAAAGTGCTTCAGTGGACCAGTTGATCTGGCAGCGACACAGATTGGCCTACCTGTGACCAACTGGGGGGCTTTTGTGACATCCTTAAAAATGTCTATAGTTTGAGGGTAAAGTGACTATGCTTCAGACAAATATTAAACGTCAACTATAAATATTTCATATTACGTATGCCAACGATTTATTATAATTATAATTATTAATTATTACAAATTATATTTAAATATTCAGCAATTTCAGTACACGAGGTCTGCCAGACTGTATATATATATAATTTTTTCATATTTATATAAATGGGGTTTTCTCATTTACATAGCAATTTCGCGCCTCACGACGGAATATATCAAACACTTTAAACTGTCTGTACAACTGTCATATTCTTCAATTAAATGAACACATGCCTCGTTATATATATATATATATATATATATATATATATATATATATATATATATATATATATATATATATATATATACATATATATATATATATATGTATGCCTTTGAAGTAGCATATGTAGGCCTATATATATATATATAGCATATGTAGGCCTATATATATATATATATATATTGTATATATATATTGTATATAGGCCTACATAGGCTACTTCAAACGCATACATTCGTTAGCAAACCAGCATATTATACATCTCCACTTAGAGAAGCACAGATAAGGAGAAGCCATGTAATGCGAGATGCACTTCTCAAACAACATATTTGCCAGACGACCATTGCTCTATCCGGTCGTTTTTCATCACTACGTAGAAGACCAGATGGTTTCTAATAGCTATGAATGTCTGCCTTTTGAATAGCTTTCCCGACACAAATATAATCTAGTGACCTTTGTTGCACACTTGCCATGGTCGCCAATAGATTATCTCGTCAAATGAAGCCTCATGATCCGTTGGAGAAGCCTGGTCGAAATCCGATAGGCCCAGGAAACCAGAAGCCAGGCTACTGTGGGTATGCAAGTTGAAACTAGACGAGTCTTCAGTTTAGAGTTAAATGACATAAAAGAAATGACAGAACGCACAAAGCAGGGCAGTGAATTCGAAATTTTTCCATCAGCCATCGAGAACGCCAGAGAGTCCAACATCTTGTTAGTTCAAGGCACAATAATAGTTAACGTGTGCTGCAATATATTTTGGTTAACAGGGGAGAGAGTTGGGTCGGTTGATTTAAATGTAACACATTGTGAAGATAGACCTTAAACTGAACTCTTTGCTCGATGGGCAGTCAGTTTAATGAAAACAGGAATAATTGTGTTAATATTTGAGTATCTTTGTAAAGGCTATGGTCAGGATATACTGAAACACTTGTATGTCCTGTAAATCTGTTTTAGTGACACCAATGAGAAATGAATTACACTACTCCATGCTGGCTATAAACCATGGCATTTGCGAGAAAAACCAGGATAATTTAGGCATGTGAATTTCATTATATAAATAACCCTATTTGAAAGTGAGAAGACTTCCTATGTAGCTCAAATATGGTCAGCAAATAATATGAATCAAATATTATGCCCAAACTGCGTGCACATGTAGTACGATCAAATAAAAATATTAGCCATAAATGTATTCAGGAGTAATTCATTCAACATGTTCATCATATTTCAGAAGCTATCTGAAACAGTTTAACCAATTAAACATTTTGTTGACATCACGCCAGCAAACATTTGGCTTATTGAAGCAAAGAGAAAAGTCACAATCTATTGAAGTTTCTAAGGTAGTGTTATTGGTGTCTAAACTCTCGGGTTAAGTGAAGCAAAATCTCACTTGATGTAAACCTATCTGCATAATCAACCGTTTTTAGTTAGTTTCATGACCCTTTGCTAATCTGCCAAGAATGCAGATTGCACACTTTCCACATGAACTTAGTTCTTTACTTCAGATGTCTCCCTCTCGCTTGTATGACGGTAAATTAGAACAGTTGATTTTAGTAGCAACTTTACATTTAGAAAATGAGAACATTCCATATAGATTATCCAAATATTTTTAGTAATATTAATGCCTCGTCAAGAGAACCTTCTCATCAATACGAATACAGAACTAGAATGGGTCGATGGTGGGTTTTACACGAACGTCACTTTAATTCATTGCAAAGCCCCATTTCATGGTCCCTATTTTGTCCTCTCATCAGATATCATTCCACTAAAATTAATGATAATTTTTGGTGGTAGGCGGAGTAGAAACATTTATGTGACTTGGTGCATTTTATCATATTACCAAATGACGACTACAATTTGCAAATATCCAAGGGTTGACTTCATTATATAATGACAAATAATGACAAGTAATGACAATTTACCTGTAAGGTTTACTCGAAGCGACGGTAAACAATACATACAAACAGCAGTAACAGAAGACTGGAGTTGTATTGAAAAATGGGATTTCAAATATATCTAATCGAATCTATTCCAATATAGTGTGATGATGAGGTGGGCAATATAGTTGCATCTCTCGTGGTTGCTGATCCAAGGCTTTGGAATTCGCTGCCAAGTTCTATTTGTTCCCTCAGTTCTTTGTAGGCGGTAAACAGGATCATATTCCGTGACAAATGCAATACATTAGGTAACTCTTCTGCTAAAATAATATATTCGATAATATACTGTAAGACCCAAAATCCGAATCAGGGAAGTCACTAGATTAGATTAGGTTAGATCACCATACCAAACCACTCAAAGGAATGCAAACATGAATCGGAATTTAGCACCTCGAGTCTTCCGTACCAAAATTTTGCGCTGCAGTTACATAGTTTAGCTTAGTGCTCGATTATTGACGTGAGATCATCACGTGCTGTTAGACTCCCTGGGTACCGCATATATGGCACCTGTAGGTTGATATTTTGCGTTCGTAAACATACTGTTGAAAGCAGTCTTTCTTAGGTTCTGCTGAAAATCTCCAAGACGAGCGATCCATTCACGTCCGAATACATGCTGGAAGGTCAGATGCTGTCAACTCAGACAGATGTCGATGCTACAAAACTTAATGAAAAGCTCGAAGAGTCCATCTCTTGTAAATGTCAGAACATGCCAAGACGGAGCACGAGTAGTTGCGAGATTAAGTCTGACATTGACGGACGTCAGACTTGTCCAGATGAAGAACATCTTGGCGACTTGGAAAGTATAAAAGAGGAGATGAATATAGACATCACAGATACGGAAAGAGTGAGTTTTTTCAATATCATGAGAACGGCCTTGAGATGTCGGATGAAAATCTTTGCACAAGAAGTATCCATTGTGGGTTTGTCTTACTTGTTTAAGCCATCATCCTACAAAATCGGCTCCATTATCCGTAAGGTCACATGGACAATGCTTCTCTTGTTCGGAATAGGTTTCATGGTTTTCCAGATTCAAGATCGCATATCTTATTATCTGACATATCCAACCATCGTCAACTATCGGGTTGCTTACAATCGATCTCTACGCTTCCCTACGGTAACCACCTGTCCCGAGTTTATTTTCAGCAGAAAAACTATTTCTTCTTTAGGTAACTAAATCAATTTCATTTTATTTTGCACTAATTAGAAAGTTAAGTATTTATTTGCGCAGTTGCGGTGCATTTAGTTACATACCATGCGTTAATTTAAATATTCTTGTAATAGTTGAAGAAAGTAGCATATCACCCATCTCTCCCGCTCTTGCTTTATGCATATCCGCGACCTTCGCAGAATCCGCCCTATGCTTGACTTTAAAACTGCATCAACCATCGCCACATTCATAGTCCATTCTAAATTAGACTATTGCAATTCACTGTTCCTGAACATAGACTCCACCCAAATAAGCCGCCTTCAAGCCATACAGAATGCTCTTGCTCGTGCTGTTACCAAAACCACCAAACACCATCACATCACTCCTGTTCTTAAATCACTACACTGGCTTAAAATACCTGAACGAATCGAGTACAAATTCCTATAACTTACATACAACACACTTCAATCTTCCCAACCCTCCTATCTTCGTCAATTATTTACTATCCAACCACTCCGTTCAACCCGCTCCTCATCTGTCCTAACACTTCTTCGCCCTCCCGTCACCTCATCCTTAAAATTTGGAAATCGCTCCATAGCCATAGCTGCCCCACCGCTTTGGAATAAACTCCCGCCAGAATTGCGACAGTTGTCTGGTCAATCATACGAACTCACCAACACTTCACCTCTTTCAGTTTCTGCGCAGGTCTTTCACTCAAGACTGAAAACACTTCTTTTCCAAAAATCTTATCCTGATTCTTCCTCTTCCCCTTATCTCTCTTCTCGCTTCGAGTTCAAACATCATCCACCGTAGCCGCCCGACTGTCTGAGTGCATGGCTCCTGGATCTTGACCTGGAACCGAACCCTTTTGCCTATCGATTTTGTTTTGACTGAGCGCCTGTGAATAAGCTGGTTTCCGCGACTTAGGTTTTGTTGGGCGCTGTAGAAATCTCGAGATTACGATTACGATTACGATCCGCCGCTCCCTCTTCTTTCATGCCGTTTCCTACTCTTATTCATGCCCTTATCTGCACCAGGGTGGACTTTGATAACACTATCTTTGCTGGACTATCACTTGCCAATATTTCCAAGCTTCAGTCTGTTCTCAATGCTGCTGCCCGTCTTATTGGAGGCGTCCCCAGGTATGGCCATATAACTTCCTTTATGCGGGACACTGTGCACTGGCTTCCCATTCAGCAGCATATCCAGTTCGAGATCTTAACGCTTATGCTTAATTGTTTCATTGGTTCTGCTTCATCATATCTTAGGGACTTCAGCATTTCGGTCTCCTTGGTTCCAGGCCGTAGCACTCTCCGGTCGGAACCCATTGGAATCCTGACTGTCCCTCATATGTGCACTGCTACACCGCAGTCTAGAAGCTTTGCCTTTGTTGAACCGAATAGCTGGAATCGCCTTTCCCGAGAGCTTCGACTTGAACTCCTCAGTTTGTCCCTTCCGCAGTTTCGCAAGCGCCTGAATTCTGTATTATTTGACAGTGGTCTCACTGGTTCGGGTCGGGAGCGCCTCTGATGAGTGTATTCTTGAAGTGGCGCTTTATAAATGACAGATTACAATTACAATTACAGTCTAAAATATATCACTGCCTAAACAAGTCCTTAAATAATTATATTTTAAATCTACTTCAGTTCAGAAGAAGTGAACGAGGTAGTCTGTTTCCTCAGAGTATGTTATTTATATTGTCTGTCTGATGAAATGCTTCCTCTGTAATCTGATTTGAAACTTTCTGTTCATTTTGAACTTAGGTTAAAATTGTTGCAGGTTTCGCAACACAAAACATGGCTTCCGTCCGTTTGCCCCAATATCGGAGGTAAGAGCCACTAATGATATGTTGAATTTGGGAGCAATAAAGAGTCAATCAATCAATCAGTCAATGACGACAGTAGTCTACTTTTACCACAACTGGATTTCGATTTGGAGTTCTTTTACAATTACCTTAGCATCCACGTGGAGGAAACGCTGTTCGAGGTATGACTGTAGATCGCATCACATCACGCCGTATCGCATTAAAACGCTGTACTTCACTTTACTTTATGTAGCTTGGAATGACTTTGCATTTTATGCATCATATCACATTAATGAAGCAGTCATGGTTGACTTCACATTTTATGTAGGCTATTTAATACTCTGAAGAGAACTATTGCTGGTTTCAACACCTTCGTCAGTCCGATTTCAGTTAAGTAGTGTATTAGTATTTTGCCATAATTATAGGCCACTTTTTAAGGAAACACTTTTGTCTCGATCACCAATCCGCGCAAGCATTGTCGGATTAACAAGTATGCAAGTTATGCTATTACATGTGGTTCCCGCTGACAAAGTGTGAAGTTTCTTGCAGTGACAAGATGCATAGAATTCATTATTTCAGCCATAACAAGATCTAGGAATTGGTTTTTAATTCAATAAAGAACTTGCGCCGTGGCCATCTTGTAAAATTGAAAACCAGCCATGTTACCACCTGCCTTTATTTACATAATTTTCATTTCTTGTTCTCAAAAGTTTCATGTCAATACATGTGCAATGTGACGTCAAATCTTTCTTTATTTCGAGACTATTATAGTCTCAATTTTTTAGTTTAGGATTGAGCTGGAAACAGATAGAGATAGAGAAACAGAGATGCAGATGGATAGAGATAGATATTGAAGTACAGATAGAAGTAAAGATAGAGACTGTAATATAATCTGATGTTGATTGTTAAGCAACTTTTAAGCGCGTATTTATATTAGAAGTTTCCTTGATGTCATGCCGATGATTCATTGGTTTATCGATTGGATGGCGAGTGTGATGTGGAATTTTCCACGAATTATCGTATTTTATCACTTTGCAACTCTTTTCGCCATATTAAAAAGTCAACCGATTAAATATGATTTCGGCCTATAAAAAGCTGAGAAAAAATAAAATTTGGCATTCGAATATTGTTTGACAATTGGTACATAATAATTTTTGACAAGAAACAACAGATTTAAAAATTGGAATCCATGGTGCTTATGGCAAGAACACACCTCATATCATACCACATTGTATCGCATTACCTCACATGACATCGCACACCATAACTGACATCACATCGCACTGTATCGCATTACATCACTTCTTATTACTTTTGTCTTTGCAAAATGATTCTACACACTAACTTGTAATTGCAAATGGTAGTCGCAATTAAATTTATATACCACCACTTCAATGGAAACTCCGAAGTGGCGCTCCTCGACCTAACAGCAACTAAACACGATCGAATAGAACGGGTTGCACGTGCTTGTGGAAAAGAGGCACAGATAAGCTAAGAAATTCTTTTCACAGGTTGTTAAGCAGCTTATTCCAGAAAGATGGGTCAACAGCAGCGAAGCTTATATGCTGGACTGCATAAGTTTGGTGGCGGGACCGTCAGGTCACTTAAATACTAGTTGACACCGCGGAAACGTCAGAAATGAACTAAGAATTTAATTTTTCATCAATAAATGAAATAAAATTTTTATTTTTTATCAATTTATTGTTTCCATGTATATTCATTTTAAACTAGAGAGCAATTTTTCAGTGTTCGTTCCAGCACCTGCCTTGCAATTCGAGTGAGGCCATTAAAAAGATAAAGACTGATCTGGGATATTGTTTCTCATTCAATCCAGGTAAGCATGGTACAGTGCTGATTAAACCTGCAATAAACAACATTTAGCCGAAGAAATTATGACAATATCTGTATCCTGTGAGCTGATAAGAAACGCCGTTGGATAATAAATGTCTCGCAATTGCTTTATGATTATTCGTTTCAAATTCGTGAAAAAAATTAATATGTACTTCTGTAACGGCTGACAATGGATCTTCTGCCCATTAGGCTACTTTCAAGTATTCAACTATCTTGATACTTGAAACTTCCAAGCTGCTCAAAGTGTCTATGTATATAGTCTCTCAGTGTCAACTGTATCGTTACTTGTTCAACAATTGCGCGTTTTAAGATACAAATTATCCAAAAGCTTGACAAAGGGTGTACAACTAAGTCGTAATCGTAATCAAGAACTTATAAAGCGCCACTTCAAGATGAAACTCATCAGAGGCGCTCCCGACCCAATTTCCCGTGACTAATGGGGGAATAGCACGATCTTCAAACGCTTGCGGAAAAGAGAGGGAGGAAGAGAGAGAGGGGAATTCCCGCCTGAGGTCACCTGGCACGTTGTTCCATGAGGCAGGGCCAACAACGGCGAAGCTGCGGCGCTGTGCAGTAGTAGTGCGAGCCATAGGAACTACCAGGTCTCCCTGGACTGCCGATCGCAGCAGTCGGCGGCCAGGGACAGAAGAAACAGGGACACAGAGCTCCCTTAGATAAATAGGTGCACTGCCAACAAGGCAGCTGCGCACAAGGGCCAGAATTTTAAACTGGACGCGTTCTCGGATTGGAAGCCAGTGGAGTTTTTCCAGCATGAATAAGGAGATATGGCCAAATTTTGGAATGCCGCCAATCAAGCGAGCTGCAGCATTTAGGACAGACTGAAGTTGGGAGAGGGAAGAGGATCCAAGACCGGCAAAAAACATGTTTCAAAGTCAATTCTGGAGCAGATAAATGCGTGGACTAGAGTGATGGAGGCCTGGGTTGAAAGGGAGTCAATATATCTACATACACAACTCTTCAAATAAATGCATGCAAGAGTGGATATCTATCTTCTCTAATACAAACACTCATTATTAAACCATTACATAATTTCCACTTGCGAAGACACATGAAAGGGAAGCTAAGCACTTCTCTTCTTCCAGTCCCTTCTGTGACAGCCTTGCTTCTCCAGTCTTTCCGACAGAAAACATCTTTCCAATCTTCCAAAAATTCCCCCTTCAGCTCACGCCGTCACCCAGCGATTGACCTAACACCCTCTGTGCAGTCGTACTGCTTCTCGTTCGGCATCCACATCAGCCCATCCCACCTACCCGCCATCCAGATAAGTTTCTTGCGATCCAGATAAGGTCTCATTATATTGCCCATTTTGAGACAGATCTCCCTAAGTGCAACTCGAGAGCGGCATTGAGATAATGCCTATGATGTTAAAACCGTAAAAAGTTTTAGACGGAGATTATGATGTTTATATTCCAAACTTAATTGTTGGGCCGATGACCAACTGTACGTTGTGAAATGTACTGGCCCTTCATACTTTTTATATTTTATGTGATATTGGTATTGTATTGCTTGGCTTTGGTGCACCATCGGTTGATGCCTTGCGCATTAGACAGAGAGGCGTTATACGTTATTAATTTGCATTTACAATAACATTTACAGTTACAGCGAATCACGTAACAACCCCTCCTTGAGCCACTTATGGACTTGTCTTGTGCTGTGGGTCAACCAGTCTGATTGTTACGTGGCATTCTGTCCAGGTGTTGGATTCAGGGTACCTTGTTCAGCAATTCATCAAAAAAACTTTTACATTGATTGTTTCATATAATGTGATTTAATGCAACGGCTTTCTCTCATGCATTGTAATATGATATGATATAACCAGTTGCACGTCAGCTATACCTTTTTGAGGCTAAGGCCTTCAAAATTTTCACTCAGACAACCCACACGCGATCAATTCCATGTAAATTTTTCTTGCACAAGTGAATGAATCTTGCAAACTAATTTACCAACTCTTGACAGAATCCGTTGGCTGGGCTCGGAGTATATGCGGGAGCCCAAAACTTGTGACGTTGCTAGTTTTCTGAGCATTGCTTGCTAACTGATCAACTTTCTGTTCTTAATTACATTTAACATCGTTTATGCTAGGATAAAGAGCGGTGTGGCTAGTTTCTCTTGAAGTTGCGCTATATAAATTTATAATTACAGCTACAAAAGTATTTCTTAGACTGCTTCAAAAGAGAATTTGACGTGCTGATCATGTTCATAGGTTGTTTTGCATTATCCACGCGACATGCCTATTACGCAGTAGATTGGATCAGAGTCGGAACTGGCGTTTCAACATCCATATCATTTTTGCTTCGGAACGTAGGTCTTTTGAATGTCATTTACCCATTATACAATTACCTTGAGATCCAATTACTTCACGTCATTTTGTGTGTGTTGATGTGACAGAATATTTTCTGTAGCTCTCATAAAGGATCTCATAGACCTGCCTACTTATCTGCTCTTTAAGCATATGATACATTTGTTTGCTCCTTTCAAAACTGCTTATATTGTTCTTTTAAAAATACTTTAGAATGTTTTATTGAGAATCAAATATGACATGAAAACTCCCGTCAGCGAAATTAATATTCCATGTCGATCTGAAGTATTAGTACGAAATATGGGTTGTTTCTTTGTAGGTCTCTACGCTGCCTTCGCCGTAAGGTGAATGTCGTCAGAACGAAAATTACACGTTCATGAAGTGCATAGGGGATTGCTTGTCGCATTTTATTATATCTCAGTGCAAATGTCGACTGGTTCATCTCAACGGTATAACTGTGTTGAAACAACTTACATTCCTTGATTTTAATTTATGCACGTGTGCACGCATGCATGCATTTGCGTATGTATGTATTTGCGTAGATATTATGTATGTATGTAGGTATGTATTCTTGTATGTGTCTGTATACACGTAGGTATTTCGTATGTATGTAGGTATGTGTGCTTGTATGTGTCTGTGTATACGCCTGAAGACAATGTAACGCCATTTAACACTTCTCAAAAGAACTCCACGGAAATGACTAACTACTTGATAAAAATATAGGCCCTGTGCGTGCTAAGGTTCTTTCAAAATGCATACTGAATGAGTCGAATGCTGCAGTACGTATATACAGTGGAAAGTTATACCAAGAAGAGATATTTACAATACAGGAGTAGTTCAATTGGGTTACAATTTAAAGTGCGAAAGTGCGGCACATGCATATCCTCGCTAGCAGCGCATCGATCGCCCACCCGGTTGACTCGTGAGTCAAGCACTCAGGTTAACTATTGCATGCCGGTGGCGTTCTGACAATCGAAGCACATAGCTACATCGGTAAGTGCGTACGCCAAGGAGCCTCTGTGCGTGAGGATCCCAGGAACGCGTCCTGGTCGTGGTTTATTTCAGAGATTTATTACAATCATTATTTCAGAGATTTATTACAAACATGAGTAACTTTCAGCGTGTTGGCTACAACTCAGGCAGCTGTCCTATGAGCGGCTGGCGATTAAACTTTTCCATTAACAAGTCTCGTTGACCTGAAAGAAAGGGTGCAAACGTCGAACCTATTCAATGCTTTTCTTGGTTTTCCTTTCCTTTTCAATCGGCGCTAAGCTCGCCTGACTACTGCATATTTCTCTGAACCTCAAATCAACACACAAAGTGTGAAGAATGCTTGTGATAGAGATGAAACGGAACAAAAAGCAGGCGGTCGAGAGCGGATCAAGATGGAACAAATGGACACATGGTCAACTCATTGTACCGCGTTCTCGTACGTCTGCTCGGGCGGGCCGCACTTCTGCACTGTGGGCCGTCTCTCTGGAACACTCTTCCACCAGACATCCGATCCCTTGCCTGTTCAACAGTCCAAGAAACATTTTCTGTCCGTCTCAAGATGTTTTTATTTAGAGACCGTTAGGTAGCAGTGCTGCAGCGCCTTTGTGAGTTGCTTAAAAGCCGCTTTACAAATTTAGTGATACATGCATACATACATCTGCGCAGGAAAAGTCGAGCCAGTAGACGATCAGGAAGTAGGCAGGTTTTCGAGGAGGGCTGTTAACACCTGGAGAGACGTTCTAGGTGGTGGCTGAGATCCTGATAGTTTGCCACGATCATGGCTGTTCTTTGTCAGGGTCTTCCTCCGGATTTTTATGGCCGACACAGTTGACCTAGAAAACCAGTCTTAGTGCCTCCGATACGTAGAGTATGTCCATGTCACTTGAGGCACCAACACAATGTCATGTCCAAAGTTTATTAAAAAAATTGCAACAATCACAAATAAAAGGCAAAGAAATTATTTGCAGTACAGTCAGGTCATTTTGTCCACGAGAATACGAAAGAATTTTGAAGAATTGCACAAGAAAGCCACAGATATTAAAACATGTCAGCTATTGTATGAATACATCCTGTTAAGCCATTATTAACCATTTTTACTATCCCGAGAGTTTGTTACGTAATTTTTCAGTGAAATGGTTTAAAGATATAAATATCAGCGCAGCTTTTATGGCCATAACAAACGAAGTTAATGTTCTGCACAGTCAGATAACCTCTTGTTCTGTCGTGAGGTGGCACATAATAGCGCAATGTCAAGGAATGATTTGTTGCTTCCGGCGAGTCCGGCAAGTGTGATTATCCTCTCCAGTGCCATCAAGTCACTTATCCGTATGCAATCTCGACAAATCCTTTGTCACAGCATTTTCTCAGTTACACGTCGCGAAGGTCGCAGTTCAAGGGACGGAATCTAACGATGTCGAAACTGAGCAAAGAACTCGTCTACCTGGACATTTTCTTCTCTCAATTGAGCTACATCGACATCCAAACGACTCCAGCCTGGGATTTCCTCACACTGGTTTGCGACATTGGCGGTGCCTTGGGACTAATTCTCGGAGGCACAATTCTTACCATTTTAGAATTTCTCCAGTTCTTCGTAAAACTATTCCAAGAACTCGTCACTTCTGTAAGATTCGCAAAAATGCAACGCCGTTGACATGTCGTTTTGTGAAGCACATTAGATGCAGATATCTTTTAATCTGATATATGTAGCCTAAACGAATACGATAACTTGGGAGTTGAGAACTGTTGATTGCAGAGATTTTTGGCGTTGGAGGCAGATATTTTTACCTAATTCTTTTGCAGCAGCACGGAATAGGCTAAACTGGAGTTGATAGCTCTGGGACTGAACAATTAGAGCATAATAATTTAATGTTATAATTAAACAGAAAAAGGAAAGACGAAGTTAAATTACTGGGCGATGAAGCATAATATCTGCAAAATGAGCTGATTGAACAGCTGTTTCTCAATTGTCGTTCTCTCATATTTCGAATTACTTTCCTAAAACATACTCACAAAACTGTTCAATATCCCGTGCCTGGGTCCTGTCAAGAGTATGCATGTATGTATGTATCTAAAATCTTATATGTGCATATATTTATTGCTCCAGACTATCCAAAGATATGTAATAAGATATCAGCATTAGGCTAAAATATATTTCTTAAACTAGTGCAAGCGTAACATGACTCTCGTAGAGCAAGAAGACGTCCGCCTCAGGTGGCGACTCGATCAGCGAGAATCGTTACGAGTTGAAAACAAAACGTCCGCCAACAGACGATGACAAAAGCGGTTTAAAAGAACCAAACATGTCTAGCACATAAGAAGATTAAGCAAATAAAATGCAGTATAAGCCAACACAAATCCTTCCTTAATGCCGGCTACCCCTCAAAATCTAAAGCAGGCGGACAACGTACAAGCTAAACCATTCAGTCCTATTTTTTATATATAGCTCAGTTGTTTGTTACAGTATATAGGCTACAGTCGTGCGGGTAACCGAGGCCAAGATGCTTTGGCTGTGTTCATTTTACATCTTGGTTTGTTGTGCGCGTGATTTTTCTCATGATGACTCAGTGCGTTTGCTTTTGAAGTTTCCGTGACGTCATTTGACGTCATGTTGATGTGTCATCTGGTTGGTACAGCGTTTATGATTGTCTGGCGGAGCCCTGCGTGCAGACGAACTGACGTCAGCAGTAATTATTAACAACGCATATTCAAACGCGTGACGCTCTCGTTGGAAAAACCAAGTGTATAATAAGATGTCAGCGGTTTTTTTCAAAACACACGATTGCTCAATAGCGAGAGATTGGTCTAAACTGGTTTGTAGTCTTGGCTGCGAAACCGTATGCAAGGGAGACACGACTGCTTTGTTTAAACATCTAAAAGTTTTCGTATCGTCAGTCTGTCGAACGTTAAGTTGATAGTTTGAGGTTTAGTTGTCTTTCTCCTTATGTTCTCGACATATAATCGGCACTGCAAATGTTATTGACTTCCGAGGAGGCTACCTCTGAGCCAGGTTGTTAAATCGATAGCACATGTTGCACACTAAATGCAAGAAGCCCAAAGTTTGTCTTGATCATCAATTTTACAACCGAAGTCCACTTCGCTTCCTTAATAAGTGCAGACATGCGGCGTCTTTACGGCTAAAGCTTATAGTCGCAATAAATGTATAAGCATTGTATCGCGCTGTTGCGACATTGACGAATCATATCTGCTGTGACGAATCGTCCTGTAGACAGTAAGTGCTATTGTTAAGTACGCACACAATGCTATCTATGCCTGTAGAACAGACGCATTAACATGCGTTCAAAACATCAATATAATGCATAGCATCTGTGCATGTGAGCTGCTTTTATAGTCTGTCCTGCCAGCATACATCCTGATTAAGTATTCTCAGCATGCCTAAGTATTAGCATTTCCATTACACGTTGTGCAACCTGCTTCAAGTGCATGCTCACGCATGTCAGGACCTAACAAAACAGCTTACTTTGTGGGCAACATTTTAGTAGACTGACCCCTTATCCTACTGTAACCTCTTATGGGTGAGGCTTAGGGTTAATGTAACCTGTGCCTCTAGTTATCCTTCGCGAATAAAATGTCTGTTTTGCAGCGCCGTGTTCTTAGGAATTGTTACAAAAACTTTCCAAGAAAATGATATTAAATATTGTTTTGCTAATCTAAATATCTTAAAAATTAATTCCATTAGTAAGTTTCAAATTTCTTTGTTTATGTACCGATATCAGGATAAACTACTGCCATTGAAGTTTGATGGCTACTTCAACATTACTGATCATCACTCATATTTTACTAGGACTCAAGTAATTATTATGGCAGTTTTGCTAGCACCAACATTTGATTATTTAACATTAAATGCGCTGGTCCTTCACTCTGGAACGCTTTACCAATGAACATTCGTACCTTGTCATGTTTGAAATTGTTTAAAAGTCATATGCGACATTAATATTTAGTATCGCTTGATTAATACAACCCATGCGATATGCGATACACAAGCAATCTACATATATATACTTAGATAAACATTTACATATGCAAAGAAAGAAGAAGAAGAAAGAAGATGCCTATCGATTTACTGTCTTGAATTAGACAACACGTCAATTCTGTCTAAGATAGGCCTATCAAGTCTTCAGGCACTCAGAAAAGTAGAACAGGTCGTCAAGGCCAATACAAATGCGTTCACAGTGCTTCAATGAACCTGTTTAAACTGGCAACGAAACAGTGGCCTGCCTATAACCAACTGTGCGACCTGTTGTGATGACTATCCCTGCAAAAATGTGTTTTAGGGTAAAGTGATGGTGCTCTAATTTTAGACAAATGGGTGGAAATTAATGCCTGCATCCGCCAGACATTACAAATTTGAGCTTTATGCATATTTTGTTGTGGATACCTTGCACTTTGTGTTTACGTTTCGTGCGTTGTTCAACTACCGTGTAAGCGGCAACAAAGTTATGTTTTCGTCAACAAACAGGCCATTAAATTAATTGTTCGAATTTTTCCGACAATGAACGCAGTGCAACCAAAGTGCATTCCATTGTATTCGTCGATGACAAACATATTAAATAAACAACTTACCATGTCTCTAAAGTATGGAGGTCATTGACTTATTGCCTCCATTTTTGTATCTAGCAACTAGCCTTTAAGTTGTTATAGTCTCATTAAACGAACCGGCTTTCTGCATGTATCATTGTAACTACAGCTGTTTTAGGCGCAATAAAAAGACATCGGCGGACGGTAGACACAAGTTGCTTTATATAAGCATGCAAAACATAATTTTAATGCGCCTTCATTCTGCTTTTCCGTGACTGTCGCGAATTTGTCTAATTACAAAAGAGCCTAGTTTCTGCTTTTCAAATTTCTACTTACAACTTCCCAATTACAAAGTGTCTTCCTTAGTCATCATTACCAACAAATGTGATACAGCCTTACACAAAAAAACACCAAGACAAACTCTAACAAAAAGCGAGCACAGCCCTTGCAACATAGTTCTAGGGAGACTCGGGCATTGAGCGTCAGCTCAGCTCAGCGCGTTTTCTCCATCAATGGAATCAGCCACTCCCAGAGGACCTGACTGGATAAGGATTTCACCTGTAGTCACCACAGAGGAAGACAAATTCGACAAGGGTTTCAACCAATCCAAGATTCTACCTTGTGCGTTCACTACACTCCCAGTTCACAGCTGCCACAGCATCAGTAGCCCAATGTAGAAAAGGTCTTACGTGATCTTCGAGGTCTCCTCCATCCAGTCAATTCTGTTTAGTTCAAGTTGCTTTGCGTAAATATTTTGCTTCCATCGTATACAAGTTTTATAGCTATATTGTCACATGTTATCGTATGGTGAAACATTTGTATTATTATTTTTAATATTATATATAAATCATTATTTTTTATCAGAGGTACATATATTCTCTCAGCAACAAAAGAATAGCATAGGACCAAGAAATTCATCTGGAACTATCAGTCCTCGTCCCTACTGAGGTCTGCAAACGTGTCTCTGAATGCAACAGCATTATAACACTGTGTGCAAATTAAAAGTCGCTGAAAAAGAGAATAAAGGGTTGTCTCATGCAGATCACCAGAAAGAACAGTTAATTGGCCACCCAATTCAGAAATAGACCTCAGTGCTTTCCAATTTAACTGCTCCCATTGTCTTAAATTAAATTGGAACCGAAGCTGTGTGATGGTGGAAGACCTGAATATTTTGCGTATTTATGAATTCCATCTCGTTCAGCTGGAGTGAAATGATATGAAAGAAACAGTGACGTAACTTGGCAAATCTACGGCACAACAAAAGCACCTATAGGTATCAGCACATTACATCAATATGACATTCGTTACATAGGTTGCCCATCGAGTGAAGAATCCAGTTGTAAATCTCTCTAATACCTGGAGTCGAAAAGTAATATATCTAAATCAGCCGACCTATCTCAGCCTTACTTCTGATGCCTCTGACCGATAGGAATGCGACTTGTCTTCCCCCCCCCCCATGGATTTTGATTTTAATTGCAACTTCACTTGAAGCGACAATCGATTGATGCCTTGGGCGCTAGGAAAACGGCGTCAGAGAAGTCATTAGGTTCGATTAGAATAGATACATGGTACCAAACGACTTAGAAAATTGTGCAGAATTGAATCGGAATTTAGCAATTCGAGTCTTCCGTACCAAATTTTTGCGCTGCAATTTATTCATTTAGCGTAATGCTCGATTATTGATGTGAGACCGCCACACGCTTTTTGAGTATCTGGGCAACGTATACATCGCACCTATAGGCCGATATTTTTCGTTCTTAAACACACCGGTCAAAGCAGCCTTTCGTAAATTCTGCTGAAAATCTCGAAGATGAGCCATCCATTCACGTCCGAATACATGGTGGAAGGCGAGATGGTGTCGACTCAGACAGATGTCGATGCTACAAAACTTCACGAAAAGCTCGAAGAGTCCATCTCTTGTAAATGTCAGAACATGCCAAGACGGAACATGAGTAGTTGCGAGAATAAGTCCGACATTGACGGACGTCAGACTTGTCCAGATGAAGAACCTCTTGGCGACTTGGAAAAGATAAAAGAGGAGATGAATATAAACATCACAGATACGGAAAGAATGAGTTTTTTCAAGATTGTGGGAATGGCTTTGTATCTTCAGATGAAAATCTTTGCACAAGAAGTATCCATTATGGGTTTGTCTTACTTGGTCAAGCCATCATCCTCCAAAATCGGTTCCGTTATCCGTAAGGTTACGTGGACAATGCTTCTCCTGTTCGGAATAGGTTTCATGGTTTTCCAGATTCAAGATCGCATATCTTATTATCTGACATATCCAACCATTGTCAGCTATCGGATATCTTACAACCGATCTCTACGCTTTCCTACGGTAACCATCTGTCCCGAGTATATTATTAGCAGAAAGACTCTCTCTTCTCTCGGTAACTAAGCCAATTTTATTTTATTTGCCACTAATCACAAATTCATTCTAATCAAACGACAGTTTGTGTTTATTTGTGCATTTTGCGGTGCATTTATTTATATACATTGCGCTTTATTATATCTTCTTGTGATAGTAGTTGAAGATGCTGTGGTTGTACTAGAGGTATTAGCACTGTAGGAGTAGTGCTAGTAGTAGATGTAGTTCTAGTAACAATAACATGGCCCTAGCAGATTTTAAATGGTTTCAACCCATTCTATCTATAATGCCTAGAGTTTTGGCATTTGTAGCATGCCTTCCATGGGATATTTAACCCTTTCTGGCTTCCGTCGGAAGCACCACATCTTTGCAATCCTCCGCCTGTTCAACTGTAATATGCCCCAGGATTGTACTAATGTGATGGCCTGAGAACCATGACTGACTGATTCGATTGCTCCATTCTCGTGAGGAAACTTCCTCCATAAATAGTATGCCTGTTACCGCCCTGTCATTCGGAAGTACCTTGGAGCCTTACCGGTTTCCATAGCAACAGCTGAACTTGCTAGGTCCGATGGGACACGTTTCGAGTCAGGGACTCTTGTCCCCTGAGAAAGCGGCAAATGCCTGGCTTATAACTCCACTGTTAGTGCCACCCCGGCAGAACCGTATCGCGCCAGATCAGCTGAGAACGCGTTCGCTGCAGCTGGGATTGCAGAAAGAGAATTATCGAAATCCAGTTCCATTCTGTCGTTATTATTTTTATTATTGTTGCTGTTGTTGTAATTGTTGCCGTTCTTATTATTATTATTATTATTATTATTATTATTATTATTATTATTATTATTATTATTATTATTATTATTATTATTATTATTATGAGTGTTCAGTAGTTTAACATGGAAAGGTTCCGGAAAGCAGATGAATCTCCCTTGCTGGACAGCCAACGAGAGTTTTTGGAGGAGTTACCTGGAATCCAATGGAGAGTGGATTATATTAGTCAACCCTTGCCCTAACTCCGACACTGCATATGTGTCTGAAGCTGTCTCATCCCACATGAGACACCCCCGCGAAACCACTGGATAGGAGTCACTTCATTCGTTTGCCATCTTCCCTCGGTTCCTTCTGAGCACGGATGCTCTCTTTGCCAAGCGCTCTTCATATAATATCGTTAAACACGCTTAGGAGATAAATCGCCATCAAGCGATTCAGAATGCTCTCGCTCGTGCCGTCACCAAATCTCACAAATACCATCACATCATTCCTGTTCTCAAATCACTTCACTGGCTTAAAATACCAGATTGAATAGAGTACAAGGTCTTATCTCTCACCTACAACACACTTCAGTCCTCCCAATCCTCCTATATTCGTCAATTATTTAAAATCCAATCACTCCGTTCAACCCGCTCCTCATCTGTCCCAACACTTCTTCCCCCCCCCCCGTAACCTCATCCTTAAAATTTGGAAATCGCTTCATAGCCATAGCTGCCCCACCCCTCTGGAATAAACGTCCACCAGAATTACGACAATTAATTGGCCCATCATACGGACTCACCAACACTTCACCTCTTTCAGTTTCTGCGCAAGTCTTTCACTCAAGACTGAAAACACTTCTTTTCCAAAAATCTTAACTCTCTTCTCGTTTCAATTTCAAACATCATCCACCGTAGCCGTCCGACTGTCGGACTACCTGACTCCTGGATCTTGACCTTGAATCGAACTCTAGTGCCTATCGATTTTGTTTTTACTGAGCGCCTGTGAAAAAGCTGGTTCCCGCGACTTAGCTTTCGTTGGGCTCTGTAGAAATCTCGAAATTACGATTACAAATAATAAGAGTGGTGGTAGTAGTAGTAGAAGAAGAAGAAGTAGTAGTAGTACAACTAATAGTGGTAGTGGTAGTGGTGGTGGCGGTGGTAGAAGTGGTAGTAGTAGTAGTGGTAGTAGTAGTAGTAGCGGTAGTGGTAGTAGTAGTAATAGTAGTAGTAGTACCAATTATAATAATTGTAATAATAGTATAGCCATTGCTGTAACGAACTGGGTCTTGTGTTACGAGGTCCGGAGCACTTTTGAGTAGTTTTCTTGAAGTGCTGCCTTATAAATGTCCAATTACCACAATGATTACTAATGCGGAAGTGAAAGTGGCAAGTGGGTTTCGTTTGCGGCTGCAACCCTCATCAATATCGCTTTGAAAATTTGGTTGGCCTTGATGGCTACCATAGCCTCGTTTTGCAGATTGGCTTTCGGGCCTTCTCTCCCTCATCATGCTCCAATGAGACAGTTTGTCGTGCCTTACAGAAAGCTGAATGAGGAAGTACACTTGTTACTTTGTTCAGATGGCAATGTCCCAGACGAGGCTAAAATGATTCCTTGAGTAGTAGCAAAATATCTGGCCTAGAATGTTACAGTCATAACGGGATATAATAGAAAAATTACTTTCCTCCGTTATTGATAATCTATCCCATCAGGGCTTTCATGCAGTCGTCTTTGCAACATCTTTCTCATCGAAAAAATCATCAGGGCAGAATAGCCATGCAAAACACGTTTACCCTATTTTTGTAACCCTGGGGAATCACTGGTACCTGGGGTAGAAAAATGACCCATATAATTATATGATGATAATAACAAATTCTGTTATTATTTCAACTTATGGATGTGCCCATCAAACTATCTTCGTAAAGAAATATGTTTCTGTTGTGGTCTGAATTGAAAATTTCTGTTCACTTTGAACTTAGGCTAAAATTGCCCATCGCTATCAAAACACTGGGCTCGATTAATTCTTTCGAGATAAGTTCATCCGTGAGGTTTCTCGTAGCCTTTCGACCAATCCGGAGAGCTACGCCATGTCAATTTCCTTCTCCAGCGCCTTTCCATCTGTATTCAACGCTATAATGCCACTGCAATTCGAGGCACGTTTGTTGAAGTTGTGAAGGACGAAGCCTGAATTACCAGATACCCATTAACAGCTCCTAGTATAATTTTTGTCCCTGAGGTATTCGCGTTAAGAAAATTATTACTGAAATTACTATTTCACCTGAAATAGTAATTTCTTTGTCATCTATAGCCTAACTTTAGTAATTTGAAGCATGTTATTGTTTAACTTAAGAATTGTGACGAATTGTATTTTTACTATAGGAGCCAGGCTCCAACTTCCCTGGGTAGAATGTAGGCCCACATGCCAGGATGATACCGATGAACTTTTGCTTTCCAGGAAAATACGTCGGGATCCAGCTTTGCGGAGTTCGGCGGTAAACTCCGCAAGTCATTCTTGTAACCCCATAAGGTCATTATACCGGATAAAAGGCAGGATATCTTTAGCTGGTGTAAATTTAAATCAGACAACGAAACACACGTTTATATATAATGCTCAATTGCACATTACAGTCAAGCAGCTGACTCTTCTGTACGTATAAATCAATCCGTTATCTCACAGAAAATATACTACGCTTGGCTTAAGGCTGCCACCCCTGGATTGTAAAATTGCTAATTGTTCGAGTCTTTGTAAGTAGCAACTTTAAATAGACAGTGCAAAAAGAAACTTTTAAAAATTCGGTACACACATTTTGCGATATGACACCTTTTGTAGGGTTGAGAGAAAGAAATAGTAATAGTTAACGGAATCAATGAATCTGTTGCAATTCAAGCTGCATTTGAGAGGCTGTTGGTCCCTTGAGTTCAAACGAAATGGATAGGTATTTCCCCAGATACTTGCCCTTTTACCCTCAAGAGAGCAAAGGTCAAACTATCCTAACTACACGTACATAACAAAGAGAGATCTTCTCCTAGGGGTCTTAACACTGGTCACCATTGTTTGTTGCTCGGCTGTAGTCCCTGTCTCTGTGAAGACGACGATCGTCCAGCTCATACAAGCCTCCTCAGCACGCCAGAGAAGTCACCACCACGAGAAGAGGCCACCAGAAGAACCAACTCACTCCATCGCCAGGGGAATCATAGAGAGACGGGCCTCCCATTTTTCTTATATGTAGGGTTGCAACTCTGTCCCCACTTCTGGCCCCTCACACTTCGTAGATTTCAAAGTCAGTACCTTTGGGCCTTCATGATACTGAGACAATAAGGTAAACCTGAACCCAGCCGAACGTTCAACAAGCCCTTCTGCCAGTCAGGCTGTACCTGTTACATTTTCTAGACCCACAGGCCTGCCTACACCGGTTCCAGCAAGACTCCTCTGTCCACCCAGCTTGCTTTAATCTCTCTTAGCAGTGAATTTCCCTTATTTTCACGTTCATTCACCCGGTGTCAGATATCTAGTGCCAGTTTCACTCAGCAGAACTAGAATTGATATCCCCACCTTTACCGAGTGAAACCCACATCTCTAAAATATAATAATTAAGTAAGTAAGTATATTGTTTATTAACCAGTAACTAATCGCACATCTTTTACAAGTGTTTAAGAACACGAGAAAAATTTAATATGCAAAGAACATCCTAACAATAAAACATTTAGGAGTTGAATTATCTGCGGGAGGAATAATACGGTCATGAGTGTGGAGTTTTCATTGGCGGGAATAGCTGATGTAAGACATGGTTTGGGTTGTTCAAGACTGCTTTAAAAAGACAAGCATCGGCTATTCCACAGAGTTCATCGAACGTCGGGGAGTCCTCAGAAAGATAGTGGAGACGCACAAGTCTCCGCATCAAAGCCTGGAGACGAGCTCTAGCCTGTGCCCCAGCATAGCCCCAGCATAGCCCCAGCATAGCCCCAGCATAGCCCCACCACGCGGGAGAGGCGTACAGCATCCTGGTCAGTGGTGAAGCTCGGAGGGCGTCGTAGAGCCGAGGGCCAGTGAGGCTATTTACTACAAGAATTTGTATGGCGTGTAAAGACTGGCAAGCCTGGCTATGAATCCGATCAATATGATAAATCAAAACTTAGCATACTTGATAGGGTAACACCCAATACTGTCATATCTGGTAGCTTGCCTATACATGTTGTTATCAGGTCCAGAAATGATTATATTTTAAATCTACATCAGTTCAGAAGAAGTGAACTACTAGTCTGCTTCCTCGCAGTATGTTCTTCAATTAGTTTATCTAATGAGATGTTTCTGCTGTGATCTGAATCGAAAATGTCTGTTAAGTTTCAACTTAGGTTAAAATTGTTGCAGGTCCCGCAGCACAAGCCTTTGCTTCCCTCAGTGTGCCCCCTATATCGGAGATCAGATCATCTGACGTCAACAGTAAACTTCTTTTTCCACAATCGGATTTCGATTGGGAATTCTTGTACGATAATAATGGCATGCAAGTGGAGGAAACGCTGTTCGAGGTACGACGTAATATCGCATTACCTCTAACTGTATCACACTAAAACGCTTCACATCGCTTTGCTTTATGCGGCGTTGCAGGTTTTGTTTTGTTTTGGATCACACAAATTAGCAGGCTTGCTTAGCATCTGATAAGGCTATTTAATACTCTCTAAGAAAGACCTACTGCTGGTTTCAACACCTTCAGCGACAGGAATCCATCAATCCGATTTTAGTCTAGTGTATTAGTACTATAAACAACCTGAGCTCTTTTTATCCATTGGAATTTGGTATCGGCGAAAGAAGAGCCGGATTTAACACTATGCGGAATATGCTGCTGCACGGAACCTCCGACGACAAAGGTTCCCGACTGGAGTCTGAATTTTTCCGTAGTTTCAAAAAAGCATAGAATTCATTATCTTAGCCATACGTTCATAAGATCAAGTAATTGGTTTCTATTTTTAAAAAGAATTTGGAATCCTTGCTGCTTACGGCATGATCACATCTCATATCATATCGCTTTGTATCGCCTTATATCACTTCGAATCAGTTCTGCCTTGGCGAAAAGACTTTGCACATTAACTTGTAAGTTGTAGTCACAATTGAATACAAGTGCCAGCATTTCAAAAGAAACTCTTTAGAGGCGCCCTCGACCTGACAACACGCAAACGCGTAGACCTGGTTGGTAGAGCTTACAAGAAAGAGGCACAAAAAGGCCAATAAACTCGTTTCTGCACATTGCTCAGCAACTCATTCCAGAAAGATCGGTACAGCAGCGAAGCTTCTATGCTGGACTGTATAAGTTCGGGCGGGCGGGACAATTGAATACCATTTCACCTGCGGAAACGTCAGGAATGAAAAAACCATAAACTTGTCATCATGTTATTGTCTCTATGTACGGTATATTCATTTTATAATAGTGAAAAATTTTTGCAGTGTTCGTTCCAGGACCGGCCTTGTAATCTGAGTGACTCCATTAAAAGGATAAAGACTGATATGGGATATTGTTTCGCATTCAATCCAGGTAAGCATGGTACAGTGTTCGGTAGACGTGTAGTAGCCTACAATTTATGAGAATATCGGTGTCCTCAAATGTGAGCTGATAAGATTCGCCGCTGTATAATGAAATCTACATTCACAGTTGCTTTACGGATGTTCGTTTCAAAAGGTACTCCTATAAAGACTCACTGTGGATCTTCTCTGTTCGTTACTTTTATACGTAGGTGGTGATTTATGTAGAGACAGTGCAGAGTTATAAATGGGTCACCACTAGTCAGGCTATTTCAGTTATTTATATACATATTTAATATCCGTTCACAGTCCAACCACACTACAGCAAATAGTCAATGATCTATCAAACACTGCACTATCAGCATATCATGAACATATGCTAAGCTTCCTAAGCCAGCATCGAATAAACTATTATCTATTATAAATTTCTTCAAATAGACCTCACTCGATCGCATGTTCTCCCAGAATGGGAGAGGCTTGGTAGATCTTGAATGTCGACTCCCCAGACGATTGGCCGCCAATTTTCACTGGTCAGCTGTGGCGCTTCCTTACCTTTGAACCTTTTGATGGCACAAAGACGCTATATTAATTAGAGCAGCTGCTTGAAAAGCGCCATGCTTCAATTTAGATCACAAATTGAGTGCACATAACTTAAGCAACTGTTCTTTACATATGACTAATCTAGATATTTGGCTCGTTAATAGATAGTCACAGTTCCAGTTTGAAAGATTCGTATATATTGTCAAATTATTCTTCAGCAATGTCATCAACAATCAAGCATTTAGTAGAACACTTAGGTAAATACCAATGGCCAGTAATTCTAACTATATATACAGTTTATAATACTTCCCTTCCCAGCGCGAAGCTCTTTCTGGAATCCAGTTTCTTTAGTCCTTGGATACCAGTTCACCGTTTTGAAACGGCCGCAGAACTGTGCAGAATTCCTTTTGGTTTTCTCTGTGTGTGCGAAGATGACGAAATCCGCAAGCGGTCAGTCCTTCTTCTGGGCGAAACAACATCAAGGGTTGGCGTATAATCCCTTTCAATCGTTCTTGACAATTAGTCCGCTGTCTAAACGCTTTCGTACTAAGACAGTTCGCCTAAGATTCTCAACGTTCGATTGTCTATACGTGCTTAGATCAATCGACTATCGCTACGTTGAAGATTTTACAGTTTCTCTCAACAGCGATGATGATAACTGGATACATCCAATGTTCAGTTACTTCGTCCGATTCGACACTACTTCGATCGGTGAGTCTATGGACATATTTAATACTGCCACGACGACTCATTAACTACGAGTAACGCAATATTTAATCCTCTTTAAAGTGCTGAAACTCGATTTCATTTCACGAGAAATGTTTAGCCATTTTTTATCGGTCCTTTCTCTACCGTGGCTCAACACAAGACTGCCTTAACTTCATCGTTCTACCGACTAATTCGCCGTCATAGTTCGTCATAGTTCGTCTGCTCCGATCTGACGCAATCTGCATACGTGGTTTCCACGGTGATCAGCTGTTTGAGTTTTAACGGCTTCTTCCAATTTTGCCGATTCATCGTCTGCATCAATCCAATTGGACGACTGACGTTCTCTGTAGCGCTCAGTCAAACCACCCCAAACATCCAGCTAAACTAACTGACATCTAAATATTTACTTATGCTGGCCCATTTATTAATAATAGAACTCTACCTATTCTATAGCTGGCCGATTAATCTTAATCTAAACCTTAATTATCTACTCTAGCAAGACTATACACTAAATTCAACATTAGGAAGCATGCAAATCTAATACATTATAACACTAACCAAATGTGCAATTAATGGGGTTCGCTACAACGTGACGTCCAACAACAGCAGCCGTCCAGATGAACGTCCGACTTCTCTCTGTCGCTGTCGTCGAATCGCTCTTTTCGAATTAGCTTCGTCTAAGCTTAATTTTTTTCGTTCCCTTGCCGACAGACACGTCGACCGTAGATTCACCTCGAATTGACTATCGTTGTTCCGGAGCTAGTGACTCAATAGATCCGGAACAACGATAGTCACTGGATGACAGTACATTATCTATTGGACTATGATAGCCCAATAACGGTCGAATAAATCATTTGCAAACGAATAAATCACTTTCAAATCGTTCCTTTCTTGCAAAGACCGTCGTAGATCACACGGTACTTAACGGCAGATTCATAGTTATAAGAGTCCTTTCGCTCAGCGTTGTGAGCGCAAGTGAAGAAATAAACGTAAAGCTTTGCCGTGCTTCTATGAAAATCGGCTACACATGGCCAAACGATTACAGTTGACCGTTGAGTTCCGATTTCTGCATCTGGCTCCCTGCTTTTGGTTTAGTCCAAAGCATAAAGAAAAAGCAACAAAACATACTTTCACGAAAACACTAGCAGGGTCCTACGGACCCAGCAAAAGACTTGTTCGTCTTCTCCACCCACGGAATAAGCCACTCCCAAAATCTTGACTTGGTTATAATTCCATTCTTAGCCGAGTCCTAACATGCTTAGACAAGTTAGGCAATGGTTCCGTGTCGCAAGTCAACCAGACCAAGTGCTGGGTAAAATGCTTTTAAAATGTATTTCAAATACCAATTACAGATACATTTTTCAAAAGCATTTGAAATACAAATACAAAATACAGTTTGCCAAAGGTATTTGAAATAGAAAATACAAATACATAGTTGTATTTTGTATTTAAAATACAAAATGAAACCACTTGAGCTAAGGCCGAAGCACACACAGTAAGCACATTAGATGCTTTCTGTGAAATTTTACTTTGTTAAGAATGCTGCATTTTGCTGGAGTAATGGTTCAGTGTCAAGTAAGTTTTCAAATCAATTTTCAGATTGTACAGAAGTTGTCAAATTCTCTCCAGCACTTAATCCATCTAGGCTAAATTGACATAAACAATAAATTCTAAGATTCACTAAAACAATAAAGTCTGATAGGCAGCCCTGAACATATAAACCTACAAAGTCCGCAAAAAATCTGTTATAATCAACGCACAAATATTACTATCTCAGGCGGCCATCAAACTTCGACGAGTGTTCGTAACAACTTTTGCCTCATTCATAAACACTGAATATAACATATACCTACACAAATGTTGTGTATGTATATATTTTGCTATAAAGTATTAAACTATTTCGATACTCGAAACTTCCAAACTGTTGAAAGTATGTGTATATTGTTAGAGTCGGCCCACATGGAAGCCCCGGAGAGAGGGAGTGTCGGAAGGATGGGCCGTCTCTTTGGGGGGCGTAACCCCAGAATCCCTATAAAAGGGAAAGTTTCTGTTAGTTGACTGAGCTTGGCTAGTTAAGATAGGCTGAGTCCTTCGAGACTGTGTTCCTGTTAGTCGCCAAGACTCCGTTTTCCGTGCTGATGTAAAGGTCCTCCGTCTGTAGGAGGAACCTGCGAGGTTTTGTGTTCGAGTTGTTCGCTGATGTAAAGACTTCGACTTGTGGCTTCTAAACAGCCGTCGACGTTCTGTCTGATGTCAGGTATTTTGTGATTTTGTGTTGTGCTAAACCTCTTGCACGAGTAAATATACTTTTTATCTCTACCCAAGCGAGTTTATTGCGTTTTGCTAAGACTAGCACACAACATATGGGGGCTCGTCCAAACGTTTTCCTAGCTTAGAGCGGAAACTTTGATAAATTGTGTTTGTAAAAGTTGAAAAGTGGAAATTTGAAATTGCTGAGGGGGTTATCCGATAGGTTTTTACTAAGGTAAAATGGAAACGCCCGTTGCAGGCAAACCACTCGAACTCGACGACATTTTTGATATGTCGGTCGAAGAGTTGCGCCGAGAATTGGAGAAATTGGGACAGGAAAGTAAGGGGCTAACTAAATTACAATTGCAAAAAGCATTGTCAAAATTTGTAACGCCGAAGAAAGCGGAGAAAGAGGAGTGGCGTTTGAGAATGAAGTCCCAAGAATTGAAAGCTGCTAAGGTGGCACAAGAAGCGGAAATGCAGGCAAGAAAAGAAGAGAGAGAGAAAGAGAGAGAGTTTGAATTAGCGAAATTAAAGCTGGAAGCAGAAGCCAGAAAAATGGAAGCCGAGACAGAGGAAAGAAAATTACGAGTAGAGGCAGAAGAAAGAAAGTTGCGAGTACAAATGGAAGCGGAAGACAGAAAATTGAGGTTAGAAGCAGAGGAAAGAAAAGCGGCAATGGAGTTGGAAGAGAAGAAGTTGCTAGCGGGAATGGAAGAGCAGAGAAGACATTATGACTTGGAAATGAAAAGGCTTGAAGGAGTGACAGAGGAACCGGAAGTTCGAAGAGAAGGAGGAATATTTCGTATTGCGTCGGCTGTTAAATTTGTTCCAAAATGGGAGGACACTGACGTCGAACATTATCTCCTTTCTTTTGAAAAAGCTATGTCTATTCATGGGTTCCCTAAGGATAAATGGACAGCGTTGCTCCATACGCAACTTACAGGGAAAGCACAAAAAGTTTTTCCGAATTATCGATAGAAGATTGTCAAGATTATGATATTTTGAAGCAGGCCTTGCTTAATGCTTATGCACGAGTGCCGGAATATTATCGAAAAAGATTTCGCTCGTTAACAAAACGATCCGTTGAAACCTATTCTGCGTTTGCGTTTCGCCTAAATTTGCCATTTCAAAGATGGTTAGAGGGGGAAAATGCTTTGAACGATCTTGCAAGAGTGTTAGAAGTCTTTAAACTGGAACAATTCGTGAACTGTTTACCGTTTGAATTGCATAGATGGATAGTAGATAAGAAACCAAAGTCTCTATCCGAAGCTGCGAAATTGGCTGATGAATACGCTGTGTTATATCAACCGTTTCGCGTAGATACAAATGGGGGTTCCAAGGTTGAGGAAAGTCGTGGATTTGTTGGTGGAAAGAATACATGGAGGCAAGATTCAAATTCGGGCCCTAGTACTATGGGAAACAAAAAGGAGTTCCCAAAGGGGTTCAGTTCGCCAGTTAGGTGCGTATACTGTAGAAGGATTGGCCATACGGTTTCAAGTTGCTTTGCATTGAAAGACAGACCAGGAATGGGAAGGGCAGATAATGCAAATACTGTTCCAAAATCTTGTGGGTTGGTGCAAACGAGGTCAACAGGGTCGGAGGAGACTTTGGTGGATAGCTATAAGAACAGGATAGATGAACGTTATTTACCTTTTTGTTCTGACTTAATGTTGCTGGATGGTAATAACGCTAGGCGCAGAGTTGTGTGTTTGCGTGATTCTGGGTCACTCCAAAGTCTTGCTAGTCGGGAATTACTTAGACCTACGGAATATAAGGACACGGGTGACATTAGACTCATTCAGGGGGTCAGTGGTACGGTAACACAGGTGCCTTTAGTTGAACTGCAGGTAGAAGGTGATAAACTGCACGGGACAATCCTTTGTGGATTAATTCACAAATTGCCAGCGGGTATCCATGTCCTCATTGGAAATGATTTGGGTGTGCAGGATTTTCCACAGGGTGTGGCTGTTGTTACGCGGGCTCAGGCTATGGCTAGCGGTGACCTAGATGAGACGCGAACAGGTGTGAAAAGTGTTGCTTCGGATAAACCGGAGAATATTGTTGAAGATTCGGATATGGAAGGATTGGATCGATTGTGGGAGGATTGCGAAGAGAGACAGTGTGAAATAGGAACGATTGTTTCACGGGAACAGTTAATAGCGTTGTAAAGGGCAGATAATACATTACGTCCGTTGTTTGATGTGGTAAAGGCAGGTAAAGATCAGGATGAATGGAGTGCGTATGAATTGAAGAATGATGTACTTGTTAGACGCTGGCGGGATAGACAGACACCTCAGGATTTGGGTGTGAGACAAATTGTTGTGCCGTCTGGTTTGAGAAATAAATTACTTCGGGTGGCCCATGATATCCCTGCGTCAGGGCATTTGGGCACTAAGAAAACGTTAGACCGTTTATTACGTCATTTCTATTGGCCTGGTGTTTATCAAGAAGTACGCACTTACTGCCGATCTTGTGATGTTTGCCAACGGTTAGGAAAAGGGGTTCATCAGATTCGGGCGCCATTGGTGAATTTGCCTGTGATCTCGGAAGCATTTTCACGCCTTGCTATCGATATTGTCGGACCATTGCATACTTGTGAGAAATCTCGAAATAGATTTATTCTAACTGTTGTTGATATGGCTACGCACTTTCCTTTAGCGTTTCCGTTGAGAACGCATACCGCAGCTGAAGTTGCTAAGGCACTTATTTCTGTGTTTACTATGTTTGGGTTTCCTAAGGAAATTTTATCGGATTGTGGGTCAGATTTTCAATCCGAACTGATGCAAATTTTCTTAAATGAATGCAAAGTCTTTCAGTTGAAAACTAGTCCATATCATCCGCAAACCAACGGTTGTTGTGAAAGGTTCCATAGGACTTTGAAGGATATGTTGAAGGCTATTGGAGAAGATTTCCCTGGGAACTGGGATGAAATACTACCATGGGTTTTGTTTGCCTATAGAGAAGTGCCGGTTCAGGGATTGGGTTTTTCCAGTTTTGATTTGGTTTTTGGCAGAGGAGTGAAGGGTCCTTTACAACTAATAAAACAAAATTGGTTGAAAGATGATATTGTTGATGATTTGTCTAAAACTAATCTGATTGATTTCGTGTTGGATTTACGAGAGAGGATTAGATATTCTATTCAATTGGCAAATGAAAATGAGTTCGTGGCGAAATCTAAATCTAAGGCATGGTACGATAAGGCTGCCAAAACTGTTGCGTTTGAAAAAGGTGATAAGGTTTTGCTTTTGTTGCCTTTAATTGGAAAACCTTTACAGGCGAAATATTGCGGACCATATGTGGTGTTGGAAAGGTTGGGTGAGGTCGACTACGTGGTGAGTACGCCAGATAGGCGAAAGAGTAAGAGAATTGTGCATGTCAATTTGATGAAAAAGTACATTGAAAGATCGAATTCTTCTGATATTGATAACTTCGTGAAGACTGTTTTGCCAGTACAGGTCACTTCTGATGTTGAAAACTTGGTTGTTGCAAAATGTCGCTTGGATGATGTCGTTACATCTCATTTAGATTCGATGCAGACTAATGATTTAATTACGCTTTTGTCTGATTTTGAGTGTGTATTTAGTGACACTCCGGGAAAGACGACGTTGATAGAGCATCACATCGAGTTGGTTCCAGGATCTCGACCGGTGAGACAAACGGCATACCGTATGAGTCCGGATAAACTGAAAGGGGTGAATGCGGAAATAGAGGATCTCCTCAAAGCAGGTATCATTGAGGAATCTGATAGTCCCTGGGCAGCGCCTATAGTCATGGTGCCTAAGGCAGATGGTTCAAGTAGATTGTGTACGGATTTCAGGAAGTTGAATGCGATGACAGTACCTGATCCTTTTCCTATGCCTAGAGTCGAGGATCTCATAGATAAAGTTGGGAAGGCGAAATATCTATCTAAACTTGATATGACAAAAGGTTATTGGCAAATACCTTTAGATAAGGATTCTATTCCTTTAACTGGATTTGTAACGTCACATGGGCATTTTCAGTGGAAATTTATGCCTTTTGGTTTGCGAAATGCACCTGCTACTTTTTCACGTTTAGTAAGGAAGTTATTTTCTGGGTTGGAAAGTTTTTGTGCTGCTTACCTAGATGATACGATAATTTTCAGTACAACCTGGCGTGATCATTTAATGCATGTACGAAAGGTGTTGGCTGTGATTAAGAAGTCTGGGTTGACTTTAAATGTAAAGAAATGTGTGTTTGCGAATGCGGAAATCGACTTCCTGGGTCACCATATAGGGTTAAATGAGATTCGGCCAAGAATTCAGAAGGTCGAGGTGTTGCTGAACTTTCCCAGGCCCAGGAATAAGAAACAGGTACAATCGTTGTTGGGTCTGGCGGGGTATTATCGTCGGTATTTGCCCCATTATTCCGAAATTACGTTGCCTCTGACTGCGTTGTTGAAAAAGAATACAAGGTTTGAATGGTCGCAGGATGCGGAAAAGGCTTTTGTGGAGCTTAAATCGAGATTAGTGTCTCGTCCAATTCTAAGGCCACCTGACTTTGATAAACCATTTTTGATGTCTGTGGACGCGTCTCAGTTTTGTGTGGGAGCTTGTCTATTTCAGATTGCGGACGAGATGGAACACCCGGTGTGCTACCTTAGCCGGAAGCTCAAGATACACGAGATCAACTATTCGACTGTGGAGAAAGAGGCCCTCGCTTTGGTGGTAGCCGTGAGAGCCTTCAGCGTCTACTTTGGTTCGGCGCCGGTTACTGTATTTACGGATCACAGTCCGTTACAGTTTATAAGTACAATGGCCAATTCAAATCAAAAATTACTTCGCTGGAGTCTGGAATTACAACAGTACTCCTTGAACATTGTCCACCGACCTGGACGGTGTAACCTGTTGCCCGACCTTTTGAGTCGGCCTTCGGTCATTTGAATGTGCAGTGAACTATTGTATATTGTCGTTTTATTTTTCTGTTGTTCTGCGAGTTACATTGTGTATAGTTAAGTTATTCCTTGTGTATAATTGTTTCTCTTGCATTTTGGGTTTTGTTGTTTTAACGCTGTATGTTCGTTGGTCGGAAATCCACGGATTTCCTCTCTTCGTGGTGTGGGGGTATGTTAGAGTCGGCCCACATGGAAGCCCCGGAGAGAGGGAGTGTCGGAAGGATGGGCCGTCTCTTTGGGGGGCGTAACCCCAGAATCCCTATAAAAGGGAAAGTTTCTGTTAGTTGACTGAGCTTGGCTAGTTAAGATAGGCTGAGTCCTTCGAGACTGTGTTCCTGTTAGTCGCCAAGACTCCGTTTTCCGTGCTGATGTAAAGGTCCTCCGTCTGTAGGAGGAACCTGCGAGGTTTTGTGTTCGAGTTGTTCGCTGATGTAAAGACTTCGACTTGTGGCTTCTAAACAGCCGTCGACGTTCTGTCTGATGTCAGGTATTTTGTGATTTTGTGTTGTGCTAAACCTCTTGCACGAGTAAATATACTTTTTATCTCTACCCAAGCGAGTTTATTGCGTTTTGCTAAGACTAGCACACAACAATATAGTTACTCATAGTCAGCTGTATCGTTTCTTGGATATGTGGACGGCGAACGACTTACTTCAAGCAATTATGCATGTTAATACATCAATTATCCAAACGTCGAAACCGTGCGTACAGCTAAGGCAACGAATACACAACTCTTCAACTAAATGCACACAAGGGTGCATATATATATATATACTTTTTCCATGAATACATACATTCCTCAGTCCATAATTTTCCACTTACGATGACGAAGGTGAAATGAAGCTAAGTGCTTCTCTTCTCAGGCTTCCTGTCACCTATGTCACAGCCTCGCTTTTCCAGTCCGTTCCACCGTAAACCTCCTTCGAATCTTCGAGTCACCAACGATTTACTTCACACCTTCTAAACAATCGTAATACTTCTCATTCGCCGTCCACACTAGCCCGTTCTACCTACCCGCCATACAGGTAAATTTTCCACGCATCAGGTGAGTTCTTGCAGTATTGCCCATTTGTGACGCGAATCCATAAGAGCAACTCTTCAGGGAGGCTTTCAGACAATGCGTTTTAGACAATGATGTGACAGCAGTAGAAACTGTTAGACGGAGACCATGATGCTTATATTTCAAACTTACCTGCTGGGGAGATGACCAGCAGTAGGTTAGGAAATAGGCTGCCCCTTAATATTTCTTATTTCATCTGTGATATTGGTGTTATATTGCCGGCAGACCCCGTTCTAATGCAGGAAAAGTGCATTATTCACGTTAGACGTTACTAATTATAATTACAATTACAGCTACAGCGAATCACGTAACGACCCATCCTGGAGCCAGTTATGGACTTCGTCTTGTGCTTTGGGTCAACCAGTCTGACTGTTACCTGGCATTCTCTGCAGGTGTTGGATTTAGGGTAGTTGTTCAGCAATTCTTCACAGAATTTTTGTTTAATCATTGTTTTCTTGCAATGTAACTTCACGCAGCGGCTTACTCTCATACTTTGTGATGTGATATGATGTAACCAGTGGCACGCCAGCTGTAGGTTTTGAGGCTAAGGCCTAAAAAATTTTCACTCAGACAACCCACAAGCGATCAATTACACCGTAAATGTTCCTGGCACAAGTGAATGAATTTCGCCGGCTGCCGAGGTTCGCCCCTGTACTTCTGCTTAGACTCAGTTTACTTTTCGATGTTTTCTCCCGATTTCTGCATGTGTTTGTGCGATTTTGGATAGTGTTATGTCCCAGGCAATAGATATCTCACGTTCTAATCGCCACTGGTCCCCTTCTACCATCCACGAGGTGACAAGTTCCCAGCTGAACAGCTGAACCACAGACTCATAAACCCACTATATATGCCGTCAGCAGCTGGGACAATCCTGGATTTGGTGAGGGAAGGGAAGTCTTTGGAGTGGCATGTACCGTCAACCACGGAGAGGTTCTGCGATCAGTCGTGTGTCGGTCCTGCGCAGACCTCCTTGTTCAACAGACTTTCTGATGCTGCGTCATATGCCATCTCAGAAGCACCCCTGGACCTGGACGGCAACCGTGTGCCTCGAGCTTCGGACCACATCGTCTGCTGTTGTTCCTCATCCTCGAAGCAATTCAGTTCAAGATCTCTAACATGGTGCAACTAGCTATCAACCCTTGACAGGAATCCGCTGGCTGGGCTTGCTTGCCAATTAGAGAACTTCCTGGTTTTTACATTTAAAATTGTTTAGACAAGACAACCATAGAGAGCGTTGAGATCGATTTCTCTTGAGCTACGCTATATATAAAGTTCTAATTACAATTACGATCACCTTCAGTTTTTCTGAGACTGTTTCAAACAGATAACTTTACATTCTGGTCCTTTATAGGTTGTTTTGCATGATCCACGCGAAATGCCTATTACGCAGGATATTGGATTCAGAGTCGGAACTGGAGTTTCAACATCCATTTCATTTTCGCTCCGAAAAGTGGGACATACGTCATACACCAATTACGCAATTATCTTTACATATAATTGCTTTATGTCATTGTTTGCATTGATGCGATAGAATATTTTCTGTAGCTCTTATAAAGGATCTCATATTCCTACCTATTGAACAACTCCGCCACTGCCCTGTTTGGGGGTAATGCCAGTCCCAAGCCTGGATAAAGGAGGAGGGCGACGGCAATGGCCTTTGATGCCGTAAGCTGTCGTTTAACTGTGGAACTACTATTACTACCTATTGAACTGTTCTTTATGCATATTTTGCATATATATCTACTTTCAAATTGCACATATTCATTCCTCTTTTAAAAATGTGTTGGAATGTTTTTATTCAGATTCAAATATTATATGAAAATTCCCTCAGCCAAAATAATATTCCATTTCGATCTGGTGTCAGTATAAAATCTTGGTTGTTTCTTTGTAGGTCTCAATGTTGCCTTCACCGTACGGGGATTGTCGTAAGGACGAAAACTACACGTTCATGAAGTGCATAGGGAATTGCTTAGCAAAATTTGTTATTTATGATTGCAAATGTGAACCGGTTCAACTCAGAGGTATAAATAATACTGAAATATAACTTATATAGCTTTACTTTAGTTTGTGCATGATACACGTAAGCACGCATTTACCTATGAATGTAGGCCTATTTGTGTTAATATTATGTATGTATGTAGGTATGTATGCTTGTGTGTACATTTGCGTATACGTCTCAGGACACTTAATCTTTTAAGCATTTCGCAAAATCACTGCATCGAAATGGCTATCCAGTTTATACAAATAACGTTTCCAAATGCATGGTGAATGAGTCGAATGTTAGAGTACGTATATAGAAATATGTAAAATACAGGTGTGGTTACAATGGGCTCGAGGTGAAGTGCTGCAGCACGGCACCTTCATATCCCCGCTAGCAGAAGAGCGCAGCAGACTCATAGCCGGTTGAATAGAGACTGAAACTCTAAAGCTCCCTGGTGGAAGCCGGTGGGGTTCCGACATTTGAAGCCGTCTCAACAGGATAATGCTGAATGTGATTCGTTCGTTGATCGGAAACAAGTGCAGCAGTTTTTCTCGTATTTATCTCAGACATGAGAAACTTTCGGAGTATCTGCTACAGCTCAGGAGATCAACTTTCCCAGTAACACGTCTCCTTGACCTGAACGAACAGTGAAAACGCAAGAATCCAATCCATTCTCTTCGTTCATTGGTTTGTCCCTTTCCTTTTCAGTCGGCACTAAGCACGCCTGACTCTGCTGCATGTCTCTCCACCCTGTAACTGAACCCACAGAATGTGAACCCACAGATTGCTTGTGATGCGAACGGAATGGAAAGAAGGCGTTCGATGCGAAGGCAAGGTGGAACAAATCGGCGCAGGAAAAGTCGACATCTGCTGGAATCCAGCAGAGACTGTGGAGGAGGTTCTGGTGGAAAAGAGGTCTTTATCCAGTGACCTACAACTTCGGATTGTGACCTCTTTGATGAGCTGCCGGAAATAGATGAACGGAATCTTATAAGTCATCAATCCGTGACTAGAAACTGGTGGAGGCTCCCGGGCGACTGTAACTGGGCTGTAGTCAACTAGTGTGATGACCAAGTCGCGAAGACAACAACATTCGACATTCGTAGGCATAGTGGTGTGCTGCTTTATAATGAAGCCGACGAAGAGCTGTCTAAGCAGCTCGACGCAAAGGCATCCCAGATCACCCTCTTCCACTAGACGAGTAGACGACCACTATAATGTGAGCAAGTTTTCGAGTTCGACTGTAAGCACCCGGAGAAAAGCCCTAGATGACGACTGAGATCCTGGTTGGTGACCACGATCATGGCCGGACTTACTTATGGTCTTCCTCAAGATTTTCATGACCGTCACCGTTGATCTAGAAAATCAGTCTTGGTAGTCTCTGAATTGTAGTCTGTTCATCCTAAGCCAGGCCTCACACAGTGTCATGGCCAATGTTTATAAAATTTGTAACAAAGTCACAACTAAATGTTCGTCTTGGTCGATCCAAAACACTTTAACAAATAAATTATTTGCAGTAGAGTAAGCTTAAATTTCTTCATGAGAAAAAGCAAGAAATTGTGAAGAGTTGCTCTAGAAAGCCACAGTGATTAAAACATGCCATTTGGCGGCATTTCACATAAAAGCTCTTTTGTGAATAATATAACCTGTTTATGCATTTTTACCTAGTTACTACCAGAGAATTTGTTACGTAATTAATCAATAAATTGGCATAAAGAGCATCATGAAAGCAGTTGATGTTATGCACAGTTAGGCAGTTGTTTTGTGGAAATATGGAATATGAATATAACGCTAAAATCAACTGTGTGTGCTTCAAAAGTCGACAAATAATGCTATTTCTGAACGTTGAAACCACATATAACTTTTATACTGAAGCTACTTATACAAAACAGATCTAGACTAACTTTAATTACCAGCCAGAATTTGTCAAGATCGTTAGATCTATCTCAGCTTAGCTGTAATAGGCTTATCTTCATAGTTATTTTTTGTGGATTTAGGTTCAGGCGCAAACGTATGCTCTCCTGATAAGTACTTGTACTGCATGCAGGACGTCCTGAAATGGTTTGTTAGTTCCGGCGAGTCCGGCAAGTGCGGTTGTCCTCTCCAGTGCCATCAAGTCACATATCCGTATTCAATCTCGACAAATCCTTTGTCACAGCATTTTCTCAATTACACGTCGCGAAGGTCGCAGTTCAAGGGACGGAATCTAACGATGTCGAAACTGAGCAAAGAACTCGTCTACCTGGACATTTTCTTCTCTAAATTGAGCTACGTCGACATCCAAACGACTCCTGCCTGCGATTTCCTCACACTGGTTTGCGACATTGGCGGCGCCTTGGGACTAATTCTCGGAGGCACAATTCTTACCATTTTCGAATTTCTCCAGTTCTTCGTAAAACTATTCCAAGAACTCGTCACTTCTGTAAGATTCGCAAAAATGCAACGCCACTGACAGGTCGTTTTGTGATGCGCCTTACATGCACATATCTTTTGTTCTGTAGCCTATGTTTAGCTAAAAGAATACGCTAACTTGGAGTTGAGAGAACTGTTACTTGCAGGCATTTATGGCGTTCGAGGCAGATATTTTTATCAAATTCATTTTTGCTCGCACCAACACTCGATTATTTAACATTAAATGCGGTGATCCTTCAGTCTGGAACGCTTTGTCAATGAGCGTTACTATGTTGTAAGTTTGAACTTTTTAAAAAGGCACATGTGATATATTATCTAACATCATCTGCTTGACTGCTAATTGAATCGTTATTGCACACTACTAGTTTTCTCTTTTTGCTTTTCCCCTTTGGGTTTTATAAGGAACTGTCTAGTTCACTGGACTTGTATATTAATTTTAGTTTAAGTTTAATTTATGTACGGAATGTACATGCCTTATTTTGTTTGCTTATATAAAGGAAATTTCTTGATTCACGTTTCGATTGCCGCCTTACTTTATCGCTATTAATAGGCGACCCTAATTAAAGCGGACCTTGGTCCCTTCTAGAGGCATTAGTTCCAACGCGGGCACGATGCTTTAGCTGGGTAAACTGAGGGAGGCAAATGTGTGAAAGTGAACAGAAAAGAGGATGTCTAATAATGAAAATTGCAGCAAATAATATTATGACATCATATCGGTTTTTAAATGTAAGTGGCGAAAACGTGTGAAGAAAGAGATCTGGGTGAATAAATGGAAGCGTGCCAAACTATTGAATAAAATACAAATATACTAGACTAAGCGGGTAAATATTAAATACTTGCTCCATGAAACACTAAACTAATCACTGAATCCTTCTGTTAGTAAAATTTAACCCATTTTCTACCAAGTTTTTCTTTCTAAACAATACTAACATTTTCCAATACATCCTGGCATGCAAACATGTACACAAGATTGAAAATATTTTTTATGAATGCCTCCAAGCAAAACTTTTGGACCAAAGTGGTGCACCCTGGGAGTGTGCGCAAGTAGTTAGACAGTTCGCGATATATTTCATGGCTACTAAAACAAGTCCAGTATTATTTGACATCTAACTAAGTTTATGACTACATAGTCAAGCAGTGTTTTGAGATTCACTGAACTTCATATGCATTGTTATGAAATGCATTAAACCAAAGCAGATGAAGTCCAATATTACACTTTGTACTCTCTTTTCTTGTGTTTTTGCCATAATGGGCAGAGCGCCTCTGCAAAGAAGTGGCCTTGTCTGTCAAACTGAATTTCCACTGGAACATGTCAACTCAATGGCTGTGGTCTGCCAGGAGGTCCGATCTTAGCCAGTTGAGCCATTAGGTACACACAAACTACATCTCTCCGATGAAATTGCTTCATTGAGACAATCTGCAGACTGTTCCCAAAACATAGTGCGACATGGCATGTTACTGTATCCTAATATCAACAGAATCGCCATGAGTGTACGTGTCTCATCAGTGTTTGTGCCAAAGGCATGCATTCCTTTATCACGTCTCGCATTCGTCCTCGTTCTGTTGACGATAGATTCCAGAACTTCTTCATAAAGACAAGTCCAACCAGCACACTCGGTGTCTGGTGCTGAAGCAAAAACTTTGGCAATTCTCCCTGCACCCAGGGCCGTTGTGCACGAGCAGTGTCTTCTATTTTCCAACTGTGGCTATATTTTGGAATAGTACGTCTCTTCTTTGGTTGAGGTAATGATTTCATGTTGGCTACCGTGTCATCGCTGTCACCACTGCCATCACTGGCTGCCTGATCGTCACCTCTATCTTCATCCTATGCATCTGACCATCGGTGGACATAGCGACAATATCAGCTGGAGTACGAAGTCCACTGCCATTCATATTCTTAATGGTAACTTTATCTTCATCGCCGGAGTCTTCATCAGAGCCATCGCCATCATTTGGGGAGAAATGTACACGTGTACACGCTATTGTCATCATCTTCCGGTATCATCTGTACGGCTTCATGAAAATTGAAGTACCTACAAGAGTTATACAATATCTAAGAAGGAGAAAGACATATACATAAAATTCTGCAAAAAGCCTTTAACCTTTTATTACCTCTTTAGCCTGCCCGCTTCGTGGATGTATCATTATAATTACTGCAGTGTTAGGCGCAATAAATAAGACATCGGCGGACGAAAGACATAAATTGCTTCATATACGCAGGCAAAACATAATTTTAATGCGCCGTCATTCTGCTTTTCCGCGACCGTCGCGAATTTGTTTACTTGCAATAACAACAAAACCCATTTGCTGTCTTTCAATTTCCTATTTACAATTTCCTATATACAATGAGTCTTCCTTAGTCATTATTACCAACAAGTGTAATAGGCTACTGTCCTACGCCAAAAGTCTCCAAAACAAACTCATAAAACGCGAGCAGTACTTCAAACGCAGCAGACGACTAGGCATTGGGCGTTGACTCGGCTCCCTGCGTATTCTCAAGTGAATCAGCCATTCCAAAAACTACCATATGAGCGCAAAGATTCCATATGTAGTTACCACAGGGGAAGATAAGTTCGACAAGGATTTCAACCAATCCAATATTCTCCCTCGTGCGTTCACTACACTCCCAGTTCACAGCTGCCACAGCATCAGTAGCCCCATGGCATGATGGCAGGATCATCCATACCACCAATACCACACTAGAGCTCTCAAAATACTTGCACAGTAAATTCAAATAAGCAGCTTTCAAGCTTACATAGTTCGCAAAAACTCTGCGTCGACTGCGTGTCAACCAAACCACATAAAATATGCTATTACAAACAGACAAACAGTCAACGTCGAAAAGAGTCCAAAGCAAGACTTAGGCCTAATTACTTCATGTATGAACATTTCAATTCTCATATGCCAACGAATCTACCTCCACAAACTGTCGTTAAATATTCAGCAATTTCAACACAGCATCAAAAGTCGTTTCTTGCATAACAACCTGAACAGAAATTTTCGAAACACTTGAAATGATGCACAGTTTCTTCGATTGAATGCACACATGCGTCGTTATATACATACACGCCATAAAACGCATAAATTCGTTAGCTAATCAGCATATATATATTTATATATATTTATATCCATTTATGAGGCTAAGCAATAGATTAGTCTATTTAAGTTATTCCCAGTCTCACGTGATCTTTCGAGATGTCCTCCTTCCAATCAATTGTGTTTAGTTCAAGTTGCTTTGGCATATATTGCTTCATTTGTATACAAGCTACAGAGCTATATTGCCACATGTTATTTTATTGTGAAACATTTGTATTAATATTTTTAATATTATTTGTATCATTATTTTTTATCCGAGGTGCATGCATTTCCTCTGCAACAAAAGATTAGCACAGGACCAAGAAATTCATCCGGAACTATCAGTCCTCGTCCCTAGAAATCAACAGCATTACAACTCTGTGCGTAGATTAAAAAGCACAACTGACCCATAGCTAAGGCAAAGGCACTTACTACTCTTGTTAAGTCCTCTCTTGCTCAGCAGAGGGCATTTGCTGTTGTTGGCCCATATCTATGGAATGAACTTCCGCTATCGCTTCGTGCTAGGGTCACTATTGTTAATAGAGCTCAGTCAGCTCGTTGTTGAAAGACGTTCTTATTTCCCAGGGGCTCTCACGCTGGAAGCGCCTCTGAGTAGGTTGTTCTGTAAAAAGCGCTATATAAGTTATCAAATACAAATACTCTCAATTCTTCCACCAACAAATACCATCAACCTGACAGGTAAATGTGCTACTCTTCGCTTAACTTACTTATTCCAACTCATCAAATCCTAGACGTCTTTTCAAAGCTGTCAACTCTATTCACCATCCTAAGCCTTCCTCCCCACTCCCAAGCTAATTACCTCCTCCTGATATTGCTGATGCTTTTCGCTCAATTTTCCTCTGATAAAATCTCAGCCCTACGCTTCTCACTGCAATCTCTTCTTGACTCACATTCCTCCTCCGTCTCTCGCCAAACACCAATTCAGTGTCCAATATTAAGCACCAAGTAAAAAACCGGAAACATGGGTGTCCAGTATTAAACAGCAAGTAAAAATACAGGAAACATGGGTGTCCAGTATTAAAGCAGCAAGTAAAAATCCCGGAAACATGGGTGTCCAGTATTAAGCAGCAAGTAAAAATACCGGAAACATGGGTGTCCAGTATTAAGCAGCAAGTAAAAATACCGGAAACATGGGTGTCCGGTATCAACTCTGATTTGTCCTCGGACAGATAGTACAAATACCGACTGTCCAGTTCAAAACCGGACACCTGGCAATTTCTTGGCCAACCACAGGCAAGGCTTCTGAATTTAGAAACTACATGTAGACCTAACTGTACTGATTTCAGAAAAACCCAATGTAAATTTAAAACCCCGAAATTTTCAGCGCCACATAAAATAATGCAGCTTCAGCGAAACGAGGTTATACACCGGCATTATTTCAAATCAACTCACTGAAAACCAGGCTGCTTCGGTGGTAGGCCTGTATCAGAATCCAAGGAGGAGACAAACTGGGGAGACGGCCTGGAGCTACGGTGGAAATCTTTCGTAATGGTGCTTATGTGATGGTGAAGGTGCAGAAACAGGATACGATAGCTTGATGAGTTAGGTGATCAATCTTGAGTGAAAAGATGCAGGAGACAGGGTGAGCGGAGGGGGAAAGGCGGATGTCAGAAATGGCGGAGGTAATTCGGGAGTTGGTTGCAAAAAGCTGGAAAAGTGTAGCTTTTACAGTCCTATTTCCTCTTCCCTTACATTTATAACTCCAGCTGTCTCCAGTTAAAAAGCGTAGTTATATAAACCCGAATCGGGTCGTGGGCAATTTGTACTCGTGCTTTTTAGCCAGAATATGTAGGTTAAAGAACGACACAATCTCATGACAAGAAATTGATTTTGATAACGTTTATTTAACGACGCCGTCATATCCAGATGATAGGCGTTCATGACAAGAAATCACGTGCAGTACTAAATATAGCTGGAAAACATAGACTATGTCTACCAAGAGGTGCTGTCACGACTTGCTTTGTTTTAGACTTTGAAAGTTGTCTAAGCAGTAAACCTAGCTATAAGTTGACACTTTCAAACAAATATCGCGTTATATCTACAGGCGTGTCGTATTTTTGTAACATAGCCTGTAGAGAAGTGAAATAATTTATTCGGTCACTCGCCTTATCATTGAAGACAGTGCGCCACAGTTTGATTACGTCATTCAAAATGGAATCAGTATTTAATAATATGTAGCCTGTGTTAATGGTTTAAGTTTGTTATTAAGCGTAGTGGGTTCGAGAGATGTAATTCAGTTTTTTAAATGTATATGAATACTGACGATTAGGTTTAACTTGTTAAAATGTCTGAATCTTCCCAGTTGGCTCTTAAGGTGTTGCTATATTTTTCTTGGTTTTAAAGCTTTCTTTAAATGTTTGAATGTATTAAACAGCGGTTCCCGCTGTCTAACATCCTTTTGTTGATGGAAAATATTCTATGATTAACGTACCGCATGATTTCGGAGTTGTAATTAATTGTGCAAATTTTTACAGGTTGTGGTGATCGTCCACTTTGTGTTAACCGTATGGTAAGTATTTGTGGGAAGATCATCCAGAAGGTGTCGCTGTACGTAATGTTACATCAGTTTGAGGAAATGCTTTAAAGTATGCTGGTAGGCCTGTTTAAATAGGGCTTTGATTTGCGTTGGTTAATTCAATCTAGAACAGGATGTCAACGGAACTGATGAAACTCTTATATTTTAAGGAACTGAAACTGGTTTAGTTTTAAATTTCAGTGAAACTGGAGTATTTTTAATGTGGAGATTGGTAGCGTAATCAAGGACTCCAGTCTTTAACATGCCTTGCAATATGTGTCAGTGCTTTACCATCTCTTATCTGGGATATTAATGAAATACCAAGTGCGCATTAGTCAGTATAAAATTTTTTTATTGGCATTAATACATTTTATTTCTTTTGACATCGAAATAATATCTGATTGCCTGAATGTATTGCCTTTCTGTTTCTTTCAGGGCAACTTTGGACTTCTTAGGTTCTTCCTATATTTACATGAATGCTTTCATTATGGCGTTTGGAGTCTGGGCCATTATTTCACCAGAATCTATAGATGCAGTCTTTATGGTATATTTATTACTTTCCAGTCTAAATTTCCATTTTTTCTATTATTATTTCCACTTCATGAATGCAACTGCTGGGCCCTCAATTAATAATAATAATCATCATCATCATCATAATCATAATTAATCATAATCAAGACAATTTATACGGTGCTTTAAATGCAGCTGAGACTGAACAGAAGAGCCCTGTACATAAATCAGAAAAGTTAAAAACAAAAGTCAGACGAGCTCATAAGCAGAAATGAATTGAGAGAACAGGCCTGTATGTGGAAATTAAGGAGCGACGCAAAGCCTAGTGAAGTACAAAGAGACCCATTAAAGTAACATTGCAACAAGCCAAAAATGTTAAGTTATGCCCATATGGATGCCATGCCCG